>OY986440.1:2347963-2947963 GCA_963920525.1 Dichetophora obliterata
TTTCAAAAAAAAATCTCCAAAATTTATGTTTTCGATATTTAAAATTTGAATTTTCACTTTGTGCAGGGATCATGATTGGAAACAAATCTCCAAAATTTATGATTTCGATTTTTAAAATTGGAATTTTCACTTTGTGCATTGATCACAAAATTTTTAAAAACAAATCTCCAAAATTTATGTTTTCGATTATTAAAATTGGAATTTTCACTTTGTGCAGGGATCACAATATTTTTCAAAAAAAAAAAACTCCAAAATTTATGTTTTCAATTTTTAAAATTGGAGTTTTCACTTTGTGCAGGGATCACAAAATTTTTCAAAAAAAAATCTCCAAAATTTATGTTTTCGATTTTTAAAATTTGAATTTTCACTTTGTGCGGGGATTAAAAGGGATTAAAAAAGTGAGCAAAATTGATGTTTTTTTTTTTTTTTTTGATGACTAAAAAAAAGTCAGTAAAATTGATATTTTTGATTTTGATGACAAAACACTGATATTTTCGATTTTGATGACTAAAAAAAAGTGAGCAAAATTGATGTTTTTTTTTTTATGACTAAAAAACAGTCAGTAAAATCGATATTTTGGATTTTGATGATAAAAACATTGATATTTTTGATTTTGATGATAAAAACATTGATATTTTGTATTTTGATGACTAAAAAAAAGTGAGCAAAATTTATGTTTTGGATTTTGACGACTAAAAAAAGTGAGCAAAATTGATGTTTTTTTTTTTATTTTTATGACTTTAAAAAGTCAGTAAAATTGATACTTTTGATTTTGATGACAAAAACATTGATAGTTTTGATTTTGATGATAAAAAAATTGATATTTTCGATTTTGATGACTAAAAAAAAAGTGAGCAAAATTGATGTTTTTTTTTATTTTTATGACAAAAAACAAGTCAGTAAAATTGATATTTCTGATTTTGATGACAAAAACATTGATATTTTCGATTTTGATGACAAAAAAATTGTGAGCAAAATTGATGTTTTGGATTTTGATGACTAAAAAAAAGCGAGCAAAATTGATGTTTTTTTTATTTTTATGACTAAAAACAAGTCAGTAAAATTGATATTTCTGATTTTGATGACAAAAACATTGATATTTTTGATTTTGATGACAAAAAAATTGTGAGCAAAATTGATGTTTTGGATTTTGATGACTAAAAAAAAGCGAGCAAAATTGATGTTTTTTTTATTTTTATGACTAAAAAAAGTCAGTAAAATTGATATTTTTGATTTTGATGACAAAAACATTGACATTTTAGAATTTGATGACAAAAAAATTGTGAGAAAAATTGACGTTTTGAATTTTGACGACTAAGAAAAAGTGAGCAAAATTGATGTTTTTTTTATTTTTATGACTTAAAAAAAGTCAGTAAAATTGATATTTTTGATTTTGATGATAAAAACATTAATATTTTAGAATTTGATGACTAAAAAATTGTGAGCAAAATTTATGTTTTGAATTTTGATGATTAAAAAAAAGTGAGCAAAATTGATGTTTTTTTTATTTTTATGACTAAAAAAAAATCAGTAAAATTGATATTTTTGATTTTGATGGGAAAAACATTGATATTTTAGAATTTGATGACTAAAAATTAGTGAGCAAAATTGATGTTTTGGATTTTGATGACTAAAAAAAGCGAGCAAAATTGATGTTTTTTTTTATTTTTATGACTAAAAAAGTCAGTAAAATATATATTTTTGATGTTGATGACAAAAACATTAATATTTTCGATTTTGATGAATAAAAAAATGTGAGCAAAATTGATGTTTTTTTTATTTTTATGACTAAAAAAAGTCAGTAAAATATATATTTTTGATGTTGATGACAAAAACATTGATATTTTGGATTTTAATGACTAAAAAAAAGTGAGCAAAATTGATGTTTTGGATTTTGACGACTAAAAAAAAAGAGCAAAATTGATGTTTTTTTTTTATTTTTGTGACTAAAAAAAAGTCAGTAAAATCGATATTTTTGATTTTGATGACAAAAACATTGATATTTTTGATTTTGATGATAAAAACATTGATATTTTGTATTTTGATGACTAAAAAAAAGTGAACAAAATTTATGTTTTGGATTTTGACGACTAAAAAAAGTGAGCAAAATTGATGTTTTTTTTTTTATGACTAAAAAAAAGTCAGTAAAATTGATATTTTTGATTTTGATGATAAAAAAATTGATATTTTCGATTTTGATGACTAAAAAATTGTGAGCAAAATTGATGTTTTGATTTTTGACGACTAAGAAAAAGTGAGCAAAATTTATGTTTTTTTTTATTTTTATGACTAAAAAAAGTCAGTAAAATTGATATTTTAGATTTTGATGACAAAAACATTGATATTTTCGATTTTGATGACTAAAAAAATGTGAGCAAATTTGATGTTTTGGATTTTGACGACTAAAAAAAAGTGAGCAAAATTTGATGTTTTTTTTTAATTTTTATGACTAAAAAAAGTCAGTAAAATCTATATTTTGAATTTTGATGATAAAAACATTGATATTTTTGATTTTGATGATAAAAAAATTGAAATTTTGTATTTTAATGACTAAAAAAAAGTGAGCAAAATTTAAGTTTTGGATTTTGACGACTAAAAAAAGTGAGCAAAATTGATGTTTTTTTTTTATTTTTATGACTTAAAAAAGTCAGTAAAATTGATATTTTTGATTTTGATGATAAAAACATTGATATTTTAGAATTTTATGACAAAAAAATTGTGAGCAAAATTAATGTTTTGATTTTTGACGACTAAGAAAAAGTGAGCAAAATTGATGTTTTTTTTTATTTTTATGACTTAAAAAAAGTCAGTAAAATTGATATTTTGGATTTTGATGACAAAAACATTGATATTTTAGAATTTAATGACAAAAAAATTGTGAGCAAAATTGATGTTTTGAGATTTGACGACTAAAAAAATGTGAGCAAAATTTATGTTTTTTTTATTTTTATGACTTAAAAAAAGTCAGTAAAATTGATATTTTGGATTTTGATGACAAAAACATTGATATTTTAGAATTTGATGACAAAAAAATTGTGAGCAAACTTGATGTTTTGAGATTTGACGACTAAGAAAAAGTGAGAAAAATTTATGTTTTTTTTTTATTTTTATGACTAAAAAAAGTCAGTAAAATCTATATTTTGGATTTTAATGACAAAAACATTGATATTTTAGAATTTGATGACAAAAAAATTGTGAGCAAAATTGATGTTTTGATTTTTGACGACTAAGAAAAAGTGAGCAAAATTGATGTTTTTTTTATTTTTATGACTAAAAAAAGTCAGTAAAATTGATATTTTTGATTTTGATGACAAAAACATTGATATTTTAGAATTTTCTGACAAAAAAATTGTGAGAAAAATTGACGTTTTGAATTTTGACGACTAAGAAAAAGTGAGCAAAATTGATGTTTTTTTTATTTTTATGACTTAAAAAAAGTCAGTAAAATTGATATTTTTGATTTTGATGATAAAAACATTAATATTTTAGAATTTGATGACTAAAAAATTGTGAGCAAAATTGATATTTTAGAATTTGATGACAAAAAAATTGTGAGCAAAATTGATGTTTTGAGATTTGACGACTAAGAAAAAGTGAGAAAAATTTATGTTTTTTTTTTATTTTTATGACTAAAAAAAGTCAGTAAAATCTATATTTTGGATTTTATTGACAAAAACATTGATATTTTAGAATTTGATGACAAAAAAATTGTGAGCAAAATTGATGTTTTGATTTTTGACGACTAAGAAAAAGTGAGCAAAATTGATGTTTTTTTTATTTTTATGACTTAAAAAAAGTCAGTAAAATTGATATTTTGGATTTTGATGACAAAAACATTGATATTTTAGAATTTGATGACAAAAAATTGTGAGCAAAATTGATGTTTTGATTTTTGACGACTAAAAAAATGTGAGCAAAATTGATGTTTCTTTTATTTTTATGACTTAAAAAAAGTCAGTAAAATTGATAATTTGGATTTTGATGACAAAAACATTGATATTTTAGAATTTGATGACAAAAAAATTGTGAGCAAAATTGATGTTTTGAGATTTGACGACTAAGAAAAAGTGAGAAAAATTTATGTTTTTTTTTTTATTTTTATGACTAAAAAAAGTCAGTAAAATCTATATTTTGGATTTTAATGACAAAAACATTGATATTTTAGAATTTGATGACAAAAAAATTGTGAGCAAAATTGACGTTTTGATTTTTGACGACTAAGAAAAAGTGAGCAAAATTGATGTTTTTTTTATTTTTATGACTTAAAAAAAGTCAGTAAAATTGATATTTTGGATTTTGATGACAAAAACATTGATATTTTAGAATTTGATGACAAAAAAATTGTGAGCAAAATTGATGTTTTGATTTTTGACGACTAAGAAGAAGTGAGCAAAATTGATGTTTCTTTTATTTTTATGACTTAAAAAAAGTCAGTAAAATTGATATTTTGGATTTTGATGACAAAAACATTGATATTTTAGAATTTTATGACAAAAAAATTGTGAGCAAAATTTATGTTTTGAGATTTGACGACTAAAAAAAAGTGAGCAAAATTGATGTTTTTTTTTTAATTTTTATGACTAAAAAAGGTCAGTAAAATCTATATTTTGGATTTTATTGACAAAAACATTGATATTTTAGAATTTGATGACAAAAAAATTGTGAGCAAAATTGATGTTTTGATTTTTGACGACTAAGAAAAAGTGAGCAAAATTTATGTTTTTTTTATTTTTATGACTAAAAAAAGTCAGTAAAATTGATATTTTTGATTTTGATGACAAAAACATTGATATTTTAGATTTTGATTACTAAAAAAAAGTGAGCAAAATTGATGTTTCTTTTATTTTTATGACTAAAAAAAAGTCAGTAAAATTGATATTTTTGATTTTGATGACAAAAACATTGATATTTTAGAATTTTCTGACAAAAAAATTGTGAGCAAAATTTATGTTTTGATTTTTGACGACTAAGAAAAAGTGAGCAAAATTGATGTTTTTTTTATTTTTATGACTAAAAACAGTCAGTAAAATTGATATTTTGGATTTTGATGACAAAAACATTGATATTTTAGAATTTGATGACAAAAAAATTGTGAGCAAAATTGATGTTTTGATTTTTGACGACTAAGAAAAAGTGATCAAAATTGATGTTTTTTTTATTTTTATGACTTAAAAAAAGTCAGTAAAATTGATATTTTGGATTTTGATGACAAAAACATTGATATTTTAGAATTTTCTGACAAAAAAATTGTGAGCAAAATTGATGTTTTGATTTTTGACGACTAAGAAAAAGTGAGCAAAATTGATGTTTTTTTTATTTTTATGACTAAAAACAGTCAGTAAAATTGATATTTTGGATTTTGATGACAAAAACATTGATATTTTAGAATTTAATGACAAAAAAATTGTGAGCAAAATTGATGTTTTGATTTTTGACGACTAAGAAAAAGTGAGCAAAATTGATGTTTTTTTTATTTTTATGACTAAAAACAGTCAGTAAAATTGATATTTTGGATATTGATGACAAAAACATTGATATTTTAGAATTTTCTGACAAAAAAATTGTGAGCAAAATTGATGTTTTGATTTTTGACGACTAAGAAAAAGTGAGCAAAATTGATGTTTTTTTATTTTTATGACTTAAAAAAAGTCAGTAAAATTGATATTTTGGATTTTGATGACGAAATCGTTGATATTTTCGATTTTGATGACTAAAAAAAAGTGAGCAAAATTGATGTTTTGGATTTTGACGACTAAAAAAATTGAGCAAAATTGATGTTTTTTTTTTATTTTTATGACTTAAAAAAGTCAGTAAAATTGATATTTTTGATTTTGATGATAAAAACAATGATATTTTAGAATTTTATGACAAAAAAATTGTGAGCAAAATTGATGTTTTGATTTTTGACGACTAAGAAAAAGTGAGCAAAATTGATGTTTTTTTTATTTTTATGACTTAAAAAAAGTCAGTAAAATTGATATTTTGGATTTTGATGACAAAAACATTGATATTTTAGAATTTAATGACAAAAAAATTGTGAGCAAAATTGATGTTTTGAGATTTGACGACTAAAAAAATGTGAGCAAAATTTATGTTTTTTTTATTTTTATGACTTAAAAAAAGTCAGTAAAATTGATATTTTGGATTTTGATGACAAAAACATTGATATTTTAGAATTTGATGACAAAAAAATTGTGAGCAAAATTGATGTTTTGAGATTTGACGACTAAAAAAATTTGAGCAAAATTTATGTTTTTTTTATTTTTATGACTTAAAAAAAGTCAGTAAAATTGATATTTTTGATTTTGATGATAAAAACATTGATATTTTAGAATTTGATGACTAAAAAATTGTGAGCAAAATTTGATGTTTTGGATTTTGATTACTAAAAAAAAGTGAGCAAAATTGATGTTTCTTTTATTTTTATGACTACAAAAAAGTCAGTAAAATTGATATTTTTGATTTTGATGACAAAAACATTGATATTTTAGAATTTTCTGACAAAAAAATTGTGAGCAAAATTGATGTTTTGATTTTTGACGACTAAGAAAAAGTGAGCAAAATTGATGTTTTTTTTATTTTTATGACTAAAAACAGTCAGTAAAATTGATATTTTGGATTTTGATGACAAAAACATTGATATTTTAGAATTTTCTGACAAAAAAATTGTGAGCAAAATTGATGTTTTGATTTTTGACGACTAAGAAAAAGTGAGCAAAATTTATGTTTTTTTTATTTTTATGACTAAAAACAGTCAGTAAAATATATATTTTTGATTTTGATGACAAAAATATTGATATTTTCGATTTTGATGACTAAAAAAATGTGAGCAAAATTGATGTTTTGGATTTTGATGACAAAAACATTGATATTTTAGAATTTGATGACAAAAAAATTGTGAGCAAAATTGATGTTTTGATTTTTGACGACTAAGAAAAAGTGAGCAAAATTGATGTTTTTTTTATTTTTATGACTTAAAAAAAGTCAGTAAAATTGATATTTTGGATTTTGATGACAAAAACATTGATATTTTAGAATTTTCTGACAAAAAAATTGTGAGCAAAATTGATGTTTTGATTTTTGACGACTAAGAAAAAGTGAGCAAAATTGATGTTTTTTTTATTTTTATGACTAAAAACAGTCAGTAAAATTGATATTTTGGATTTTGATGACAAAAACATTGATATTTTAGAATTTTCTGACAAAAAAATTGTGAGCAAAATTGATGTTTTGAATTTTGACGACTAAGAAAAAGTGAGCAAAATTGATGTTTTTTTATTTTTATGACTTAAAAAAAGTCAGTAAAATTGATATTTTGGATTTTGATGACGAAATCGTTGATATTTTCGATTTTGATGACTAAAAAAAAGTGAGAAAAATTGATGTTTTGGATTTTGACGACTAAAAAAATTGAGCAAAATTGATGTTTTTTTTTTATTTTTATGACTTAAAAAAGTCAGTAAAATTGATATTTTTGATTTTGATGATAAAAACATTGATATTTTAGAATTTTATGACAAAAAAATTGTGAGCAAAATTGATGTTTTGATTTTTGACGACTAAGAAAAAGTGAGCAAAATTGATGTTTTTTTTATTTTTATGACTTAAAAAAAGTCAGTAAAATTGATATTTTGGATTTTGATGACAAAAACATTGATATTTTAGAATTTAATGACAAAAAAATTGTGAGCAAAATTGATGTTTTGAGATTTGACGACTAAAAAAATGTGAGCAAAATTTATGTTTTTTTTATTTTTATGACTTAAAAAAAGTCAGTAAAATTGATATTTTGGATTTTGATGACAAAAACATTGATATTTTAGAATTTGATGACAAAAAAATTGTGAGCAAAATTGATGTTTTGAGATTTGACGACTAAGAAAAAGTGAGAAAAATTTATGTTTGTTTTTTATTTTTATGACTAAAAAAAGTCAGTAAAATCTATATTTTGGATTTTAATGACAAAAACATTGATATTTTAGAATTTGATGACAAAAAAATTGTGAGCAAAATTGATGTTTTGGATTTTGATTACTAAAAAAAGTGAGCAAAATTGATGTTTTTTTTATTTTTATGACTTAAAAAAAGTCAGTAAAATTGATATTTTGCATTTTGATGACAAAAACATTGATATTTTAGAATTTGATGACAAAAAAATTGTGAGCAAAATTGATGTTTTGATTTTTGACGACTAAGAAAAAGTGAGCAAAAGTGATGTTTCTTTTATTTTTATGACTTAGAAAAAGTCAGTAAAATTGATAATTTGGATTTTGATGACAAAAACATTGATATTTTAGAATTTGATGACAAAAAAATTGTGAGCAAAATTGATGTTTTGAGATTTGACGACTAAAAAAAAGTGAGCAAAATTGATGATTTTTTAAATTTTTATGACTAAAAAAAAGTCAGTAAAATCTATATTTTGGATTTTAATGACAAAAACATTGATATTTTAGAATTTGATGACAAAAAAATTGTGAGCAAAATTGATGTTTTGATTTTTGACGACTAAGAAAAAGTGAGCAAAATTGATGTTTTTTTTTATTTTTATGACTAAAAACAGTCAGTAAAATTGATATTTTGGATTTTGATGACAAAAACATTGATATTTTAGAATTTTCTGACAAAAAAATTGTGAGCAAAATTGATGTTTTGATTTTTGACGACTAAGAAAAAGTGAGCAAAATTGATGTTTTTTTTATTTTTATGACTTAAAAAAAGTCAGTAAAATTGATATTTTTGATTTTGATGATAAAAACATTAATATTTTAGAATTTGATGACTAAAAAATTGTGAGCAAAATTTATGTTTTGAATTTTGATGATTAAAAAAAAGTGAGCAAAATTGATGTTTTTTTTATTTTTATGACTAAAAAAAAATCAGTAAAATTGATATTTTTGATTTTGATGGGAAAAACATTGATATTTTAGAATTTGATGACAAAAAAATTGTGAGCAAAATTGATGTTTTGATTTTTGACGACTAAGAAAAAGTGAGCAAAATTGATGTTTTTTTTATTTTTATGACTTAAAAAAAGTCAGTAAAATTGATATTTTTGATTTTGATGATAAAAACATTAATATTTTAGAATTTGATGACTAAAAAATTGTGAGCAAAATTTATGTTTTGAATTTTGATGATTAAAAAAAAGTGAGCAAAATTGATGTTTTTTTTATTTTTATGACTAAAAAAAGTCAGTAAAATTGATATTTTTGATTTTGATGACAAAAACATTGATATTTTAGAATTTTCTGACAAAAAAATTGTGAGAAAAATTGACGTTTTGAATTTTGACGACTAAGAAAAAGTGAGCAAAATTGATGTTTTTTTTTATTTTTATGACTTAAAAAAAGTCAGTAAAATTGATATTTTGGATTTTGATGACAAAAACATTGATATTTTAGAATTTTATGACAAAAAAATTGTGAGCAAAATTTATGTTTTGAGATTTGACGACTAAAAAAAAGTGAGCAAAATTGATGTTTTTTTTAATTTTTATGACTAAAAAAGGTCAGTAAAATCTATATTTTGGATTTTGATGACAAAAACATTGATATTTTTGATTTTGATGATAAAAACATTGATATTTTGTATTTTGATGACTAAAAAAAAGTGAACAAAATTGATGTTTTTTTTATTTTTATGACTAAAAAAAGTCAGTAAAATTGATATTTTTGATTTTGATGACAAAAACATTGATATTTTCGATTTTTATGACTAAAAAAATGTGAGCAAATTTGATGTTTTGGATTTTGACGATATGAAAAAAACTAGCAAAATTGATATTTAAAAAAGTTAGAAAATTAATTATTATTTTCACCAAAAGTCACACATAAAATTAATTTTGACCTTGAAATTATTTCCAAAAAATTGTTCTAAGACTGCAGTCGTATGTGTATTGTAATTACAAACATTTTGGTGAAAATATCGTCCTTCTAGGATGTATGGTTTATGAGTTATTATGAAAACATCGGATGTTTTAATTTAAGTGGCGTTTTCACTTTGTGCATCGTGTGTGATGAAGCATAATTTTCGATTTTAGTGGAATTTTCACTTTGTGCAGCGGTCTTGGCTAAAAACCTATATATGGAGTGTAGCAAATATGGTTAATAACTGAAAATATCAGGCATATTTTTATCATAATCAAAGTTTTTTAATTTTATTACCTGAATCATGTTTATGAAACTTGCAAAAGAAAAGTTTGGAAATATTAATGCCATTCATTAAATAAAGAACTTTGTCTGTTACTAAAAAATTAAATAATTGCAAAAAAATAAGGGTAATTTGTATGTTCTGATAAAGTTTTTCACATTAAGGTGAAGTTTTATCGTGTTGATTTTTTTTGCCCCCATAGTAAATACCATACATTCTTCATGTATAACTGTTTTGATTACAAAATGTAGCAAATAAATTAAAAAATTGAGAAAGAAGACATGTTTTTCGATTTTCATGGAATTCTTACTTTGTGCGGGGATAATGGATAGAAACATATTCATGGATTTTATTTAGTGGGTATAATCAAAAATTTAAAATATCAGGTGCATTTTCATCATCATAATCAAATTTATTTTAATTTTATAACCTGAACTTGATGTTATGATGGTACCTTGAAAAACAAAATTTTGGAATTATTATGCCTTTCATTATATTTCGAACCTTTTTTCTGTTTACTAAAAAAGTGAAAAATTAAAAAAAATAAGGGTAAATTTTATGCACTGATAAAGTTTTTCGTATTAAGGTGAAGTTTTATCGTGTTGATTTTGTTTGCCCCCCATAGTAAATACCATACATTTTTCATGTATAACTGTTTTGATTACAAAATGTAGCAATTATGTATATAAATTGCAAAATAAAGACTAATTTTTCGATGTTAGTGGAATTTTCACTTTGTGCAATGTGTTTGATGAAGAAAAATTTTAAATTTTAGTGGAATTTTCACTTTGTGCAGCGGTCTTGGCTAAAAACCTATCTATGAAGTGTAGCAATTTAAGTTAAAAACAGAAAATATAAAACAATGTCTAATCGATATCAAAGTTTTATAATTTTGTAACTTAATTTATGTAAATGAAAGTGTCAAAAGAAAATTTTGGAATATAAAATGTATTCAATTATATTTTGAACATAATCTGTTTCAAAAAAAGTCAAAATTTACTAAAATTTTAGGGTGATTGCGATTCGTTGATGAAGTTTTTCATAATTAAATGAATGTTTATCAAGGTAAATCCTCTTGCCCTTTATGAAGGATATCATAGTAATGATAATTCTTTAAAATTTTTATATAAAAATATTAATTTTGTATAAAATTTTTCATTTAGCATGCTGAAGGAGAAGGTGCAAAAATCACCTAATTTTTAAAATATAGGGTAAAATGTGTTCTGTTGAAAGTTTTTACCCTTAATCAAGGTATTGCCTCTTTTAAGATTAGAAAATTGGATTTGTGTAGAATATACAGTTTTTTAAAGCTTAAAAGAATGAAAAAAAATATTCAAATTTTTTTAATTCTATGAAGGCCAAGTAAAAAAAACATATAATTTTATTATTATGCCAACCTAGAAAAACTTATGTGTGGGGTTGTATAATAATGAAATGTATGACAAATTAAGTGAAATTTTTTAAATTCATTTAAAATAAAAATAAATAAGTGATTAAGGAATTATTAATTTCACATCACATTTAAATGTTCGTGTTACACCCACACGAAACATAATGCTTTTTTAACAAAAAGTAAATATATTAAAAGATTTTTGGAAAAAGTCTCTCACACATAACAAAATTTGTTACAAATACCAGAGTCGTTCATAGCTTTAATTAGTTGAAACGACTCATAAACATATAGAACCGCTCGAAAAAGCGTTATTATAATGTGTGTGTTGATATTTTCTTAAAAATTTTAAGAAAAAAGTGTCAATATATATTAATTATATAATATTAAAAATGTTATATTAACATTATTCTGGTTGATCCTGCCAGTAGTTATATGCTTGTCTCAAAGATTAAGCCATGCATGTCTAAGTACACACGAATTAAAAGTGAAACCGCAAAAGGCTCATTATATCAGTTATGGTTCCTTAGATCGTTAACAGTTACTTGGATAACTGTGGTAATTCTAGAGCTAATACATGCAATATAAACACGGACCTTTTGGAACGTGTGCTTTTATTAGGCTAAAACCAAGCGATCTTATGATCGTTACAATGGTTGAACTCTAGATAACTTGCAGATCGTATGGTCTTGTACCGACGACAGATCTTTCAAATGTCTGCCCTATCAACTTTTGATGGTAGTATCTAGGACTACCATGGTTGCAACGGGTAACGGGGAATCAGGGTTCGATTCCGGAGAGGGAGCCTGAGAAACGGCTACCACATCTAAGGAAGGCAGCAGGCGCGTAAATTACCCACTCCCAGCTCGGGGAGGTAGTGACGAAAAATAACAATACAGGACTCATATCCGAGGCCCTGTAATTGGAATGAGTACACTTTAAATCCTTTAACAAGGACCAATTGGAGGGCAAGTCTGGTGCCAGCAGCCGCGGTAATTCCAGCTCCAATAGCGTATATTAAAGTTGTTGCGGTTAAAACGTTCGTAGTTGAATTTGTGCTTCATACGGGTAGTACAACTATATATGTGGTTTGTACATTACCTTATGTATGTAAGCGTATTACCGGTGGAGTTCTAATATGTATTTAATACATTGTATTTTTTACATATACCTCCTATTTAAACCTGCTTCAGTGCTCTTCATCGAGTGTTGTTGTGGGCCGGTACAATTACTTTGAACAAATTAGAGTGCTTAAAGCAGGCTCAAAATGCCTGAATATTTTGTGCATGGAATAATGAAATAAGACCTCTGTTCTACTTTCATTGGTTTTTAGATCAAGAGGTAATGATTAATAGAAGCAGTTTGGGGGCATTAGTATTACGACGCGAGAGGTGAAATTCTTGGACCGTCGTAAGACTAACTTAAGCGAAAGCATTTGCCAAAGATGTTTTCATTAATCAAGAACGAAAGTTAGAGGTTCGAAGGCGATCAGATACCGCCCTAGTTCTAACCATAAACGATGCCAGCTAGCAATTGGGTGTAGCTACTTCTATGGCTCTCTCAGTCGCTTCCCGGGAAACCAAAGCTTTTGGGCTCCGGGGGAAGTATGGTTGCAAAGCTGAAACTTAAAGGAATTGACGGAAGGGCACCACCAGGAGTGGAGCCTGCGGCTTAATTTGACTCAACACGGGAAAACTTACCAGGTCCGAACATAAGTGTGTAAGACAGATTGATAGCTCTTTCTCGAATCTATGGGTGGTGGTGCATGGCCGTTCTTAGTTCGTGGAGTGATTTGTCTGGTTAATTCC
Source organism: Dichetophora obliterata (assembly GCA_963920525.1). Taxonomy (NCBI): domain Eukaryota; kingdom Metazoa; phylum Arthropoda; class Insecta; order Diptera; family Sciomyzidae; genus Dichetophora; species Dichetophora obliterata. The sequence goes on from OY986440.1 coordinate 2,361,314, forward strand.
GATAACGAACGAGACTCAAATATATTAAATAGATGCTTTCAGGATTATGGTGTTGAAACTTATATAGCCTTCATTCATAAGTGCAGTAAGATGTGCGAGTGTTTGAATGTGTTTATTTAAGTGGAGCCGTACCTGTTGGTTTGTCCCATTATAAGGACACTAGCTTCTTAAATGGACAAATTGCGTCTAGCAATAATGAGATTGAGCAATAACAGGTCTGTGATGCCCTTAGATGTCCTGGGCTGCACGCGCGCTACAATGAAAGTATCAACGTGTATTTCCTAGACCGAGAGGTCCGGGTAAACCGCTGAACCACTTTCATGCTTGGGATTGTGAACTGAAACTGTTCACATGAACTTGGAATTCCCAGTAAGTGTGAGTCATTAACTCGCATTGATTAAGTCCCTGCCCTTTGTACATACCGCCCGTCGCTACTACCGATTGAATTATTTAGTGAGGTCTCCGGACATGATCACTGTGACGCCTTGAGTGTTACGGCTGTTTCGTAAAAGTTGACCGAACTTGATTATTTAGAGGAAGTAAAAGTCGTAACAAGGTTTCCGTAGGTGAACCTGCGGAAGGATCATTAACGTGTTCCAACTGCATAATAAAAAACACAAACATGTGATATTTCTTTAAAGAAGTTTCACAATACAAAATTAAAAAAAAAAAAAAAAAAAAAAAAAATTTTTTTTTTTGTTCATCATTGTGTTGCTTTTAACTTTTTTAAAGTTATTTGCACACATTGCAATAATAACCCTTGAACGTTTTGTTGTACTTATAATATTTATAGTGTAATGCTGTAATTTATAAGTTAATGTTCATATGAATACTTTTTAAAAAAAAAAATGTACATAATGAACTAAGACATTCGCAACAATTGTTTGGGTTTAAAAGAAAATTAAAATTATTGAAGGAATTAATATATGCCAGAAATGGTGTATTTTTGATTTCTTTCAATAAAAAAATTGTGAGCTATAATAATGTATAAAAAATAAATAAAATCACTCTAAGCGGTGGATCACTCGGCTCATGGGTCGATGAAGAACGCAGCAAACTGTGCGTCATCGTGTGAACTGCAGGACACATGAACATCGACATTTTGAACGCATATCGCAGTCCATGCTGTTATGTACTTTAATTAATTTTAGAGTGCTGCTTGGACTACATATGGTTGAGGGTTGTAAGACTATGCCAAAAAAGTTGCTTAATTTTTTAATTAAAATGAATTTTTTAATTTAAAATATTTTTAAGCACATGTCGTATTAATGAATAATGTAAAAATTATCCATAATACTAATAGAGAAAGTTATTTAAAATTCTCAAATAAAATATATAATTCCTATAGAAAAGAGAGTATTCTTTTTATATAAATATATGAATAAATGAGGAAAATCTAGCATAAAATATAAATTAAATATCGCCTAGAAGAGTTGCCCATTATTTGTTATTATATATATAAAAAAGTGAAAAATTATAAAAAAAATATATAAAAATCTACTACTATCATAGAGAAAGAAAAGCAAAAAAGCAAAAAGCAAATAGCAAAAGCAAAAAAAGAATACAAAAAATTGGCGGGAAGGAATTTTTATTTATATATTTGATGAAATTTTTCATAGCTACAAAATAAATAATATTTTATACAACCTCAACTCATATGGGATTACCCCCTGAATTTAAGCATATTAATGAGGGGAGGAAAAGAAACTAACAAGGATTTTCTTAGTAGCGGCGAGCGAAAAGAAATCAGTTCAGCACTAAGTCACTTTATCTTTATGGTAAATGTGAGATGCAGTGTATGGAACGTCTATAATCTAGTATGACAAATTAACGATTTAAGTCCCTCTCAAAAGAGGCCATTTACCCATAGAGGGTGCCAGGCCCGTATAACGTTAATGATTATTAGAAGATGTTTCCAAAGAGTCGTGTTGCTTGATAGTGCAGCACTAAGTGGGTGGTAAACTCCATCTAAAACTAAATATAACCATGAGACCGATAGTAAACAAGTACCGTGAGGGAAAGTTGAAAAGAACTCTGAATAGAGAGTTAAATAGTACGTGAAACTGCTTAGAGGTTAAGCCCGATGAACCTGAATATTCATTATGGAAAATTCAACATATGCCTATAGTATATAAAAAAATACTATAGTAATATTGTGCATTTTTTCCATATAAGAACATTGTAATCTATTAACATTATATTATATATTTATCATAAGATCATTGGCTTAAGTTTATTCAAATTGAGTTGCTTGCAATTTAACATTGAATAAAATGCTTATGATTTGATAAAGTGTCGATAGATTAATTAAATTAGTGCTTAAATTCTAAAAGAATTTTACAATTGCATAAATTTCTTATGATTTTTTGTGTATATTGTATGCGCTTAATTGATTAACAATGCGATAGATTCAGGATACCTTCGGGACCCGTCTTGAAACACGGACCAAGGAGTCTAACATATGTGCAAGTCATTGGGATTATATATTTAAACCCAAAGGCATAATTAACTTAACTTTTTATATATAATGGGATTAGTTTTTAGTCTATTTCATTATAGTCTATTGATTCAATCCCGGGGCGTTCTATACGGTTATGTATAATAATATTTATATTATTTATACCTCTAACTGGAGCGTACCTTGAGCAAATATGCTGTGACCCGAAAGATGGTGAACTATACTTGATCAGGTTGAAGTCAGGGGAAACCCTGATGGAAGACCGAAACAGTTCTGACGTGCAAATCGATTGTCAGAATTGAGTATAGGGGCGAAAGACCAATCGAACCATCTAGTAGCTGGTTCCCTCCGAAGTTTCCCTCAGGATAGCTGGTGCATTTTAAAATAATGCAAAATAATCTTATCTGGTAAAGCGAATGATTAGAGGCCTTAGGGTCGAAACGACCTTAAACTATTCTCAAACTTTAAATGGGTAAGAACCTCACCTTTCTTGATATGAAGGTTGAGGTTGTGATATAATGTGCCCAGTGGGCCACTTTTGGTAAGCAGAACTGGCGCTGTGGGATGAACCAAACGTAATGTTACGGTGCCCAAATTAACAACTCATACAGATACCATGAAAGGCGTTGGTTGCTTAAAACAGCAGGACGGTGGACATGGAAGTCGTAATCCGCTAAGGAGTGTGTAACAACTCACCTGCCGAAGCAACTAGCCCTTAAAATGGATGGCGCTCAAGTTGTATACCTATACATTACCGCTAAAGTAAATGATTTATGTTCAATTTTGATTGGATTTTAAATTTTGAAACTTTAGTGAGTAGGAGGGTACAATGGTGTGCTTAGAAGTGTTTGGCGTAAGCCTGCATGGAGCCGCCATTGGCACAGATCTTGGTGGTAGTAGCAAATAATCGAATGAGACCTTGGAGGACTGAAGTGGAGAAGGGTTTCGTGTGAACAGTGGTTGATCACGAGTTAGTCGGTCCTAAGTTCAAGGCGAAAGCCGAAAATTTTCGAGTTCTAATGAAAAATGAGATAATAATAATTGTTATATTACTATTGTTGTATTTAAGTAATTAAACACTCGATTTTTTTTGAACGAAAGGGAATACGGTTCCAATTCCGTAACCTGTTGAGTATCCGTTTGTTATTAAAAATGGGCCTTGTGCTCATCCTGGCAACAGGAACGACCATAAAGAAGCCGTCGAGAGGTATCGGAAGAGTTTTCTTTTCTGTTTTATAGTCGTACTACCATGGAAGTCTTTCGACTGTTGTGTCGATATTTTCTCCTCGGACCTTGAAAATTTATGGTGGGGTCACGCAAACTTCTCAACAGGCCGTACCGATATCCGCAGCTGGTCTCCAAGGTGAAGAGTCTCTAGTCGATAGAATAATGTAGGTAAGGGAAGTCGGCAAATTAGATCCGTAACTTCGGGATAAGGATTGGCTCTGAAGATTGAGATAGTCGGGCTTGATTGGGAAGCAATAACATGGTTTATGTACTCCTTCTGGATAAATAGAGATTTTCGGATCTTGTACCCCGGATAGCAGTTACGTAACCAATTGTGGAACTTTCTTGCTAAAATTTTTAAGGAATTATCGAAAGATATTATTCTTTTTAAATTATAACGATTATCAATTAACAATCAATTCAGAACTGGCACGGACTTGGGGAATCCGACTGTCTAATTAAAACAAAGCATTGTGATGGCCCTAACGGGTGTTGACACAATGTGATTTCTGCCCAGTGCTCTGAATGTCAAAGTGAAGAAATTCAAGTAAGCGCGGGTAAACGGCGGGAGTAACTATGACTCTCTTAAGGTAGCCAAATGCCTCGTCATCCAATTAGTGACGCGCATGAATGGATTAACGAGATTCCCTCTGTCCCTATCTACTAAACCCGCCAGAGGACCTTCGGGGAATCTGCCTGTCCCAAGCCAGGAATGGAAGGGTGAGGGTTGGTTATTGGATGGGCAGTTCATGGGGCACGGCCCATGAACTGATCTCATAATGAGTTCTTTCTGGAGGCACGGCTCCTGAATGTTCGTCTGATAACTGTAAAAGAAAAGGTTTACCTAGAGCCTTGGATGTTGCTGCCAAATTCTTGGAGAAAGCATTGTTTTGATATTAAGTTATCATAACACCGTAGTTGTAATATGCTTTCGATGGACGATCAATCCAACATAACTTGAAGAGCGGGGATAGTCATCCATCAATGATGAGGAGACCTGATCTATTGTCGTTCTGCAGACCTATCTTAGAATAAAGGTTATTATGTAGGAAACATTTAACCTTCGGACCGTTGTATAAGCAAATTTGTATACAACGGCTCATGCTTCTTAGTTTTCTGTTAAGGCTTTTATTAGTCTTAATTTAGGAAAACGACGTTGCATAAGTAGAATTGAGGTTTACCCGGTTTTACTGGGAAACCTATGGTTATTTTTTAACCTTGCCAAGTACAATTCGAGTGGCTGAAGGTGTCACAGTCAGATATAAATGTTCTAAGAACTTTTGGTCTGTAGACGGAATGTTGAAGAGCCTTGTCAGGTGGAGCCTTTTGCCCGGGTTTTGACTATCATATGGGTTAGGCCCACGTGGGTTTTAAATTCGCTCTGACTGTGGTTAGGCCAGGAAGGCCGGTGTGAGTTACACTTTAGTTGAACTCGGGTTGGTGATTCCCTTAAATTACTAAGAGAATGATGGTAGATTGAATCTCGCCAATTTCAAACAGTAAATGTTAGGAAGGTAAGCAACTACCGGATCAATATACTGTTACCTTTGGAATTTGAGTACAGGCGACGGGGAAACCTAAATAGTCTGAGTTGTGACCATTTGAGATTGAGGAATTTGATTGCATGAGTGACAGGCCTATTTGCCGCCTTAATTTTTCGTATCAGAGAGTGATGACCTCTGATATGAATGGGATGATTTTGTGCGGATAAAATAATGGGTTGTATTACTTGGTATAGTATACTGAGATGACCCATGGTTATTAAAATAACCAAGTCATGTTTTAATTCGAGTGACTGAATGAGTCACGGTCATGTATAGTGTCTTTTTGACATCAGTGCTGGGGCTCTGTGGCATGTAGTTAGAGGAACCTTTCAAAAATGGTCTTTCTTGAATTCCGAAGGGGCGTTGACCGACGCTTCATATTTGTCCCAAGCATTGGAGCACCGTTGAATTAAGCCTTCGCGGCAGGGGTCAACGTTAAAAACATAGTGGCTTTCTGTCCCTATCTACTAAACCCGCCAGAGGACCTTCGGGGAATCTGCCTGTCCCAAGCCAGGAATGGAAGGGTGAGGGTTGGTTATTGGATGGGCAGTTCATGGGGCACGGCCCATGAACTGATCTCATAATGAGTTCTTTCTGGAGGCACGGCTCCTGAATGTTCGTCTGATAACTGTAAAAGAAAAGGTTTACCTAGAGCCTTGGATGTTGCTGCCAAATTCTTGGAGAAAGCATTGTTTTGATATTAAGTTATCATAACACCGTAGTTGTAATATGCTTTCGATGGACGATCAATCCAACATAACTTGAAGAGCGGGGATAGTCATCCATCAATGATGAGGAGACCTGATCTATTGTCGTTCTGCAGACCTATCTTAGAATAAAGGTTATTATGTAGGAAACATTTAACCTTCGGACCGTTGTATAAGCAAATTGTATACAACGGCTCATGCTTCTTAGTTTTCTGTTAAGGCTTTTATTAGTCTTAATTTAGGAAAACGACGTTGCATAAGTAGAATTGAGGTTTAACCGGTTTTACTGGGAAACCTATGGTTATTTTTTAACCTTGCCAAGTACAATTCGAGTGGCTGAAGGTGTCACAGTCAGATATAAATGTTCTAAGAACTTTTGGTCTGTAGACGGAATGTTGAAGAGCCTTGTCAGGTGGAGCCTTTTGCCCGGGTTTTGACTATCATATGGGTTAGGCCCACGTGGGTTTTAAATTCGCTCTGACTGTGGTTAGGCCAGGAAGGCCGGTGTGAGTTACACTTTAGTTGAACTCGGGTTGGTGATTCCCTTAAATTACTAAGAGAATGATGGTAGATTGAATCTCGCCAATTTCAAACAGTAAATGTTAGGAAGGTAAGCAACTACCGGATCAATATACTGTTACCTTTGGAATTTGAGTACAGGCGACGGGGAAACCTAAATAGTCTGAGTTGTGACCATTTGAGATTGAGGAATTTGATTGCATGAGTGACAGGCCTAGTTGCCGCCTTAATTTTTCGTGTCAGAGAGTGATGACCTCTGATATGAATGGGATGATTTTGTGCGGATCAAATAAAGGGTTGTATTACTTGGTATAGTATACTGAGATGACCCATGGTTATTAAAATAACCAAGTCATGTTTGAATTCGAGTGACTGAATGAGTCACGGTCATGTATAGTGTCTTGTTGACATCAGTGCTGGGGTTCTGTGGCATGTAGTTAGAGGAACCTTTCAAAAAATGGTCTTTCTTGAATTCCGAAGGGGCGTTGACCGACGCTTCATATTTGTCCCAAGCATTGGAGCACCGTTGAATTAAGCCTTCGCGGCAGGGGTCAACGTTAAAAAACATAGTGGCTTTCTGTCCCTATCTACTAAACCCGCCAGAGGACCTTCGGGGAATCTGCCTGTCCCAAGCCAGGAATGGAAGGGTGAGGGTTGGTTATTGGATGGGCAGTTCATGGGGCACGGCCCATGAACTGATCTCATAATGAGTTCTTTCTGGAGGCACGGCTCCTGAATGTTCGTCTGATAACTGTAAAAGAAAAGGTTTACCTAGAGCCTTGGATGTTGCTGCCAAATTCTTGGAGAAAGCATTGTTTTGATATTAAGTTATCATAACACCGTAGTTGTAATATGCTTTCGATGGACGATCAATCCAACATAACTTGAAGAGCGGGGATAGTCATCCATCAATGATGAGGAGACCTGATCTATTGTTGTTCTGCAGACCTATCTTAGAATAAAGGTTATTATGTAGGAAACATTTAACCTTCGGACCGTTGTATAAGCAAATTTGTATACAACGGCTCATGCTTCTTAGTTTTCTGTTAAGGCTTTAATTAGTCTTAATTTAGGATAACGACGTTGCATAAGTAGAATTGAGGTTTAACCGGTTTTACTGGGAAACCTATGGTTATTTTTAACCTTGCCAAGTACAATTCGAGTGGCTGAAGGTGTCACAGTCAGATATAAATGTTCTAAGAACTTTTGGTCTGTAGACGGGATGTTGAAGAGCCTTGTCAGGTGGAGCCTTTTGCCCGGGTTTTGACTATCATATGGGTTAGGCCCACGTGGGGTTTTAATAACGCTCTGGTTTGTGGTTAGGCCAGAAAGGCCGGTGTGAGTTACACTTTAGTTGAACTCGGGCTGGTGATTCCCTTAAATTACTAAGAGAATGATGGTAGATTGAATCTCGCCAATTTCAAATAGTAAATGTTAGGAAGGTAAGCAACTACCGGATCAATATACTGTTACCTTTGGAATTTGAGTACAGGCGATGGGGAAACCTAAATAGTCTGAGTTGTGACCATTTGAGATTGAGGAATTTGATTGCATGAGTGACAGGCCTATTTGCCGCCTTAATTTTTCGTGTCAGAGAGTGATGACCTCTGATATGAATGGGATGATTTTGTGCGGATAAAATAATGGGTTGTATTACTTGGTATAGTATACTGAGATGACCCATGGTTATTAAAATAACCAAGTCATGTTTTAATTCGAGTGACTGAATGAGTCACGGTCATGTATAGTGTCTTTTTGACATCAGTGCTGGGGTTCTGTGGCATGTAGTTAGAGGAACCTTTCAAAAATGGTCTTTCTTGAATTCCGAAGGGGCGTTGACCGACGCTTCATATTTGTCCCAAGCATTGGAGCACCGTTGAATTAAGCCTTCGCGGCAGGGGTCAACGTTAAAAACATAGTGGCTTTCTGTCCCTATCTACTCACTCACTCTTGCTGTATCTATCGATGCGAACAGACGTGTTTTTTCTAAGTGCGGTTATATAGTGCGTTTTGTGCGGTTATTCAAATCGTTTATTATTAATTTTGATATTTTCAAAATTGTGGAAGTGTAGTGCGTGTTTTGAGCGTGTTTATCTGGACAATCGAGCAGTGATCATTGCAATTTTTTGCGATTTGCTCGCTGATTAGCGTTCGCCGTATTGCTACACGTGGTGTTTTTGACCGGAAGTGTCATCTTGTTGGTGAGTACTACTTTAGCACTCTGGTGGTAGTAATTTTTTATCTTAAGTAGACTGTGTTGGTTAGTGCAGGCTGGTTTGGTTTGTGTCTGTGGTTGGTACTTTTAGTAGTGCTAGTCACCGTAGACATCCGGCTGGCGTTGGTGCTGCTGTGAGCAGATCTGCTTGTTGGTAGGGTTGCTGCTGCGTCTGGGTGTCTTTTGTGGGATTCCCATAAAATTTGACATTTGCCCGATTTGAGGTTGGGGATTTTTGAAAAAAATCCCCACTTTGCCCGATTTTTCCAAATTTCTTGGAATTCTTCGTGGGATTTGTTAGGGGATTTTTTCCCGATTTAGGGAGTAATTTTTCCCGGAATCTCATTTCGTGGGATTTTTCTTTTTTGATTTTTAGACCTGCTGAGTGCGTTTGGCTATAGTTTTATAGTTGTAAGTGCGAAGTAGGGTTTAGATATGTCTGCTGCGGCGGGTGACGTGTCTCAAAAGAGGCATGTCTACTCGTCTTCGAGCGACATGTCGGGTTGCGATATATCGCCTCCTGACGGAAGGAAGAAGCGGTTGAAGAAGTCAAAAAAGGCTTCGAAGGGTGTGGGAGGGTTGAGGGAGGCGAAGTCTGAGGCTTCGCTGGATAGGGTTGGGGATGAGGGAAAGTACGGGATTTTAGGGTCTGCTGCTTCTTCTGGTAACTTGAAGGCTGGAGGTGAATCGGGTGTTAGTCGTCCGGTTGGAAAGTCTGGGGGGATCCGTCCGTCCGAGAGAGGAAAAAGGCAGCGGCTACCGTTGGAAAGGGGAAGGGTAAGGCCTTGCCGGGATGCTCTTCTGGAGTTGGGGACGCTTCTAAAAATCGTCCGGATGGTGGAAACCCGAAAGGGTTGAAGCCAACTGGGGGATTGGAGGGAGTTACCTTGCCGAAGGGTGTTTCTGATGAGTCTTGCTCTGACGGTACGGCCGGATTAGTGGAGAGGATCTTGCTGGGTAGTGCGTCGTTGGCTGGAGGTAGATCCAAGGGGGCTAAGCCTGGGGGGTCTAATTCTGGAGGGTTGCCTGCGGTGTTGCCTTTGTCTGGCGGGGCATTGGCTGGTGGGTTCTCCTCGGACGGTATGTCTGAGGATTGCTTGCTGGCTGGTGTCACGGTGACGGGTGATACTTTGTCGGGTAAACAATTGTCTGGTTTTTCGTTGGCTGGCGCAACTGGTGCTGGAGGTGCTTCAACCGGGGTGCCATTGTCTGGCGGTGTAGATGGTGGGTCCCGCTCCGCCGGCAAGTCCGGTAGGGTGGTGATTTCACCAAATGCGCCGTTGACTGGTGGTTGCCTGTCAGGTGAGCCCAAAGGACGGTTGAGGGAGATGCCTTTGCCTGGCGGCGCAATGTCTGGGGGGTCATCTTCCGGGGCAACTGCAGGGAGGGAGGATTCACCTCTGGCCTTGCTAAAGGGTGTAACCAGTGAGCTGGTCAAGACCGTGTTTGATGCAAACATGGATGGCAATCTGGCCCGGAGTATCATTGATACTGCCGGGAAATATGAGCTCATACTTATGACTCTAATTGCCGAAAATGAGCGATTGAAGGGGCGTTTGGACGTAACCCAAACGAGAGGAAGTGCTCTGCCTTTGGCAGGTTTTCCTGCGTTGGGGGTTAAAGGGGATAGGCCGTCTGCTACCCCTGCTGTTGCTGTTCCTGTTGCAGTGCCGATCGCACCGGCTAAACCGGTCGTGGAAACATGGTCGCTGGTAGTCAAAAGCAAGAACAACAAGGCTACGCCACAGCAGGTGGTTAAGGACGTTGTTGATAAGGTGGGCCCTACACTTGGTGTTCGGGTTCACGAAATCAAGCCGATCCGTGGTGGTGGGGCGCTTATTCGTACCCCTTCAATTGCTGAGCGCGATCGTATTTCCAAGAACGCTAAGTTCGCGGAGGTCGGTCTTGACGTCTCGGTCAACAAGAATGTGAACAAACGTGTGGTTGTCCAAGGGGTTCACTCCCAGATTACCCTTGACGAGTTCATGGGCGATTTGTATGAGTTGAATCTCAAGGGCAAAATGAGTGAGGATGACTTCCGTAAGGGTGTCAAGCTTGTTAGTCCTCCTTGGAAGGTGGGAGAGGGCGTAGTTTCGAGCGTCATACTGGAGGGTTGTGGCAAGGCCATGGAATCCCTTCTCGACGTCGGTCGTTGCTACGTCAAGTGGTTCTCATTCCATGTGAGGGCTTTCACGCAGCACCTGGGTTGTTATCGGTGCATGAGTTTGGACCATAGAGTGAAAGATTGTAGAGTGAAAGAGGTGGTTTGCTCTTGCTGTGGTCAGTCTGGCCACATTGCTAGAGTGTGCGGCAATCCTTTGAATTGCCGCAATTGTGCGTTTAAGGGCTTGCCCTCTGCGCACCGCATGCTGACCGAAGCGTGCCCTCTGCACAGTGCTGTGCTGGCTAGGGCGAGGGCAAGACATTAGTATGAGCCTAAGAATACTTCAGCTCAATTGTCAAGGTGCTTATGCTGCTATGTGTGATTTGGGTGCATTGATGCTTGATGATCGCATCAGCTTTGCTCTCGTTCAGGAGCCCTATTCAACCGCTGGTTGTATACGTGGCTTACCCTCTTCCCTTAGAGTGGTACCTGATTTGAGGTGCAATTCTGCTGTGATTATTAATGACGTTGATGTACAATGTATGGTTGTGAGTGTGAGTGAGTGGGGTGTGTGTGTGCGTGTGGAAGGTGTGTTTGGATGTATGTATGTGGCGAGCTTGTACTGCAAGTTCGGTGATCCTCTTGAGCCTTATCTTGCGTATATGGACACACTGCTACTACTTGCGAGTAGCATGCCACTGGTCCTGGGTATGGATGCGAATGCATCATCTCCTTTGTGGTTCAGTAAGGAACCCAGACATGCGTCTGGTTACCGGAACCACATAAGGGGTGAGATGCTGAGTGAATGGTGTTTGAGTAGGTGTATGAGTGTTGTGAATGAGCCAAGCCAGTGGTATACGTTCGATGGGCCAAGAGGGGTGAGTGACATCGATCTTACGATCGGTAACAGCTTAGCCTTTAGTATGTATGAGTTTGAATGGAGAGTGCGGTGTGAATGTGGTGTGAGTGATCATAACTTAATAGAAGTTGTGGTCACTTATGAGCGAATGTTGCGTGATCGGGTGAATGTGAAGCGATGGCGCACACGTGGTGTCAATTGGGACGTTTATGGTGTATTTCTTTATGAAATGGCCATGAGCGTTCCAATTGAGCAATTTAGATGTATGAATGTGGATGAGCAAATTGCTCTATTGTGTGAATGGGTTGAGGGTATCAACGACGCTCTGCTTACGAGATGTCATTTGGCAAATCGTAGTAGGGTGAAGTGGTGGACGCGGGAGTTGGGGGTAAAGAGGAGGCTGCTCAGACGTCTGAGGAAGAAATTCCAAAGGGCTAGAGCGGTAGGGGATCCTGAGGTACTCCAGCATAGACAGCGATATAGGGAGTGTTTGAATGAGTACAAGCATATGCTTGTAAGTGTGAAAGAGAGTGAGTGGAGAGGCTTTGTATACCGCTGTAGAGATGACCCTTGGTGCATGGCATATAAAATATGTCGTGGTCGGGGCAAATCTACAGATGTAAATTGTATTCGTCTTGGTGATACCATTCTGTCGAAATGGGGTGATTGTGTCCGTGCTTTGTTGAACTCTTTCTTTCCGAGATCGGAGGATGTTATCTCTTCTCAATCCAGGGAAGAGGTGGATTGTCCATCTTTGGGGGAGGGCGAGATTGAGTATGGTATCAGTCTTTTGCGAAGTCGAAAGTCTCCTGGTATGGATGGTATGACTGGAGAGATGGGTAAAGCCATCTGGAAGGTTATTCCTGAGTATCTCGAGGCTATGTATGCAAAGTGTGTGTCTGAGGCTTACTTCCCCACTGTGTGGAAGGAAGCAAGAGTGATTGTGCTCTTGAAGTCGCCTGATAGGTTGAGGAGCAATCCTCGCTCCTATCGGGGTATTAGCTTACTTCCAGTGCTTGGAAAAGTGCTGGAAAGGGTTATGGTGGAACGACTTCTTGATTGTGTGAATGCGAGCCTTTGCGAAAATCAGTTTGGTTTTCGTAAGGGCAAAAGTGTGATTGATGCGTGGATGTTTGTTAGGAATGTTGTTGCGGTAAGTAGCTCCAAGTATGTCTTGGGGTTATTTATTGACTTCAAAGGGGCTTTCGACTATCTATGCTGGGAGAGGGTTTTAGATAGGTTGAGTGTGATTGGGTGCCAGGAAATTAAGCTCTGGAGGAGTTATTTTTCTGGCAGGCGTGCATGTGTTGTTGGTGTAAACCAATGTGTGTGGATGGATGTTGTTCGGGGCTGTCCGCAGGGGTCTATCTGTGGTCCATTCATTTGGAACCTCATGATGGATCCATTGCTAAGGCGGCTTCGTCAACTGTATGAATGTTGTGCGTATGCTGATGACCTCCTTGTCTTGGTTGAAGGCCGGTCTCGTGCTGAGCTGGAGGCTAGGGCAAGTGAGGCCATGAGCATTGTGTGTGAATGGGGGATGGGTGTTGGTGTGAGTGTGGCCATGGACAAGACCGTGATGATGTTGCTGAAAGGCAAGTTGGGTCGACATCCATGTGTAAGTGTGAATGGGGTTAGCCTTAAATATGCGACTGAAGTCAAGTATTTGGGGATAACCATGTGTGAAAGAATGAATTTTGTTGCCCACTTAGTGGCACTCAAGAGCCGATTGCTATCGGTCGTAGGGTGTGTGCGTCGTCTGCTTAGGAGTGAATGGGGCCTCAGTAGGCGGGCTGTGCGGCTTATGTATGGGGGTCTATTTGTTGCTTGTGCAACTTTTGGTGCTCCTGTATGGGGTCACGTGGTCAGGTCTGCTGTGGGATATCGGAAGATACTCTCTTGTCAGAGAGCCATTATGATTGGGTGTATGCCTGTGTGTCGTACGGTATCTACGGATGCTTTACAAGTGTTGTTGGGGGTACCTCCTCTTGATCTTGTAGTGATGCAGCTCTGTGTTACTTATGGGATCAAGAAAGATGTGCCCTCCTTATTGTTTGAATGGGTTACGCACTCGGATGTTAGGTGTATGAATGAGGGTGAATGGAAGGCTTTGCTGTGTGAATGTGTGAGGTCTAGATGGCAATCTAGATGGAATGAATGTGTGAATGGAAGGGTCACGTATAATTTTATACGTGATGTTATGTTTGTGGCTGGTCACCCTGACTTTCGCTTTAGCTTAAGTCTGGGTTTCCTTTTGACTGGGCATGGTTCTTTCAATGCTTTCTTGCATGAAAGAAACTTGAGTGTGAATGCGGAGTGTGAATGTGGGGCAGTTCGTGAGGACTGGTTGCACGTGCTTCGTGAGTGTCCTCTTTATGATGACATTCGTGATTTGCGTGCAATGGGTGTGTTGAGTGTGAATGGGGATTTCGACCTGGAAAATGTGCTAGCTTCTAGCGAACACCTTTCTAGGTTGGATCAGTATGCATGTCAGGTGTTTGAGAGGCGGCGCGCCAGGCGTTTTTGAGTTTGTCGTATTCATTGTATGTTTCTGCTTTGTGTGAATGTGGCTGTTCACTTCTTGTTGATTTGTCCCTTTATGTTTGATTGGTAACCAGTCCGGAGCTGTGATGAGCTAAAACTGGTAGTAGTATGCTTTTAGTATGCTACGAGGTCCGACCAAAGACTTGAAAGTTGGTACCACGGGCAGTCGGTAGCCCCTTGGCATGCGCCAGGTTGACTGATTGGGTCGGCCCTTCGGGGAGATTCGTGGTGGCTGTGTGTTTATCACCTATATCGCGGGTAGAGCTGCTCAGCTCGGTGTAGGTTTGCATTCTCAAACCGGGTGCCGTACCCCAGAGTACGGAAGAGGTTTTAGATAGGCCTCCACCCCTACCAAGGGTTGCGACATGTCATCACAACATTTAGCTAATTTGGTACCTTTGAACCCTCAAAGGGGCGTTGGCCGACGCAATATTTCGGTCCCACGCTATGGAGCACCGTAGAATTAAGCCTACACGGCAGGTGTCTACGTAAAACACATTGGATTTTCTGTCCCTATCTACTCACTCTTGCTGTATCTATCGATGCGAACGGACGTGTTTTTTCTAAGTGCGGTTAAATAGTGCGTTTTGTGCGGTTTTTTCAAATCGAGTGTTATTAATTTTGATTTTATCAAAAGTGTGAAAGTGTAGTGCGTGTTTTGAGCGTGTTTATCTGGACAATCGAGCAGTGATTATTGCAATTTATTGCGATTTGCTCGCTGATTAGCGTTCGCCGTATTGCTACACGTGGTTTTTTTGACCGGAAGTGTCATCTTGTTGGTGAGTACTACTTTAGCACTCTGGTGGTAGTAATTTTTTATCTTAAGTAGACTGTGTTGGTTAGTGCAGGCTGGTTTTGGTTTGTGTCTGTGGTTGGTACTTTTAGTAGTGCTAGTCACCGTAGACATCCGGCTGGCGTTGGTGCTGCTGTGAGCAGATCTGCTTGTTGGTAGGGTTGCTGCTGCGTCTGGGTGTCTTTCGTGGGATTCCCATATAATTTGACATTTGCCCGATTTGAGGTTGGGGATTTTTGAAAAAATCCCCACTTTGCCCGATTTTTCCAAATTTCTTGGAATTCTTCGTGGGATTTGTTAGGGGATTTTTTCCCGATTTAGGGAGTAATTTTTCCCGGAATCTCGTTTCGTGGGATTTTTCTTTTTTGATTTTTAGACCTGCTGAGTGCGTTTGGCTATAGTTTTATAGTTGTAAGTGCGAAGTAGGGTTTAGATATGTCTGCTGCGGCGGGTGACGTGTCTCAAAAGAGGCATGTCTACTCGTCTTCGAGCGACATGTCGGGTTGCGATATATCGCCTCCTGATGGAAGGAAGAAGCGGTTGAAGAAGTCAAAAAAGGCTTCGAAGGGTGTGGGAGGGTTGAGGGAGGCGAAGTCTGAGGCTTCGCTGGATAGGGTTGGGGATGAGGGGAAGTACGGGATTTTAGGGTCTGCTGCTTCTTCTGGTAACTTGAAGGCTGGAGGTGAATCGGGTGTTAGTCGTCCGGTTGGAAAGTCTGGGGGGGATCCGTCCGTCCGAGAGAGGAAAAAGGCAGCGGCTACCGTTGGAAAGGGGAAGGGTAAGGTCTTGCCGGGATGCTCTTCTGGAGTTGGGGACGCTTCTAAAAATCGTCCGGATGGTGGAAACCCGAAAGGGTTGAAGCCAACTGGGGGATTGGAGGGAGTTACCTTGCCGAAGGGTGTTTCTGATGAGTCTTGCTCTGACGGTACGGCCGGATTAGTGGAGAGGATCTTGCTGGGTAGTGCGTCGTTGGCTGGAGGTAGATCCAAGGGGGCTAAGCCTGGGGGGTCTAATTCTGGAGGGTTGCCTGCGGTGTTGCCTTTGTCTGGCGGGGCATTGGCTGGTGGGTTCTCCTCGGACGGTATGTCTGAGGATTGCTTGCTGGCTGGTGTCACGGTGACGGGTGATACTTTGTCGGGTAAACAATTGTCTGGTTTTTCGTTGGCTGGCGCAACTGGTGCTGGAGGTGCTTCAACCGGGGTGCCATTGTCTGGCGGTGTAGATGGTGGGTCCCGCTCCGCCGGCAAGTCCGGTAGGGTGGTGATTTCGCCAAATGCGCCGTTGACTGGTGGTTGCCTGTCAGGTGAGCCCAAAGGACGGTTGAGGGAGATGCCTTTGCCTGGCGGCGCAATGTCTGGGGGGTCATCTTCCGGGGCAACTGCAGGGAGGGAGGATTCACCTCTGGCCTTGCTAAAGGGTGTAACCAGTGAGCTGGTCAAGACCGTGTTTGATGCAAACATGGATGGCAATCTGGCCCGGAGTATCATTGATACTGCCGGGAAATATGAGCTCATACTTATGACTCTAATTGCCGAAAATGAGCGATTGAAGGGGCGTTTGGACGTAACCCAAACGAGAGGAAGTGCTCTGCCTTTGGCAGGTTTTCCTGCGTTGGGGGTTAAAGGGGATAGGCCGTCTGCTACCCCTGCTGTTGCTGTTCCTGTTGCAGTGCCGATCGCACCGGCTAAACCGGTCGTGGAAACATGGTCGCTGGTAGTCAAAAGCAAGAACAACAAGGCTACGCCACAGCAGGTGGTTAAGGACGTTGTTGATAAGGTGGGCCCTACACTTGGTGTTCGGGTTCACGAAATCAAGCCGATCCGTGGTGGTGGGGCGCTTATTCGTACCCCTTCAATTGCTGAGCGCGATCGTATTTCCAAGAACGCTAAGTTCGCGGAGGTCGGTCTTGACGTCTCGGTCAACAAGAATGTGAACAAACGTGTGGTTGTCCAAGGGGTTCACTCCCAGATTACCCTTGACGAGTTCATGGGCGATTTGTATGAGTTGAATCTCAAGGGCAAAATGAGTGAGGATGACTTCCGTAAGGGTGTCAAGCTTGTTAGTCCTCCTTGGAAGGTGGGAGAGGGCGTAGTTTCGAGCGTCATACTGGAGGGTTGTGGCAAGGCCATGGAATCCCTTCTCGACGTCGGTCGTTGCTACGTCAAGTGGTTCTCATTCCATGTGAGGGCTTTCACGCAGCACCTGGGTTGTTATCGGTGCATGAGTTTGGACCATAGAGTGAAAGATTGTAGAGTGAAAGAGGTGGTTTGCTCTTGCTGTGGTCAGTCTGGCCACATTGCTAGAGTGTGCGGCAATCCTTTGAATTGCCGCAATTGTGCGTTTAAGGGCTTGCCCTCTGCGCACCGCATGCTGACCGAAGCGTGCCCTCTGCACAGTGCTGTGCTGGCTAGGGCGAGAGCAAGACATTAGTATGAGTCTAAGAATACTTCAGCTCAATTGTCAGGGTGCTTATGCTGCTATGTGTGATTTGGGTGCATTGATGCTTGATGATCGCATCAGCTTTGCTCTCGTTCAGGAGCCCTATTCAACCGCTGGTTGTATACGTGGCTTACCCTCTTCCCTTAGAGTGGTACCTGATTTGAGGTGCAATTCTGCTGTGATTATTAATGACGTTGATGTACAATGTATGGTTGTGAGTGTGAGTGAGTGGGGTGTGTGTGTGCGTGTGGAAGGTGTGTTTGGATGTATGTATGTGGCGAGCTTGTACTGCAAGTTCGGTGATCCTCTTGAGCCTTATCTTGCGTATATGGACACACTGCTACTACTTGCGAGTAGCATGCCACTGGTCCTGGGTATGGATGCGAATGCATCATCTCCTTTGTGGTTCAGTAAGGAACCCAGACATGCGTCTGGTTACCGGAACCACATAAGGGGTGAGATGCTGAGTGAATGGTGTTTGAGTAGGTGTATGAGTGTTGTGAATGAGCCAAGCCAGTGGTATACGTTCGATGGGCCAAGAGGGGTGAGTGACATCGATCTTACGATCGGTAACAGCTTAGCCTTTAGTATGTATGAGTTTGAATGGAGAGTGCGGTGTGAATGTGGTGTGAGTGATCATAACTTAATAGAAGTTGTGGTCACTTATGAGCGAATGTTGCGTGATCGGGTGAATGTGAAGCGATGGCGCACAAGTGGTGTCAATTGGGACGTTTATGGTGTATTTCTTTATGAAATGGCCATGAGCGTTCCAATTGAGCAATTTAGATGTATGAATGTGGATGAGCAAATTGCTCTATTGTGTGAATGGGTTGAGGGTATCAACGACGCTCTGCTTACGAGATGTCATTTGGCAAATTGTAGTAGGGTGAAGTGGTGGACGCGGGAGTTGGGGGTAAAGAGGAGGCTGCTCAGACGTCTGTGGAAGAAATTCCAAAGGGCTAGAGCGGTTGGGGATCCTGAGGTACTCCAGCATAGACAGCGATATAGGGAGTGTTTGAATGAGTACAAGCATATGCTTGTAAGTGTGAAAGAGAGTGAGTGGAGAGACTTTGTATACCGCTGTAGAGATGACCCTTGGTGCATGGCATATAAAATATGTCGTGGTCGGGGCAAATCTACAGATGTAAATTGTATTCGTCTTGGTGATACCATTCTGTCGAAATGGGGTGATTGTGTCCGTGCTTTGTTGAACTCTTTCTTTCCGAGATCGGAGGATGTTATCTCTTCTCAATCCAGGGAAGAGGTGGATTGTCCATCTTTGGGGGAGGGCGAGATTGAGTATGATATCAGTCTTTTGCGAAGTCGAAAGTCTCCTGGTATGGATGGTATGACTGGAGAGATGGGTAAAGCCATCTGGAAGGTTATTCCTGAGTATCTCGAGGCTATGTATGCAAAGTGTGTGTCTGAGGCTTACTTCCCCACTGTGTGGAAGGAAGCAAGAGTGATTGTGCTCTTGAAGTCACCTGATAGGTTGAGGAGCAATCCTCGCTCCTATCGGGGTACTAGCTTACTTCCAGTGCTTGGAAAAGTGCTGGAAAGGGTTATGGTGGAACGACTTCTTGATTGTGTGAATGCGAGCCTTTGCGAAAATCAGTTTGGTTTTCGTAAGGGCAAAAGTGTGATTGATGCGTGGATGTTTGTTAGGAATGTTGTTGCGGTAAGTAGCTCCAAGTATGTCTTGGGGTTATTTATTGACTTCAAAGGGGCTTTCGACTATCTATGCTGGGAGAGGGTTTTAGATAGGTTGAGTGTGATTGGGTGCCAGGAAATTAAGCTCTGGAGGAGTTATTTTTCTGGCAGGCGTGCATGTGTTGTTGGTGTAAACCAATGTGTGTGGATGGATGTTGTTCGGGGCTGTCCGCAGGGGTCTATCTGTGGTCCATTCATTTGGAACCTCATGATGGATCCATTGCTAAGGCGGCTTCGTCAACTGTATGAATGTTGTGCGTATGCTGATGACCTCCTTGTCTTGGTTGAAGGCCGGTCTCGTGCTGAGCTGGAGGCTAGGGCAAGTGAGGCCATGAGCATTGTGTGTGAATGGGGGATGGGTGTTGGTGTGAGTGTGGCCATGGACAAGACCGTGATGATGTTGCTGAAAGGCAAGTTGGGTCGACGTCCATGTGTAAGTGTGAATGGGGTTAGCCTTAAATATGCGACTGAAGTCAAGTATTTGGGGATAACCATGTGTGAAAGAATGAATTTTGTTGCCCACTTAGTGGCACTCAAGAGCCGATTGCTATCGGTCGTAGGGTGTGTGCGTCGTCTGCTTAGGAGTGAATGGGGCCTCAGTAGGCGGGCTGTGCGGCTTATGTATGGGGGTCTATTTGTTGCTTGTGCAACTTTTGGTGCTCCTGTATGGGGTCACGTGGTCAGGTCTGCTGTGGGATATCGGAAGATACTCTCTTGTCAGAGAGCCATTATGATTGGGTGTATGCCTGTGTGTCGTACGGTATCTACGGATGCTTTACAAGTGTTGTTGGGGGTACCTCCTCTTGATCTTGTAGTGATGCAGCTCTGTGTTACTTATGGGATCAAGAAAGATGTGCCCTCCTTATTGTTTGAATGGGTTACGCACTCGGATGTTAGGTGTATGAATGAGGGTGAATGGAAGGCTTTGCTGTGTGAATGTGTGAGGTCTAGATGGCAATCTAGATGGAATGAATGTGTGAATGGAAGGGTCACGTATAATTTTATACGTGATGTTATGTTTGTGGCTGGTCACCCTGACTTTCGCTTTAGCTTAAGTCTGGGTTTCCTTTTGACTGGGCATGGTTCTTTCAATGCTTTCTTGCATGAAAGAAACTTGAGTGTGAATGCGGAGTGTGAATGTGGGGCAGTTCGTGAGGACTGGTTGCACGTGCTTCGTGAGTGTCCTCTTTATGATGACATTCGTGATTTGCGTGCAATGGGTGTGTTGAGTGTGAATGGGGATTTCGACCTAGAAAATGTGCTAGCTTCTAGCGAACACCTTTCTAGGTTGGATCAGTATGCATGTCAGGTGTTTGAGAGGCGGCGCGCCAGGCGTTTTTGAGTTTGTCGTATTCATTGTATGTTTCTGCTTTGTGTGAATGTGTTGGTCCAAATTGAATGGTGTGTGAATGTGGCTGTTCACTTCTTGTTGATTTGTCCCTTTATGTTTGATTGGTAACCAGTCCGGAGCTGTGATGAGCTAAAACTGGTAGTAGTATGCTTTTAGTATGCTACGAGGTCCGACCAAAGACTTGAAAGTTGGTACCACGGGCAGTCGGTAGCCCCTTGGCATGCGCCAGGTTGACTGATTGGGTCGGCCCTTCGGGGAGATTCGTGGTGGCTGTGTGTTTATCACCTATATCGCGGGTAGAGCTGCTCAGCTCGGTGTAGGTTTGCATTCTCAAACCGGGTGCCGTACCCCAGAGTACGGAAGAGGTTTTAGATAGGCCTCCACCCCTACCAAGGGTTGCGACATGTCATCACAACATTTAACTAATTTGGTACCTTTGAACCCTCAAAGGGGCGTTGGCCGACGCAATATTTCGGTCCCACGCTATGTAGCACCGTAGAATTAAGCCTACACGGCAGGTGTCTACGTAAAACACATTGGATTTTCTGTCCCTATCTACTATCTAGCGAAACCACAGCCAAGGGAACGGGCTTGGAAAAATTAGCGGGGAAAGAAGACCCTGTTGAGCTTGACTCTAGTCTGGCAGTGTAAGGAGACATAAGAGGTGTAGAATAAGTGGGAGATAAATAATTTCGGTTGTTTGTCAACAATGAAATACCACTACTCTTATTGTTTCCTTACTTACTTGATTAAATGGAACGTGTATCTTTGCCTAGCCATTTTACGGATATATTTATATGTCTTATGGTATTGGGTCTAGATGCAAGCTTCTTGATCAAAGTATCACGAGTTTGTTATGCAATTGTAAACAAATTTTGATGAAACAAAAAGCTTTCGGGTTTTTTGTTATAAATGAAATTTGGTATAACTCCAACACTCAGATATGATCCAATTCAAGGACATTTCCAGGTAGGGAGTTTGACTGGGGCGGTACATCTCTCAAATAATAACGGAGGTGTCCCAAGGCCAGCTCAGTGCGGACAGAAACCACACATAGAGCAAAAGGGCACATGCTGACTTGATCTCGGTGTTCAGTACACACAGAGACAGCAAAAGCTCGGCCTATCGATCCTTTTGGTTTAAGGAGTTTTTAACAAGAGGTGTCAGAAAAGTTACCACAGGGATAACTGGCTTGTGGCGGCCAAGCGTTCATAGCGACGTCGCTTTTTGATCCTTCGATATCGGCTCTTCCTATCATTGTGAAGCAAAATTCACCAAGCGTTGGATTGTTCACCCATGCAAGGGAACGTGAGCTGGGTTTAGACCGTCGTGAGACAGGTTAGTTTTACCCTACTAATGACAAAAATTGTTGCGACAGCATTCCTGCGTAGTACGAGAGGAACCGCAGGTACAGACCTATGGCACAATACTTGTTCGAGCGAACAGTGGTATGATGCTACGTCTGTTGGATTATGCCTGAACGCCTCTAAGGTCGTATCCGTGCTGGACTGCAATGATAAAAATGGGGCAATTGCATTGTATGGCTTCTAAACCATTTAAAGTTTATATTTTTACAATATAAACGGCAATGGATGTGATGCCAATGTTATTGGTAACATAGCAAATCCGGGAGGATTAAATATCACCTGGGTGCCGCGCTAGTTACATATTAAAACATTATTTAATACAATGACAATGCCTAGAATCAATTGTAAACGACTTTGGTAACAGGCAAGGTGTTGTACGTGGTAGAGCAGCTGCCATACTGCGATCCACTGAAGCTTATCCTTCGCTTGATGATTCGATACAAAGGGGAAGCTCTCCTCCTTCTTTCTAAGAAGAAAGAAAAAGGGAGCGTTGTACTCTGGTGTTGTGGTAGTAAGTTAATAACTTCTACCTGCGATGGGGTGGTGGTTGGTTGGTAGTTAAAAAGATATAAAAGGAAAGAAAGAAGAATATATTAAGAAGATATATAAAGAAGATATATAAAGAAGATATATAAAGAAAATATATAAAGAAGATATATAAAGAAGATATATAAAGAAGATATATAAAGAAGATATATAAAGAAGATATATAAAGAAGATATATAAAGAAGATATATAAAGAAGATATAAAAAGAAGATATATAAAGAAGATATATAAAGAAGATATAAAAAGAAGAAATAAAAAGATAAGAAGAAAAAAAATAAGAAGATAGAAAAAAAAAACGAAAAATGAAAATAGAGAGGCACTTTTTTCCGATTTGGACTTAAAAAAAAAAAAAAAAAAAAAAAGGTCCCCAATTGAAAAGCAAAGGTTCAAAAATTAAAAAAAAAGGTCAAAAATTAAGAAACAAATAGAATTTTAATGGAATTTTCACTTTGTGAGGGGGTCTTCGGACTTAGAAAAAAAAAATCCTCTCCTCTAAAGAACTATCACAGAAAAGGGATTACAAAATTTTTTAAAAAAAAGTCTCCAAAATTTATGTTTTCAATTTTTAAAATTGGAATTTTCACTTTTTGCATTGATCACAAAATTTTTAAAAAAAAATCTCCAAAATTTATGTTTTCGATTTTTAAAATTGGAATTTTCACTTTGTGCATTGATCACAAAATTTTTAAAAAAAAAGTCTCCAAAAATTATGTTTTCGATTTTTAAAATTGGAATTTTCACTTTGTGCATTGATCACAAAATTTTTTAAAAAAAAGTCTCCAAAATTTATGTTTTCAATTTTTAAAATTGGAATTTTCACTTTGTGCATTGATCACAAAATTTTTAAAAAAAAATCTCCAAAATTTATGTTTTCGATTTTTAAAATTGGAATTTACACTTTGTGCAGGGATCACAAAATTTTTCAAAAAAAAATCTCCAAAATTTATGTTTTCGATATTTAAAATTTGAATTTTCACTTTGTGCAGGGATCATGATTGGAATTTTCACTTTGTGCATTGATCACAAAATTTTTCAAAAACAAATCTCAAAAATTTACGTTTTCGATTATTAAAATTGGAATTTTCACTTTGTGCAGGGATCACAATATTTTTCAAAAAAAAAATTTCCAAAATTTATGTTTTCAATTTTTAAAATTGGAGTTTTCACTTTGTGCAGGGATCACAAAATTTTTTAAAAAAAAATCTCCAAAATTTATGTTTTCGATTTTTAAAATTTGAATTTTCACTTTGTGCGGGGATTAAAAGGGATTAAAAAAGTGAGCAAAATTGATGTTTTTTTTTTTTTTTTTTTGATGACTAAAAAAAAGTCAGTAATTTGATGATATTTTCGATTTTGATGACTAAAAAAAAGTGAGCAAAATTGATGGTTTTTTTTATTTTTATGACTAAAAAACAGTCAGTAAAATCGATATTTTGGATTTTGATGATAAAAACATTGATATTTTTGATTTTGATGATAAAAACATTGATATTTTGTATTTTGATGACTAAAAAAAAGTGAGCAAAATTTATGTTTTGGATTTTGACGACTAAAAAAAGTGAGCAAAATTGATGTTTTTTTTTTATTTTTATGACTTAAAAAAGTCAGTAAAATTGATATTTTTGATTTTGATGACAAAAACATTGATAGTTTTGATTTTGATGATAAAAAAATTGATATTTTCGATTTTGATGACTAAAAAAAAAGTGAGCAAAATTGATGTTTTTTTTATTTTTATGACTAAAAACAAGTCAGTAAAATTGATATTTCTGATTTTGATGACAAAAACATTGATATTTTCGATTTTGATGACAAAAAAATTATGAGCAAAATTGATGATTTGGATTTTGATGACTAAAAAAAAGCGAGCAAAATTGATGTTTTTTTTATTTTTATGACTAAAAAAAGTCAGTAAAATTGATATTTTTGATTTTGATGACAAAAACATTGATATTTTAGAATTTGATGACTAAAAAATTGTGAGCAAATTTGATGTTTTGGATTTTGATTACTAAAAAAAGTGAGCAAAATTCATGTTTTTTTTTTATTTTTATGACTTAAAAAAGTCAGTAAAATTGATATTTTTGATTTTGATGACAAAAACATTGATAGTTTTGATTTTGATGATAAAAAAATTGATATTTTCGATTTTGATGACTAAAAAAAAAGTGAGCAAAATTTATGTTTTTTTTTTATTTTTATGACTAAAAACAAGTCAGTAAAATTGATATTTCTGATTTTGATGGCAAAAACATTGATATTTTCGATTTTGATGACAAAAAAATTGTGAGCAAAATTGATGTTTTGGATTTTGATGACTAAAAAAAAGCGAGCAAAATTGATGTTTGTTTTATTTTTATGACTAAAAAAGTCAGTAAAATCTATATTTCGGATTTTAATGACAAAAACATTGATATTTTAGAATTTGATGACAAAAAAATTGTGAGCAAAATTGATGTTTTGAATTTTGACGACTAAGAAAAAGTGAGCAAAATTGATGTTTTTTTTATTTTTATGACTTAAAAAAAGTCAGTAAAATTGATATTTTTGATTTTGATGATAAAAACATTGATATTTTAGAATTTGATGACTAAAAAATTGTGAGCAAATTTGATGTTTTGGATTTTGATTACTAAAAAAAGTGAGCAAAATTGATGTTTTTTTTTTATTTTTATGACTTAAAAAATTCAGTAAAATTGATATTTTTGATTTTGATGACAAAAACATTGATAGTTTTGATTTTGATGATAAAAAAATTGATATTTTCGATTTTGATGACTAAAAAAAAAGTGAGCAAAATTGATGTTTTTTTTTATTTTTATGACTAAAAACAAGTCAGTAAAATTGATATTTCTGATTTTGATGACAAAAACATTGATATTTTCGATTTTGATGACAAAAAAATTGTGAGCAAAATTGATGTTTTGGATTTTGATGACTAAAAAAAAGCGAGCAAAATTGATGTTTTTTTTATTTTTATGACTAAAAAAAGTCAGTAAAATCTATATTTTGGATTTTAATGACAAAAACATTGATATTTTAGAATTTGATGACAAAAAAATTGTGAGCAAAATTGATGTTTTGAATTTTGACGACTAAGAAAAAGTGAGCAAAATTGATGTTTTTTTTATTTTTATGACTTAAAAAAAGTCAGTAAAATTGATATTTTTGATTTTGATGATAAAAACATTGATATTTTAGAATTTCATGACTAAAAAATTGTGAGCAAAATTTGATGTTTTGGATTTTGATTACTAAAAAAAAGTGAGCAAAATTGATGTTTCTTTTATTTTTATGACTAAAAAAAAGTCAGTACAATCTATATTTTGGATTTAAATGACAAAAACATTGATATTTTAGAATTTCATGACAAAAAAATTGTGAGCAAAATTGATGTTTTGATTTTTGACGACTAAGAAAAAGTGAGCACAATTGATGTCTTTTTTTTATTTTTATGACTTCAAAAAAGTCAGTGGAATTGATATTTTGGATTTTGATGACAAAATCGTTGATATTTTCGATTTTGATGACTAAAAAAAAGTGAGCAAAATTGATGTTTTGGATTTTGACGACTAAAAAAATTGAGCAAAATTGATGTTTTCTTATTTTTTATGACTTAAAAAAAGTCAGTAAAATTGATATTTTTGATTTTGATGATAAAAACATTAATATTTTAGAATTTGATGACTAAAAAATTGTGAGCAATATTTATGTTTTGAATTTTGACGACTAAGAAAAAGTGAGCAAAATTGATGTTTTTTTTATTTTTATGACTTAAAAAAAGTCAGTAAAATCTATATTTTTGATTTTGATGATAAAAACATTAATATTTTAGAATTTGATGACTAAAAAATTGTGAGCAAAATTTATGTTTTGAATTTTGATGACTAAAAAAAGCGAGCAAAATTGATGTTTTTTTTTATTTTTATGACTAAAAAAAGTCAGTAAAATATATATTTTTGATGTTGATGACAAAAACATTGATATTTTCGATTTTGATGAATAAAAAATGTGAGCAAAATTGATGTTTTTTTTATTTTTATGACTAAAAAAAGTCAGTAAAATATATATTTTTGATGTTGATGACAAAAACATTGATATTTTGGATTTTAATGACTAAAAAAAAGTGAGCAAAATTGATGTTTTGGATTTTGACGACTAAAAAAAGTGAGCAAAATTGATGTTTTTTTTTTATTTTTGTGACTAAAAAAAAGTCAGTAAAATCGATATTTTTGATTTTGATGACAAAAACATTGATATTTTTGATTTTGATGATAAAAACATTGATATATTCGATTTTGATGACTAAAAAAATGTGAGCAAAATTTATGTTTTTTTTTTATTTTTATGACTAAAAACAAGTCAGTAAAATTGATATTTCTGATTTTGATGACAAAAACATTGATATTTTGGATTTTGATGACAAAAAAATTGTGAGCAAAATTTATGTTTCGGATTTTGATGACTAAAAAAAAGCCAGCAAAATTTATGTTTTTTTTTTATTTTTATGACTAAAAAAAGTCAGTTAAATTGATATTTTTGATTTTGATGACAAAAACATTGATATTTTAGATTTTGATGAATAAAAAAATGTGAGCAAAATTTATGTTTTTTTTATTTTTATGAATTAAAAAAAGTCAGTAAAATCGATATTTTGGATTTTGATGACAAAAACATTAATATTTTAGATTTTTATGACTAAAAAATTATGAGCAAAATTGATGTTTTGATTTTTGACGACTTAGAAAAAGTGAGCACAATTGTTTTTTTTTTTTTATTTTTATGACTTTAAAAAAGTCAGTAAAATTGATGTTTTGGATTTTGATGACAAAATCATTGATATTTTCGATTTTGATGACTAAAAAAAAGTGAGCAAAATTGATGTTTTGGATTTTGATTACTAAAAAAATTGAGCAAAATTGATGTTTTTTTATTTTTTATGATTTAAAAGAAGTCAGTAAAATTGATATTTTTGATTTTGATGATAAAAACATTAATATTTTAGAATTTGATGACTAAAAATTGTGAGCAAAATTGATGTTTTGAATTTTGACGACTAAGAAAAAGTGAGCAAAATTGATGTTTTTTTTATTTTTATGACTTAAAAAAAGTCAGTAAAATTGATATTTTTGATTTTGATGACAAAAACATTGATATTTTAGAATTTTATGACAAAAAAATTGTGAGCAAAATTGATGTTTTGAATTTTGACGACTAAGAAAAAGTGAGCAAAATTGATGTTTTTTTTATTTTTATGACTTAAAAAAAGTCAGTAAAATTGATATTTTTGATTTTGATGATAAAAACATTGATATTTTAGAATTTGATGACTAAAAATTGTGAGCAAAATTTGATGTTTTGGATTTTGATTACTAAAAAAAAGTGAGCAAAATTGATGTTTCTTTTATTTTTATGACTAAAAAAAAGTCAGTACAATCTATATTTTGGATTTAAATGACAAAAACATTGATATTTTAGAATTTCATGACAAAAAAATTGTGAGCAAAATTGATGTTTTGATTTTTGACGACTAAGAAAAAGTGAGCACAATTGATGTCTTTTTTTTATTTTTATGACTTCAAAAAAGTCAGTGAAATTGATATTTTGGATTTTGATGACAAAATCGTTGATATTTTCGATTTTGATGACTAAAAAAAAGTGAGCAAAATTGATGTTTTGGATTTTGACGACTAAAAAAATTGAGCAAAATTGATGTTTTTTTATTTTTTATGACTTCAAAAAAGTCAGTGAAATTGATATTTTGGATTTTGATGCCAAAAACATTGATATTTTAGAATTTGATGACAAAAAAATTGTGAGCAAAATTGATGTTTTGATTTTTGACGACTAAGAAAAAGTGAGCAAAATTGATGTTTCTTTTATTTTTATGACTAAAAAAAGTCAGTAAAATCTATATTTTGGATTTTGATGATAAAAACATTGATATTTTTGATTTTGATGATAAAAACATTGATATTTTGTATTTTGAAGACTAAAAAAAAGTGAACAAAATTTATGTTTTGGATTTTGACGACTAAAATTTGATATTTTTGATTTTGATGATAAAAAAATTGATATTTTCGATTTTGATGACTAAAAAATTGTGAGCAAAATTGATGTTTTGATTTTTGACGACTAAGAAAAAGTGAGCAAAATTGATGTTTTTTTTTATTTTTATGACTAAAAAAAGTCAGTAAAATTGATATTTTAGATTTTGATGACAAAAACATTGATATTTTCGATTTTGATGACTAAAAAAATGTGAGCAAATTTGATGTTTTGGATTTTGACGACTAAAAAAAAGTGAGCAAAATTGATGTTTTTTTTTAATTTTTATGACTAAAAAAAGTCATTAAAATCTATATTTTGGATTTTGATGATAAAAACATTAATATTTTTGATTTTGATGATAAAAACATTGAAATTTTGTATTTTAATGACTAAAAAAAAGTGAGCAAAATTTAAGTTTTGGATTTTGACGACTAAAAAAAGTGAGCAAAATTGATGTTTTTTTTTTTAATTTTTATGACAAAAAAAAGTCAGTAAAATCTATATTTTGGATTTTAATGATAAAAACATTGATATTTTAGAATTTGATGACTAAAAAATTGTGAGCAAAATTGATGTTTTGAGATTGACGACTAAAAAAAAGTGAGCAAAATTGATGTTTTTTTAAATTTTTATGACTAAAAAAAAGTCAGTAAAATCTATATTTTGGATTTTAATGACAAAAACATTGATATTTTAGAATTTGATGACAAAAAAATTGTGAGCAAAATTGATGTTTTGATTTTTGACGACTAAGAAAAAGTGAGCAAAATTGATGTTTTTTTTTATTTTTATGACTAAAAAAAGTCAGTACAATCTATATTTTGGATTTAAATGACAAAAACATTGATATTTTAGAATTTCATGACAAAAAAATTGTGAGCAAAATTGATGTTTTGATTTTTGACGACTAAAAAAAATTGAGCAAAATTGATGTTTTTTTTATTTTTATGACTAAAAACAGTCAGTAAAATATATATTTTTGATTTTGATGACAAAAACATTGATATTTTCGATTTTGATGACTAAAAAAATGTGAGCAAATTTGATGTTTTGGATTTTGACGACTAAAAAAAAGTGAGCAAAATTGATGTTTTTTTTTAATTTTTATGACTAAAAAAAGTCAGTAAAATTGATATTTTGGATTTTGATGACAAAAACATTGATATTTTAGAATTTGATGACAAAAAAATTGTGAGCAAAATTGATGTTTTGATTTTTGACGACTAAGAAAAAGTGAGCAAAATTGATGTTTTTTTTATTTTTATGACTTAAAAAAAGTCAGTAAATTTGATATTTTGGATTTTGATGACAAAAACATTGATATTTTAGAATTTTATGACAAAAAAATTGTGAGAAAAATTTATGTTTTGAATTTTGACGACTGAGAAAAAGTGAGCAAAATTGATGTTTTTTTTATTTTTATGACTAAAAAAAGTCAGTAAAATCTATATTTTGGATTTAAATGACAAAAACATTGATATTTTAGAATTTCATGACAAAAAAATTGTGAGCAAAATTGATGTTTTGATTTTTGACGACTAAGAAAAAGTGAGCAAAATTGATGTTTTTTTTATTTTTATGACTAAAAACAGTCAGTAAAATATATATTTTTGATTTTGATGACAAAAACATTGATATTTTAGAATTTGATGACAAAAAAATTGTGAGCAAAATTGATGTTTTGAGATTTGACGACTAAAAAAAAGTGAGCAAAATTGATGTTTTTTTAATTTTTTATGACTAAAAAAAAGTCAGTAAAATCTATATTTTGGATTTTAATGACAAAAACATTGATATTTTAGAATTTGATGACAAAAAAAATTGATATTTTAGAATTTCATGACAAAAAAATTGTGAGCAAAATTGATGTTTTGATTTTTGACGACTAAGAAAAAGTGAGCAAAATTTGATGTTTTTTTTATTTTTATGACTAAAAACAGTCAGTAAAATATATATTTTTGATTTTGATGACAAAAATATTGATATTTTCGATTTTGATGTCTAAAAAAATGTGAGCAAATTTGATGTTTTGGATTTTGACGACTAAAAAAAAGTGAGCAAAATTGATGTTTTGATTTTTGACGACTAAGAAAAAGTGAGCAAAATTGATGTTTTTTTTAATTTTTATGACTAAAAAAGGTCAGTAAAATCTATATTTTGGATTTTAATGACAGAAACATTGATATTTTAGAATTTGATGACAAAAAAATTGTGAGCAAAATTGATGTTTTGATTTTTGACGACTAAGAAAAAGTGAGCAAAATTGATGTTTTTTTTATTTTTATGACTAAAAAAAGTCAGTAAAATATATATTTTTGATTTTGATGACAAAAACATTGATATTTTATAATTTGATGACAAAAAAATTGTGAGCAAAATTGATGTTTTGAATTTTGACGACTAAGAAAAAGTGAGCAAAATTGATGTTTTTTTATACTGATGAATAAAAAAAGTCAGTAAAATTGATGTTTTGGCTTTTGATGACTAAAAAGAAGTGAGCAAAATTGATGTTTTGGATTTTGATGACTAAAAAAAGTGAGCAAAATTGATGTTTTTTTTATTTTGATGACTAAAAAAAGTCAGTAAAATTATATTTTGGATTTTGATGACAAAAACATTGATATTTTGGATTTGGATGACTAAAAAAAAGTGAGCAAAATTGATGTTTTGGATTTTGATGACTAAAAAAAGGGAGCAATATTGATGTTTTTTATTTTGATGACTAAAAAAAGTCAGTAAAATTGATATTTTGGATTTTGATGGGATATTTTAGATTTTGATGACTAAAAAAAATTGAGCAATATTGATGTTTTGGATTTTGATGACTAACAAAAAGTCAGTTAAGTTGATATTTTGGATTTTGATGACTAAAAAAAAGTGAGCAAAATTGATAATTTTTTATTCTGATGAAAAAAAGTCAGTAAAATTGATATTTTGGATTTTGATGACAAAAACATTGATATTTTGGATTTTACTGACTAAAAAAAATGAGCAAAATTGATGTTTTGGATTTTGATGACTAAAAAAAGTGAGCAAACTTTATGTTTATTTTTTTTATTTTGATGAAAAAAAAAGTGAGCAAAATTGATATTTTGGATTTTGGTGACTAAAAAAAAGCGAGCAAAATTGATGTTTTGGACTTTGGTGACTAAAAAAAGTGAGCATGTTTTTTTATTTTGATGACTACAAAAAGTCAGTAAAATTGATATTTTGGCTTTGTGATGACAAAAACATAGATATTTTGGATTTTGATGACTAAAAAAAGTGAGGAAAATTTATGTTTTGGATTTTGATGACTAAATAAAAGTGTGCAAAATTGATGTTATTTTTTATTCTTATGAATTAAAAAAGTCAGTAAAATTGATATTTTGGATTTTGATGACAAAAACATTGATATTTTCGATTTTGATGACTTAAAAAAAGTGAGCAATCTTCAAGTCAGATGTTTTTTATTTTGATGAAAAAAAAGTCAGTAAAATTGATATTTTGGATTTTGATGACAAAAAATGATATTTTGGAATTTGATGACTAAAAAGTTTTAGCAAAATTGATGTTTTGGATTTTGATGACTAAAAAAAAGTCAGTAAAATTGATATTTCGGATTTTGATGACAAAAACATTGATATTTTGGATTTTGATGACAAAAACATTGATATTTTGGAATTTTATGACTAAAAAAAAATTAGCAAAATTGATGTTTTGGATTTTGATGACTAAAAAAAAAGTGAACAAAATTGATGTTTTTTTATTTTGATGAATAAAAAAAAAGTCAGTAAAATTGATATTTTGGATTTTAATGACTAAAAAAATGTGAGCAAACTGATGTTTTTGATTTTGATGACCAAAAAAAGTGAGCAAACTTTATGTTTTTTTTTTTATGAAAAAAAAAGTCAGTAAAATTGATATTTTGGATTTTGATGACAAAAACATTGATATTTCCCATTTTGAAGACTAAAAAAAAGTGAGCAAATTTGATGTTTTTTTTATTCTGATGAATATAAAAAGTCAGTAAAATTGATGTTTGGGATTTTGATGACTAAAAAAAAGTGAGCAAAATTGATGTTTTGGATTTTGATGACTAAAAAAAGTGAGCAAAAATTGATGTTATTTTATTTTGATGACTAAAAAAAGTCAGTAAAATTTATATTTTGGATTTTGCTGACAAAAACATTGATAATTTGGATTTGGATGACTAAAAAAAAAGTGAGCAAAATTGATGTTTTGGATTTTGATGACTAAAAAAGGGAGTAATATTGATGTTTTTTATTTTGATGACTAAAAAAAGTCAGTAAAATTGATATTTTGGATTTTGATGACAAAAACATTGATATTTTAGATTTTGATGACTAAAAAAAATTGAGCAAACTTGATGTCTTGGATTTTGATGACTAAAAAAAAGTGCGCAAAGTTTATGTTTGTTTTATTTTGATGACTAAAAAAAATTCAGTAAAATTGATATTTTCGATTTTGATGACAAAAAATTGATATTTTGGATTTTGATGACTAAAAAATTTTAGCAAAATTGATGTTTTGGATTTTGATGACTAAAGAAAAGTGAGCAAAATTGATGTTTTGGATTTTGAGGCCTTAAAAAAAAGTGAGCAAAATTAATGCATTTTTTAATTTGATGACTAAAAAAAAGTCAGTAAAATTGATATTTTGGATTTTGATGAGCAAAATGATGTCTTTTTTATTTTGATGACTAAAAAAAGTCAGTAAAATTGAGTTTTGGATTTTGATGACAAAAACGTTGATATTTTCGATTTTGATGACTAAAAAAAAAGTGAGCAAAATTGATGTATTGGATTTTGATGACTAAAAAAAAGTGAGCAAAATTTATGTTTTTTTTTATTTTGATGACTAAAAAAAAGTCAGTCAAATTGATATTTTATATTTTGATGACAAAAACGTTGATATTTTGGATTTTGTTGACTAAAAAAAGTGAGCAAAATTTATGTTTTGGATTTTGAAGACTAAAAAAAAGTGAGCAAAATTGATGTTTTAGATTTTGATGATTAAAAGAAATGAGCAAAATTGATGTTTTGGATTTTGATGACTAAAAAAAGTGAGCAAAATTAATGTTTTTTTTATTTTGATGACTAAAAAAAAGTCAGTAAAATTGATGTTTTGGATTTAGATGACTAAAAAAAAGTGAGCAAAATTGATGTTTTGGATTTTGATGACTAAAAAAAAGGGAGCAATATTGATGTTTTTTTATTTTGATGACTAAAAAAAGTCAGTAAAATTGATATTTTGGATGCAGTTGACAAAAAAATTGATATCTTGGATTTTAATGACTAAAAAAAAGTGAACAAACTTGATGTTTTGGATTTTGATGACCAAAAAAAGTGAGCAAACTTTACGTTTATTTTTTTTTTTATGAAAAATAAGTCAGTAAAATTGATATTTTGGATTTTGATGACAAAAACATTGATATTTCCAATTTTGTTGACTAAAAACTATGAGCAAAATTGAAGTTTTGGATTTTGATGACTAAAAAAAAGTGAGGAAAATTGATGTTTTTTTTATGCTTATGAATAAAAAAAGTCAGTAAAATTGATATTTTGGATTTTGGTGACTAAAAAAAAGTGAGCAAAATTGATGTTTTGGATTTTGATGACTAAAAAAAGGGAGCAATATCGATGTTTTTTTATTTTGATGACTAAAAAAAGTCAGTAAAATTGATATTTTGGATTTTGATGACAAAAACATTGATATTTTAGATTTTGATGACTAAAAAAAAGTGAGCAAAATTTATGTCTTGGATTTTGATGACTAAAAAAAAGTGAGCAAAATTTATGTTTGTTTTATTTTAATGACTAAAAAAAATTCAGTAAAATTGATATTTTCGATTTTGATGACAAAAACATTGATATTTTGGATTTTGATGACTAAAAAAAAGTGAACAAAATTGATGTTTTTTTATTTTTTTGACAAAAAAGTCGTTAAAGTTGATATTTTGGATTTTGATGACAAAAACATTGATATTTTGGATTTTACTGATTAAAAAAAATGAGCAAAATTGATGTTTTGGATTTTGATGACTAAAAAAAGTGAATAAACTTTGTTTATTTTTTTTATTTTGATGAAAAAAAGAAGTCAGTAAAATTGATATTTTGGATTTTGATGACAAAAACATTGATATTTCCCAATTTGATGACTAAAAAACTATGAGCAAAATTGAAGTTTTGGATTTTGATGACTAAAAAAAAGTGAGCAAACTTGATGTTTTGGATTTTGATGACTAAAAAAAGTCAGCAAAATTTATGTTTTTTTTTTTATTTTGATGACAAAAAAAAAGGCAGTAACATTGATATTTTGGATTTTGATGACTAAAAAATGTGAGCAAAATTTATGTTTTGATTTTGATGACTAAAAAAAGTGAGCAAAATTGATAATTTTTTATTCTGATGAAAAAAATTCAGTAAAATTGATATTTTGGATTTTGATGACTAAAAAAATGTAAGCAAAATTTATATTTTGGATTTTGATGACTAAAAAAAGTGAGCAAAATTGATATTTTGGATTTTGATGACTAAAAAAAAGTGAGCAAAATTGATGTTTTGGACTTTGATGACTAAAAAAAGTGAGCAAAATTGATGTTTTTTTATTTTGATGACTAAAAAAAGTCAGTAAAATTGATATTTTGGCTTTTTGATGACAAAAACATAGATATTTTTGATTTTGATGACTAAAAAAAGTGAGCAAAATATATGTTCTGGATTTTGATGACTAAAAAGAAGTGAGCAAAAATGATGTTATTTTATGTTCTGATGAGTTAAAAAATTCAGTAAAATTGATATTTTGGATTTTGATGACAAAAACATTGATATTTTCGATTTTGATGTTTTAAAAAAAAGTGAGCAATATTCAAGTCAGATGTTTTTTATTTTGATGAAAAAAAGTCAGTTAAATTCATATTTTGGATTTTGATGCCAAAAAAATGATATTTTGGAATTTGATGACTAAAAAGTTTTAGCAAAATTGATGTTTTGAATTTTGATGATTAAAAAAAAGTGAGCAATATTCAAGTCAGATGTTTTTTATTTTGATGAAAAAAAGTCAGTAAAATTGATATTTCGGATTTTGATGACAAAAACATTGATATTTTGGATTTTGATGACTAAAAAAAGTGAGCAAAATTGATGTTTTGGACTTTTATGACTAAAAGAAGTGAGCAAAATTGATTTTTTTTTATTTTGATCACTAAAAAAAAGTCAGTAAAATTTATATTTTGGATTTTGATGACAAAAACATTGATATTTTGGAATTTGATGACTTTAAAAAAATTAGCAAAATTGATATTTTGGATTTTAATGACTAAAAAAATGTGAGCAAACTGATGTTTTTGATTTTGATGACCAAAAAAAGTGAGCAAACTTTATGTTTTTTTTTTATGAAAAAAAAAGTCAGTAAAATTGATATTTTGGATTTTGATGACAAAAACATTGATATTTCCCATTTTGATGACTAAAAAAAAGTGAGCAAATTTGATGTTTTTTTTATTCTGATGAATAAAAAAAGTCAGTAAAATTGATGTTTGGGATTTTGATGACTAAAAAAAAGTGAGCAAAATTGATGTTTTGGATTTTGATGACTAAAAAAAGTGAGCAAAAATTGATGTTATTTTATTTTGATGACTAAAAAAGTAAAATTTATATTTTGGATTTTGCTGACAAAAACATTGATAATTTGGATTTGGATGACTAAAAAAAAAGTGAGCAAAATTGATGTTTTGGATTTTGATGACTAAAAAAGGGAGCAATATTGATGTTTTTTTTATGCTTATGAATAAAAAAAGTCAGTAAAATTGATATTTTGGATTTTGGTGACTAAAAAAAAGTGAGCAAAATTGATGTTTTGGATTTTGATGACTAAAAAAAGGGAGCAATATCGATGTTTTTTTATTTTGATGACTAAAAAAAGTCAGTAAAATTGATATTTTGGATTTTGATGACAAAAACATTGATATTTTAGATTTTGATGACTAAAAAAAAGTGAGCAAAATTTATGTCTTGGATTTTGATGACTAAAAAAAAGTGAGCAAAATTTATGTTTGTTTTATTTTAATGACTAAAAAAAATTCAGTAAAATTGATATTTTCGATTTTGATGACAAAAACATTGATATTTTGGATTTTGATGACTAAAAAAAAGTGAACAAAATTGATGTTTTTTTATTTTTTTGACAAAAAAGTCGTTAAAGTTGATATTTTGGATTTTGATGACAAAAACATTGATATTTTGGATTTTACTGACTAAAAAAAATGAGCAAAATTGATGTTTTGGATTTTGATGACTAAAAAAAGTGAATAAACTTTGTTTATTTTTTTTATTTTGATGAAAAAAAGAAGTCAGTAAAATTGATATTTTGGATTTTGATGACAAAAACATTGATATTTCCCAATTTGATGACTAAAAAACTATGAGCAAAATTGAAGTTTTGGATTTTGATGACTAAAAAAAAGTGAGCAAACTTGATGTTTTGGATTTTGATGACTAAAAAAAGTCAGCAAAATTTATGTTTTTTTTTTTATTTTGATGACAAAAAAAAAGGCAGTAACATTGATATTTTGGATTTTGATGACTAAAAAATGTGAGCAAAATTTATGTTTTGATTTTGATGACTAAAAAAAGTGAGCAAAATTGATAATTTTTTATTCTGATGAAAAAAATTCAGTAAAATTGATATTTTGGATTTTGATGACTAAAAAAATGTAAGCAAAATTTATATTTTGGATTTTGATGACTAAAAAAAGTGAGCAAAATTGATATTTTGGATTTTGATGACTAAAAAAAAGTGAGCAAAATTGATGTTTTGGACTTTGATGACTAAAAAAAGTGAGCAAAATTGATGTTTTTTTATTTTGATGACTAAAAAAAGTCAGTAAAATTGATATTTTGGCTTTTTGATGACAAAAACATAGATATTTTTGATTTTGATGACTAAAAAAAGTGAGCAAAATTTATGTTCTGGATTTTGATGACTAAAAAGAAGTGAGCAAAAATGATGTTATTTTATGTTCTGATGAGTTAAAAAATTCAGTAAAATTGATATTTTGGATTTTGATGACAAAAACATTGATATTTTCGATTTTGATGTTTTAAAAAAAAGTGAGCAATATTCAAGTCAGATGTTTTTTATTTTGATGAAAAAAAGTCAGTTAAATTCATATTTTGGATTTTGATGCCAAAAAAATGATATTTTGGAATTTGATGACTAAAAAGTTTTAGCAAAATTGATGTTTTGAATTTTGATGATTAAAAAAAAGTGAGCAATATTCAAGTCAGATGTTTTTTATTTTGATGAAAAAAAGTCAGTAAAATTGATATTTCGGATTTTGATGACAAAAACATTGATATTTTGGATTTTGATGACTAAAAAAAGTGAGCAAAATTGATGTTTTGGACTTTTATGACTAAAAGAAGTGAGCAAAATTGATTTTTTTTTATTTTGATCACTAAAAAAAAGTCAGTAAAATTTATATTTTGGATTTTGATGACAAAAACATTGATATTTTGGAATTTGATGACTTTAAAAAAATTAGCAAAATTGATATTTTGGATTTTAATGACTAAAAAAATGTGAGCAAACTGATGTTTTTGATTTTGATGACCAAAAAAAGTGAGCAAACTTTATGTTTTTTTTTTATGAAAAAAAAAGTCAGTAAAATTGATATTTTGGATTTTGATGACAAAAACATTGATATTTCCCATTTTGATGACTAAAAAAAAGTGAGCAAATTTGATGTTTTTTTTATTCTGATGAATAAAAAAAGTCAGTAAAATTGATGTTTGGGATTTTGATGACTAAAAAAAAGTGAGCAAAATTGATGTTTTGGATTTTGATGACTAAAAAAAGTGAGCAAAAATTGATGTTATTTTATTTTGATGACTAAAAAAGTAAAATTTATATTTTGGATTTTGCTGACAAAAACATTGATAATTTGGATTTGGATGACTAAAAAAAAAGTGAGCAAAATTGATGTTTTGGATTTTGATGACTAAAAAAGGGAGCAATATTGATGTTTTTTATTTTGATGACTAAAAAAAGTCAGTAAAATTGATATTTTGGATTTTGATGACAAAAACATTGATATTTTAGATTTTGATGACTAAAAAAAGTGAGCAAACTTGATGTCTTGGATTTTGATGAGTAAAAAAAAGTGCGCAAAGTTTATGTTTGTTTTATTTTGATGACTAAAAAAAGTCAGTAAAATTGATATTTTGGCTTTTTGATGACAAAAACATAGATATTTTGGATTTTGATGACTAAAAAAAGTGAGGAAAATTTATGTTTTGGATTTTGATGACTAAATAAAAGTGAGCAAAATTGATGTTATTTTTTATTCTGATGAATTAAAAAAGTCAGTAAAATTGATATTTTGGATTTTGATGACAAAAACATTGATATTTTCGATTTTGATGGCTTAAAAAAAGTGAGCAATCTTCAAGTCAGATGATTTTTATTTTGATGAAAAAAAGTCAGTAAAATTGATATTTTGGATTTTGATGACAAAAAAATGATATTTTGGAATTTGATGACTAAAAAGTTTTAGCAAAATTGATGTTTTGGATTTTGATGACTAAAAAAAAGTCAGTAAAATTGATATTTCGGATTTTGATGACAAAAACATTGATATTTTGGATTTTGATGACTAAAAAAAGTGAGCAAAATTGATGTTTTGGACTTTTATGACTAAAAGAAGTGAGCAAAATTGATTTTTTTTTATTTTGATCACTAAAAAAAAGTCAGGAAAATTTATATTTTGGATTTTGATGACAAAAACACTGATATTTTGGATTTTGATGAATAAAAAAAGTGAGCAAAATTGACGTTTTGGATTTTGATGACTAAAAAAAGTGAGCAAAATTTATGTTTGTTTTATTTTGATGACTAAAAAAAATCAGTAAAGTTGATATTTTGGATTTTGATGACAAAAACATTGATATTTTGGAATTTGATGACTAAAAAAAAATTAGCAAAATTGATGTTTTGGATTTTGATGACTAAAAAAAAGTGAACAATATTGATGTTTTTTTATTTTGATGAATAAAAAAAAAGTCAGTAAAATTGATATTTTGGATTTTAATGACTAAAAAAATTTGAGCAAACTGATGTTTTTGATTTT
This sequence comes from Dichetophora obliterata, assembly GCA_963920525.1. Lineage (NCBI taxonomy): Eukaryota > Metazoa > Arthropoda > Insecta > Diptera > Sciomyzidae > Dichetophora > Dichetophora obliterata. Next base: position 2,400,880 of record OY986440.1, read on the forward strand.
GATGACCAAAAAAAGTGAGCAAACTTTATGTTTTTTTTTTTATGAAAAAAAAAGTCAGTAAAATTAATATTTTGGATTTTGATGACAAAAACATTGATATTTCCCATTTTGATGACTAAAAAAAAGTGAGCAAATTTGATGTTTTTTTTATTCTGATGAATAAAAAAAGTCAGTAAAATTGATGTTTGGGATTTTGATGACTAAAAAAAATTGAGCAAAATTGATGTTTTGGATTTTGATGACTAAAAAAGGGAGCAATATTGATGTTTTTTTATTTTGATGACTAAAAAAAGTCAGTAAAATTGATATTATGGATTTTGATGACAAAAACATTGATATTTTAGATTTTGATGACTAAAAAAAATTGAGCAAATTTGATGTCTTGGATTTTGATGACTAAAAAAAAGTGCGCAAAGTTTATGTTTGTTTTATTTTGATGACTAAAAAAAATTCAGTAAAATTGATATTTTCGATTTTGATGACAAAAAAATTGATATTTTGGATTTTGATAACTAAAAAATTTTAGCAAAATTGATGTTTTGGATTTTGATGACTAAAAAAAAATGAGCAAAATTGATGTTTTGGATTTTGAGGCCTTAAAAAAAAGTGAGCAAAATTAATGTATTTTTTAATTTGATGACTAAAAAAAAGTCAGTAAAATTGATATTTTGGATTTTGATGAGCAAAATGATGTCTTTTTTATTTTGATGACTAAAAAAAGTCAGTAAAATTGAATTTTGGATTTTGATGACAAAAACGTTGATATTTTCGATTTTGATGACTAAAAAATAAATTAGCAAAATTGATGTATTTGATTTTGATGACTAAAAAAAAGTGAGCAAAATTGATGTTTTTTTTTATTTTGATGACTAAAAAAAAGTCAGTCAAATTGATATTTTATATTTTGATGACAAAAACGTTGATATTTTGGATTTTGATGACTAAAAAAAGTGAGCAAAATTTATGTTTTGGATTTTGAAGACTAAAAAAAAGTGAGCAAAATTGATGTTTTAGATTTTGATGATTAAAAAAAAATGAGCAAAATTGATGTTTTGGATTTTGATGACTAAAAAAAAGGGAGCAATATTGATGTTTTTTTATTTTGATGACTAAAAAAAGTCAGTAAAATTGATATTTTGGATGTAGTTAACAAAAAAATTGATATCTTGGATTTTAATGACTAAAAAAAAGTGAACAAACTTGATGTTTTGGATTTTGATGACCAAAAAAAGTGAGCAAACTTTACGTTTATTTTTTTTTTATGAAAAATAAGTCAGTAAAATTGATATTTTGGATTTTGATGACAAAAACATTGATATTTCCAATTTTGATGACTAAAAAACTATGAGCAAAATTGATGTTTTGGATTTTGATGACTAAAAAAAAGTGAGCAAACTTGATGTTTTGGATTTTGATGACTTAAAAAAGTGAGCAAACTTGATGTTTTGGATTTTGATGACTAAAAAAAGTCAGCAAAATTTATGTTTGTTTTTTATTTTGATGACAAAAAAAAAGGCAGTTACATTGATATTTTGGATTTTGATGACTAAAAAATGTGAGCAAAATTTATGTTTTGGTTTTGATGACTAAAAAAAAAAATGAGCAAAATTGATAATTTTTTATTCTGATGAAAAAAAGTCAGGAAAATTGATATTTTGGATTTTGATGACAAAAACATAGATATTTTGGATTTTGATGACTAAAAAAAGTGAGCAAAATTTATGTTTTGGATTTTGATGACTAAAAAAAGTGAGCAAAATTGATTTTATTTTTTATTCTGATGAATTAAAAAAGTCAGTAAAATTGATATTTTGGATTTTGATGACAAAAACATTGATATTTTCGATTTTGATGACTAAAAAAAAGTGAGCAATCTTCAAGTCAGATGTTTTTTATTTTGATGAAAAAAAAGTCAGTAAAATTGATATTTTGGATTTTGATTACAAAAAAATGATATTTTGGAATTTGATGACTAAAAAGTTTTAGCAAAATTGATGTTTTGGATTTTGATGATTAAAAAAAAGTGAGCAAAATTGATGTTTTGGATTTTGATGAATAAAAAAAAGTGAGCAAAATTAAGGTTTTTTTATTTTGATGACTAAAAAAAAGTCAGTAAAATTGATATTTCGGATTTTGATGACAAAAACATTAATATTTTGGATTTTGATGACTAAAAAAGTGAGGAAAATTGATGTTTTGGATTTTGATGACTAAAAAAAGTGACCAAAATTGATGTTGATTTTTTATTTTGATGACTACAAAAAAGTCAGTAAAATTGATATTTTGGATTTTGATGGCAAAAACATTGATATTTTGGATTTTGATGACTAAAAAAAAGTGAGCAAAACTGATGTTTTGGACTTTTATGACTAAAAAAAGTGAGCAAAATTTATGTTCTTTTATTTTGATGACTAAAAAAAAGTCAGTAAAATTTATATTATGGATTTTGATGACAAAAACATTGATATTTTGGATTTTGTTGAATAAAAAAAGTGAGCAAAATTGATGTTTTGGATTTTGATGACTAAAAAAAAGTGAACGAAAATTATGTTTTTTTATTTTGATGAATAAAAAAAAGTCAGTAAAATTGATATTTTGGATATTGATGACAAAAACATTGATATTTTGGATTTTAATGACTAAAAAAATGTGAGCAAACTTGATGTTTTTGATTTTGATGACCAAAAAAAGTGAGCAAACTTTATGTTTATTTTTTTTTTTTGATGAAAAAAAAGTCAGTAAAATTGATATTTTGGATTTTGATGACAAAAACATTAATATTTCCCATTTTGATGACTAAAAAACTATGAGCAAAATTGAAGTTTTGAATTTTGATGACTAAAAAAAAGTGAGCAAAATTGATGTTTTTTTATACTGATGAATAAAAAAAGTCAGTAAAATTGATGTTTTGGATTTTGATGACTAAAAAGAAGTGAGCAAAATTGATGTTTTGGATTTTGATGACTAAAAAAAGTGAGCAAAATTGATGTTTTTTTTATTTTGATGACTAAAAAAAGTCAGTAAAATTTATATTTTGGATTTTGATGACAAAAACATTGATATTTTGGATTTGGATGACTAAAAAAAAGTGAGCAAAATTGATGTTTTGGATTTTGATGACTAAAAAAAGGGAGCAATATTGATGTTTTTTATTTTGATGACTAAAAAAAGTCAGTAAAATTGATATTTTGGATTTTGATGGGATATTTTAGATTTTGATGACTAAAAAAAATTGAGCAATATTGATGTTTTGGATTTTGATGACTAACAAAAAGTCAGTTAAGTTGATATTTTGGATTTTGATGACTAAAAAAAAAGTGAGCAAAATTGATAATTTTTTATTCTGATGAAAAAAAGTCAGTAAAATTGATATTTTGGATTTTGATGACAAAAACATTGATATTTTGGATTTTACTGACTAAAAAAAATGAGCAAAATTGATGTTTTGGATTTTGATGACTAAAAAAAGTGAGCAAACTTTATGTTTATTTTTTTTATTTTGATGAAAAAAAAAGTGAGCAAAATTGATATTTTGGATTTTGGTGACTAAAAAAAAGTGAGCAAAATTGATGTTTTGGACTTTGGTGACTAAAAAAAGTGATCAAAATTGATGTTTTTTTTATTTTGATGACTACAAAAAGTCAGTAAAATTGATATTTTGGCTTTTTGATGACAAAAACATAGATATTTTGGATTTTGATGACTAAAAAAAGTGAGGAAAATTTATGTTTTGGATTTTGATGACTAAATAAAAGTGTGCAAAATTGATGTTATTTTTTATTCTGATGAATTAAAAAAGTCAGTAAAATTGATATTTGGGATTTTGATGACAAAAACATTGATATTTTCGATTTTGATGACTTAAAAAAAGTGAGCAATCTTCAAGTCAGATGTTTTTTATTTTGATGAAAAAAAAGTCAGTAAAATTGATATTTTGGATTTTGATGATAAAAAAATGATATTTTGGAATTTGATGACTAAAAAGTTTTAGCAAAATTGATGTTTTGGATTTTGATGACTAAAAAAAAGTCAGTAAAATTGATATTTCGGATTTTGATGACAAAAACATTGATATTTTGGATTTTGATGACTAAAAAAAGTGAGCAAAATTGATGTTTTGGACTGTTATGACTAAAAGAAGTGAGCAAAATTGATTTTTTCTTATTTTGATCACTAAAAAAAAGTCAGTAAAATTTATATTTTGGATTTTGATGACAAAAACATTGATATTTTGGAATTTGATGACTAAAAAAAAATTAGCAAAATTGATGTTTTGGATTTTGATGACTAAAAAAAAGTGAACAAAATTGATGTTTTTTTATTTTGATGAATAAAAAAAAAGTCAGTAAAATTGATATTTTGGATTTTAATGACTAAAAAAATGTGAGCAAACTGATGTTTTTGATTTTGATGACCAAAAAAAGTGAGCAAACTTTATGTTTTTTTTTTTTATGAAAAAAAAAGTCAGTAAAATTGATATTTTGGATTTTGATGACAAAAACATTGATATTTCCCATTTTGATGACTAAAAAAAAGTGAGCAAATTTGATGTTTTTTTTATTCTGATGAATAAAAAAAGTCAGTAAAATTGATGTTTGGGATTTTGATGACTAAAAAAAGTGAGCAAAATTGATGTTTTGGATTTTGATGACTAAAAAAAGTGAGCAAAAATTGATGTTATTTTATTTTGATGACTAAAAAAAGTCAGTAAAATTGATATTTTGGATTTTGCTGAAAAAAACATTGATAATTTGGATTTGGATGACTAAAAAAAAAGTGAGCAAAATTGATGTTTTGGATTTTGATGACTAAAAAAGGGAGCAATATTGATGTTTTTTATTTTGATGACTAAAAAAAGTCAGTAAAATTGATATTTTGGATTTTGATGACAAAAACATTGATATTTTAGATTTTGATGACTAAAAAAAATTGAGCAAACTTGATGTCTTGGATTTTGATGACTAAAAAAAAGTGCGCAAAGTTTATGTTTGTTTTATTTTGATCATTAAAAAAAATTCAGTAAAATTGATATTTTCGATTTTGATGACAAAAAAATTGATATTTTGGATTTTGATGACTAAAAATTTTTAGCAAGATTGATGTTTTGGATTTTGATGACTAAAAAAAAGGTGAGCAAAATTGATGTTTTGGATTTTGAGGCCTTAAAAAAAAGTGAGCAAAATTAATGTATTTTTTAATTTGATGACTAAAAAAAAGTCAGTAAAATTGATATTTTGGATTTTGATGAGCAAAATGATGTCTTTTTTATTTTGATGACTAAAAAAAGTCAGTAAAATTGAGTTTTGGATTTTGATAACAAAAACCTTGATATATTCGATTTTGATGACTAAAAAAAAAGTGAGCAAAATTGATGTATTGGATTTTGATGACTAAAAAAAAATGAGCAAAATTTATGTTTTTTTTTATTTTGATGACTAAAAAAAAGTCAGTCAAATTGATATTTTATATTTTGATGACAAAAACGTTGATATTTTGGATTTTGTTGACTAAAAAAAGTGAGCAAAATTTATGTTTTGGATTTTGAAGACTAAAAAAAAGTGAGCAAAATTGATGTTTTAGATTTTGATGATTAAAAAAAAATGAGCAAAATTGATGTTTTGGATTTTGATGACTAAAAAAAGTGAGCAAAATTAATGTTTTTTTTATTTTGATGACTAAAAAAAAGTCAGTAAAATTGATGTTTTGGATTTAGATGACTAAAAAAAAGTGAGCAAAATTGATGTTTTGGATTTTGATGACTAAAAAAAAGGGAGCAATATTGATGTTTTTTTATTTTGATGACTAAAAAAAGTCAGTAAAATTGATATTTTGGATGTAGTTAACAAAAAAATTGATATCTTGGATTTTAATGACTAAAAAAAAGTGAACAAACTTGATGTTTTGGATTTTGATGACCAAAAAAAGTGAGCAAACTTTACGTTTATTTTTTTTTTTTTATGAAAAATAAGTCAGTAAAATTGATATTTTGGATTTTGATGACAAAAACATTGATATTTCCAATTTTGATGACTAAAAACTATGAGCAAAATTGAAGTTTTGGATTTTGATGACTAAAAAAAAGTGAGGAAAATTGATGTTTTTTTTATGCTTATGAATAAAAAAAGTCAGTAAAATTGATATTTTGGATTTTGATGACAAAAACATTGATATTTTAGATTTTGATGACTAAAAAAAAGTGAGCAAAATTTATGTCTTGGATTTTGATGACTAAAAAAAGTGAGCAAAATTTATGTTTGTTTTATTTTAATGACTAAAAAAAATTCAGTAAAATTGATATTTTCGATTTTGATGACAAAAACATTGATATTTTGGATTTTGATGACTAAAAAAAAGTGAACAAAATTGATGTTTATTTATTTTTTTGACAAAAAAGTCGTTAAAGTTGATATTTTGGATTTTTATGACAAAAACATTGATATTTTGGATTTTACTGACTAAAAAAAATGAGCAAAATTGATGTTTTGGATTTTGATGACTAAAAAAAAGTGAGCAAACTTGATGTTTTGGATTTTGATGACTTAAAAAAGTGAGCAAACTTGATGTTTTGGATTTTGATGACTAAAAAAAGTCAGCAAAATTTATGTTTTTTTTTTATTTTGATGACAAAAAAAAAGGCAGTTACATTGATATTTTGGATTTTGATGACTAAAAAATGTGAGCAAAATTTATGTTTTGGTTTTGATGACTAAAAAAAAAAATGAGCAAAATTGATAATTTTTTATTCTGATGAAAAAAAGTCAGGAAAATTGATATTTTGGATTTTGATGACAAAAACATAGATATTTTGGATTTTGATGACTAAAAAAAGTGAGCAAAATTTATGTTTTGGATTTTGATGACTAAAAAAAGTGAGCAAAATTGATTTTATTTTTTATTCTGATGAATTAAAAAAGTCAGTAAAATTGATATTTTGGATTTTGATGACAAAAACATTGATATTTTCGATTTTGATGACTAAAAAAAAGTGAGCAATCTTCAAGTCAGATGTTTTTTATTTTGATGAAAAAAAAGTCAGTAAAATTGATATTTTGGATTTTGATTACAAAAAAATAATATTTTGGAATTTGATGACTAAAAAGTTTTAGCAAAATTGATGTTTTGGATTTTGATGATTAAAAAAAAGTGAGCAAAATTGATGTTTTGGATTTTGATGAATAAAAAAAAGTGAGCAAAATTAAGGTTTTTTTATTTTGATGACTAAAAAAAAGTCAGTAAAATTGATATTTCGGATTTTGATGACAAAAACATTAATATTTTGGATTTTGATGACTAAAAAAGTGAGGAAAATTGATGTTTTGGATTTTGATGACTAAAAAAAGTGACCAAAATTGATGTTGATTTTTTATTTTGATGACTACAAAAAAGTCAGTAAAATTGATATTTTGGATTTTGATGACAAAAACATTGATATTTTGGATTTTGAACACTAAAAAAAAGTGAGCAAAACTGATGCTTTGGACTTTTATGACTAAAAAAAGTGAGCAAAATTGATGTTTTTTTATTTTGATGACTAAAAAAAAGTCAGTAAAATTAATATTATGGACTTTGATGACAAAAACATTGATATTTTGGATTTTGTTGAATAAAAAAAGTGAGCAAAATTGATGTTTTGGATTTTGATGACTAAAAAAAAGTGAACGAAAATGATGTTTTTTTATTTTGATGAATAAAAAAAAGTCAGTAAAATTGATATTTTGGATATTGATGACAAAAACATTGATATTTTGGATTTTAATGACTAAAAAAATGTGAGCAAACTTGATGTTTTTGATTTTGATGACCAAAAAAAGTGAGCAAACTTTATGTTTATTTTTTTTTTTTGATGAAAAAAAAGTCAGTAAAATTGATATTTTGGATTTTGATGACAAAAACATTAATATTTCCCATTTTGATGACTAAAAAACTATGAGCAAAATTGAAGTTTTGAATTTTGATGACTAAAAAAAAGTGAGCAAAATTGATGTTTTGGATTTTGATGACTAAAAAAAGGGAGCAATATTGATGTTTTTTATTTTGATGACTAAAAAAAGTCAGTAAAATTGATATTTTGGATTTTGATGGGATATTTTAGATTTTGATGACTAAAAAAAATTGAGCAATATTGATGTTTTGGATTTTGATGACTAACAAAAAGTCAGTTAAGTTGATATTTTGGATTTTGATGACTAAAAAAAAAGTGAGCAAAATTGATAATTTTTTATTCTGATGAAAAAAAGTCAGTAAAATTGATATTTTGGATTTTGATGACAAAAACATTGATATTTTGGATTTTACTGACTAAAAAAAATGAGCAAAATTGATGTTTTGGATTTTGATGACTAAAAAAAGTGAGCAAACTTTATGTTTATTTTTTTTATTTTGATGAAAAAAAAAGTGAGCAAAATTGATATTTTGGATTTTGGTGACTAAAAAAAAGTGAGCAAAATTGATGTTTTGGACTTTGGTGACTAAAAAAAGTGAGCAAAATTGATGTTTTTTTTATTTTGATGACTACAAAAAGTCAGTAAAATTGATATTTTGGCTTTTTGATGACAAAAACATAGATATTTTGGATTTTGATGACTAAAAAAAGTGAGGAAAATTTATGTTTTGGATTTTGATGACTAAATAAAAGTGTGCAAAATTGATGTTATTTTTTATTCTGATGAATTAAAAAAGTCAGTTAAATTGATATTTGGGATTTTGATGACAAAAACATTGATATTTTCGATTTTGATGACTTAAAAAAAGTGAGCAATCTTCAAGTCAGATGTTTTTTATTTTGATGAAAAAAAAGTCAGTAAAATTGATATTTTGGATTTTGATGATAAAAAAATGATATTTTGGAATTTGATGACTAAAAAGTTTTAGCAAAATTGATGTTTTGGATTTTGATGACTAAAAAAAAGTCAGTAAAATTGATATTTCGGATTTTGATGACAAAAACATTGATATTTTGGATTTTGATGACTAAAAAAAGTGATCAAAATTGATGTTTTGGACTGTTATGACTAAAAGAAGTGAGCAAAATTGATTTTTTCTTATTTTGATCACTAAAAAAAAGTCAGTAAAATTTATATTTTGGATTTTGATGACAAAAACATTGATATTTTGGAATTTGATGACTAAAAAAAAATTAGCAAAATTGATGTTTTGGATTTTGATGACTAAAAAAAAAGTGAGCAAAATTGATAATTTTTTATTCTGATGAAAAAAAGTCAGTAAAATTGATATTTTGGATTTTGATGACAAAAACATTGATATTTTGGATTTTACTGACTAAAAAAAATGAGCAAAATTGATGTTTTGGATTTTGATGACTAAAAAAAGTGAGCAAACTTTATGTTTATTTTTTTTATTTTGATGAAAAAAAAAGTGAGCAAAATTGATATTTTGGATTTTGGTGACTAAAAAAAAGTGAGCAAAATTGATGTTTTGGACTTTGGTGACTAAAAAAAGTGAGCAAAATTGATGTTTTTTTTATTTTGATGACTAAAAAAAAGTCAGTAAAATTGATATTTTGGATTTTAATGACTAAAAAAATGTGAGCAAACTGATGTTTTTGATTTTGATGACCAAAAAAAGTGAGCAAACTTTATGTTTTTTTTTTTTATGAAAAAAAAAGTCAGTAAAATTGATATTTTGGATTTTGATGACAAAAACATTGATATTTCCCATTTTGATGATTAAAAAAAAGTGAGCAAATTTGATGTTTTTTTTATTCTGATGAATAAAAAAAGTCAGTAAAATTGATGTTTGGGATTTTGATGACTAAAAAAAGTGAGCAAAATTGATGTTTTGGATTTTGATGACTAAAAAAAGTGAGCAAAAATTGATGTTATTTTATTTTGATGACTAAAAAAAGTCAGTAAAATTTATATTTTGGATTTTGCTGACAAAAACATTGATAATTTGGATTTGGATGACTAAAAAAAAAGTGAGCAAAATTGATGTTTTGGATTTTGATGACTAAAAAAGGGAGCAATATTGATTTTTTTTATTTTGATGACTAAAAAAAGTCAGTAAAATTGATATTTTGGATTTTGATGACAAAAACATTGATATTTTAGATTTTGATGACTAAAAAAAATTGAGCAAACTTGATGTCTTGGATTTTGATGACTAAAAAAAAGTGCGCAAAGTTTATGTTTGTTTTATTTTGATCACTAAAAAAAATTCAGTAAAATTGATATTTTCGATTTTGATGACAAAAAAATTGATATTTTGGATTTTGATGACTAAAAATTTTTAGCAAAATTGATGTTTTGGATTTTGATGACTAAAAAAAAGGTGAGCAAAATTGATGTTTTGGATTTTGAGGCCTTAAAAAAAAGTGAGCAAAATTAATGTATTTTTTAATTTGATGACTAAAAAAAAGTCAGTAAAATTGATATTTTGGATTTTGATGAGCAAAATGATGTCTTTTTTATTTTGATGACTAAAAAAAGTCAGTAAAATTGAGTTTTGGATTTTGATAACAAAAACGTTGATATATTCGATTTTGATGACTAAAAAAAAAGTGAGCAAAATTGATGTATTGGATTTTGATGACTAAAAAAAAATGAGCAAAATTTATGTTTTTTTTTATTTTGATGACTAAAAAAAAGTCAGTCAAATTGATATTTTATATTTTGATGACAAAAACGTTGATATTTTGGATTTTGATGACTAAAAAAAGTGAGCAAAATTTATGTTTTGGATTTTGAAGACTAAAAAAAAGTGAGCAAAATTGATGTTTTAGATTTTGATGATTAAAAAAAAATGAGCAAAATTGATGTTTTGGATTTTGATGACTAAAAAAAGTGAGCAAAATTAATGTTTTTTTTATTTTGATGACTAAAAAAAAGTCAGTAAAATTGATGTTTTGGATTTAGATGACTAAAAAAAAGTGAGCAAAATTGATGTTTTGGATTTTGATGACTAAAAAAAAGGGAGCAATATTGATGTTTTTTTATTTTGATGACTAAAAAAAGTCAGTAAAATTGATATTTTGGATGTAGTTAACAAAAAAATTGATATCTTGGATTTTAATGACTAAAAAAAAGTGAACAAACTTGATGTTTTGGATTTTGATGACCAAAAAAAGTGAGCAAACTTTACGTTTATTTTTTTTTTTATGAAAAATAAGTCAGTAAAATTGATATTTTGGATTTTGATGACAAAAACATTGATATTTCCAATTTTGATGACTAAAAACTATGAGCAAAATTGAAGTTTTGGATTTTGATGACTAAAAAAAAGTGAGGAAAATTGATGTTTTTTTTATGCTTATGAATAAAAAAAGTCAGTAAAATTGATATTTTGGATTTTGGTGACTAAAAAAAAGTGAGCAAAATTGATGTTTTGGATTTTGATGACTAAAAAAAGGGAGCAATATTGATGTTTTTTTATTTTGATGACTAAAAAAAGTCAGTAAAATTGATATTTTGGATTTTGATGACAAAAACATTGATATTTTAGATTTTGATGACTAAAAAAAAGTGAGCAAAATTTATGTCTTGGATTTTGATGACTAAAAAAAAGTGAGCAAAATTTATGTTTGTTTTATTTTAATGACTAAAAAAAATTCAGTAAAATTGATATTTTCGATTTTGATGACAAAAATATTGATATTTTGGATTTTGATGACTAAAAAAAAGTGAACAAAATTGATGTTTATTTATTTTTTTGACAAAAAAGTCGTTAAAGTTGATATTTTGGATTTTTATGACAAAAACATTGATATTTTGGATTTTACTGACTAAAAAAAATGAGCAAAATTGATGTTTTGGATTTTGATGACTAAAAAAAGTGAATAAACTTTATGTTTATTTTTTTTTATTTTTATGAAAAAAAGAAGTCAGTAAAATTGATATTTTGGATTTTGATGACAAAAACATTGATATTTCCCAATTTGATGACTAAAAAACTATGAGCAAAATTGAAGTTTTGGATTTTGATGACTAAAAAAAAGTGAGCAAACTTGATGTTTTGGATTTTGATGACTAAAAAAAGTCAGCAAAATTTATGTTTTTTTTTTTATTTTGATGACAAAAAAAAGGCAGTAACATTGATATTTTGGATTTTGATGACTAAAAAATGTGAGCAAAATTTATGTTTTGGTTTTGATGACTAAAAAAAGTGAGCAAAATTTATAATTTTTTATTCTGATGAAAAAAATTCAGTAAAATTGATATTTTGGATTTTGATGACTAAAAAAATGTAAGCAAAATTTATATTTTGGATTTTGATGACTAAAAAAAGTGAGCAAAATTGATATTTTGGATTTTGATGACTAAAAAAAAGTGAGCAAAATTGATGTTTTGGACTTTGATGACTAAAAAAAGTGAGCAAAATTGATGTTTTTTTTATTTTGATGACTAAAAAAAGTCAGTAAAATTGATATTTTGGCTTTTTCAGGACAAAAACATAGATATTTTTGATTTTGATGACTAAAAAAAGTGAGCAAAATTTATGTTTTGGATTTTGATGACTAAAAAGAAGTGAGCAAAAATGATGTTATTTTATATTCTGATGAGTTAAAAAACTCAGTAAAATTGATATTTTGGATTTTGATGACAAAAACATTGATATTTTCGATTTTGATGTTTTAAAAAAAAGTGAGCAATATTCAAGTCAGATGTTTTTTATTTTGATGAAAAAAAGTCAGTAAAATTCATATTTTGGATTTTGATGCCAAAAAAATGATATTTTGGAATTTGATTACTAAAAAGTTTTAGCAAAATTGATGTTTTGAATTTTGATGATTAAAAAAAAGTGAGCAAAATTGATTTTTTGGATTTTGATGAATAAAAAAAAGTGAGCAAAATTAAGGTTTTTATTTTGATGACTAAAAAAAAGTCAGTAAAATTGATATTTCGGATTTTGATGACAAAAACATTGATATTTTGGATTTTGATGACTAAAAAAAGTGACCAAAATTGATGTTTATTTTTTATTTTGACGAAAAAAAAGTCAGTAAAATTGATATTTTGGATTTTGATGACAATAACATTGATATTTTGGATTTTGATGACTAAAAAAAAGTGAGAAAAAATTGATGTTTTGGATTTTGATGACTAAAAAAAGTGAGCAAAATTGATGTTTATTTTTAATTTTGATGACTAAAAAAATTCAGTAAAATTTATATTTTAGATTTTGATTTCAAAAACATTGATATTTTGGATTTTGATGACTAAAAAAAGTCAGCAAAATTGACTATTTGGATTTTGATGACTAAAAAAAAGTGAGCAAAATTTATGTTTTGGATTTTGATGACTAAAAAAAATGAGAAAAATTAATGTTTTTTTATTTTGATGACTAAAAAAAAGTCAGTAAAATTGATATATTGGATTTTGATGACAAAAATATTGATATATTGGATTCTGATGACTAAAAAAAAAGTGAGGAAAATTTATGTTTTGGATTTTGATGATTAAAAAAGTGAGCAAAATTAATGTTTTTTTTTTATTTTGATGACTAATAAAAAGGCAGTAAAATTGATATTTTGGATTTTGATGAGCAAAATGGATGTCTTTTTCATTTTGATGACTAAAAAAAGTCAGCAAAATTCATATTTTGGATTTTGATGCCAAAAAAATGATATTATGGAATTTGATGACTTAAAAGTTTTAGCAAAATTGATGTTTTGAATTTTGATGATTAAAAAAAAGTGAGCAAAATTGATTTTTTGGATTTTGATGAATAAAAAAAGTCAGTAAAATTGATATTTTGGATTTTGATGACAAAAGCATTGATATTTTGGGTTTTAATGACTAAAAAAAATGTGAGCCAACTTGATGTTTTTGATTTTGATGAATAAAAAAAAGTCAGTAAAATTGATATTTTGGATTTTGATGACAAAAGCATTGATATTTTGGATTTTAATGACTAAAAAAATGTGAGCAAACTTGATGTTTTTGATTTTGATGACCAAAAAAAGTGAGCAAACTTTATGTTTATTTTTTTTTTTTTTATGAAAAAAAAAGTCAGTAAAATTGATATTTTGGATTTTGATGACAAAAACATTGATATTTCCCATTTTGATGACTAAAAAACTATGAGCAAAATTGAAGTTTTGGATTTTGATGACTAAAAAAAAGTGAGGAAAATTGATGTTTTTTTTATGCTTATGAATAAAAAAAGTCAGTAAAATTGATATTTTGGATTTTGGTGACTAAAAAAAAGTGAGCAAAATTGATGTTTTGGATTTTGATGACTAAAAAAAGGGAGCAATATTGATGTTTTTTTATTTTGATGACTAAAAAAAGTCAGTAAAATTGATATTTTGGATTTTGATGACAAAAACATTGATATTTTAGATTTTGATGACTAAAAAAAAGTGAGCAAAATTTATGTCTTGGATTTTGATGACTAAAAAAAAGTGAGCAAAATTTATGTTTGTTTTATTTTAATGACTAAAAAAAATTCAGTAAAATTGATATTTTCGATTTTGATGACAAAAACATTGATATTTTGGATTTTGATGACTAAAAAAAAGTGAACAAAATTGATGTTTATTTATTTTTTTGACAAAAAAGTCGTTAAAGTTGATATTTTGGATTTTTATGACAAAAACATTGATATTTTGGATTTTACTGACTAAAAAAAATGAGCAAAATTGATGTTTTGGATTTTGATGACTAAAAAAAGTGAATAAACTTTATGTTTATTTTTTTTTATTTTTATGAAAAAAAGAAGTCAGTAAAATTGATATTTTGGATTTTGATGACAAAAACATTGATATTTCCCAATTTGATGACTAAAAAACTATGAGCAAAATTGAAGTTTTGGATTTTGATGACTAAAAAAAAGTGAGCAAACTTGATCTTTTGGATTTTGATGACTAAAAAAAGTCAGCAAAATTTATGTTTTTTTTTTTATTTTGATGACAAAAAAAAGGCAGTAACATTGATATTTTGGATTTTGATGACTAAAAAATGTGAGCAAAATTTATGTTTTGGTTTTGATGACTAAAAAAAGTGAGCAATATTTATAATTTTTTATTCTGATGAAAAAAATTCAGTAAAATTGATATTTTGGATTTTGATGACTAAAAAAATGTAAGCAAAATTTATATTTTGGATTTTGATGACTAAAAAAAGTGAGCAAAATTGATATTTTGGATTTTGATGACTAAAAAAAAGTGAGCAAAATTGATGTTTTGGACTTTGATGACTAAAAAAAGTGAGCAAAATTGATGTTTTTTTATTTTGATGACTAAAAAAAGTCAGTAAAATTGATATTTTGGCTTTTTCATGACAAAAACATAGATATTTTTGATTTTGATGACTAAAAAAAGTGAGCAAAATTTATGTTTTGGATTTTGATGACTAAAAAGAAGTGAGCAAAAATGATGTTATTTTATATTCTGATGAGTTAAAAAACTCAGTAAAATTGATATTTTGGATTTTGATGACAAAAACATTGATATTTTCGATTTTGATGTTTTAAAAAAAAGTGAGCAATATTCAAGTCAGATGTTTTTTATTTTGATGAAAAAAAGTCAGTAAAATTCATATTTTGGATTTTGATGCCAAAAAAATGATATTTTGGAATTTGATTACTAAAAAGTTTTAGCAAAATTGATGTTTTGAATTTTGATGATTAAAAAAAAGTGAGCAAAATTGATTTTTTGGATTTTGATGAATAAAAAAAAGTGAGCAAAATTAAGGTTTTTATTTTGATGACTAAAAAAAAGTCAGTAAAATTGATATTTCGGATTTTGATGACAAAAACATTGATATTTTGGATTTTGATGACTAAAAAAAGTGACCAAAATTGATGTTTATTTTTTATTTTGAAGAAAAAAAAGTCAGTAAAATTGATATTTTGGATTTTGATGACAATAACATTGATATTTTGGATTTTGATGACTAAAAAAAAGTGAGAAAGAATTGATGTTTTGGATTTTGATGACTAAAAAAAGTGAGCAAAATTGATGTTTATTTTTTATTTTGATGACTAAAAAAAGTCAGTAAAATTTATATTTTGGATTTTGATTTCAAAAACATTGATATTTTGGATTTTGATGACTAAAAAAAGTCAGCAAAATTGACTATGTGGATTTTGATGACTAAAAAAAAGTGAGCAAAATTTATGTTTTGGATTTTGATGACTAAAAAAAATGAGAAAAATTAATGTTTTTTTATTTTGATGACTAAAAAAAAGTCAGTAAAATTGATATATTGGATTTTGATGACAAAAATATTGATATATTGGATTCTGATGACTAAAAAAAAAGTGAGGAAAATTTATGTTTTGGATTTTGATGATTAAAAAAGTGAGCAAAATTGAAGTTTTGGATTTTGATGACTAAAAAAAAGTGAGCAAATTTGATGTTTTTTTTATTCTGATGAATAAAAAAAGTCAGTAAAATTGATGTTTTGGATTTTGATGACTAAAAAAAGTGAGCAAAATTGATGTTTTTTTATTTTGATGACTAAAAAAGTCAGTAAAATTTTAATTTTGGATTTTGATGACAAAAACATTGATATTTTGGATTTGGATGACTAAAAAAAGTGAGCAAAATTGATGTTTTGGATTTTGATGACTAAAAAAAGGGAGCAGTATTGATGTTTTTTTATTTTGATGACTAAAAAAATTCAGTAAAATTGATATTTTGGATTTTGATGAAAAAAACATTGATATTTTAGATTTTGATGACTAAAAAAAAATTGAGCAAACTTGATGTCTTGGATTTTGATGACTAAAAAAAAGTGAGCAAAGTTTATGTTTGTTTTATTTTGATGACTACAAAAATTCAGTAAAATTGATATTTTCGATTTTGATGACAAAAAAATTGATATTTTGGATTTTGATGACTAAAAAATTTTAGCAAAACGATGTTTTGGATTTTGATGACTAAAAAAAAGTGAGCAAAATGATGTTTTGGATTTTGATGCCTAAAAAAAAGTGAGCAAAATTGATGTTTATTTCTTATTTTGATGAAAAAAAAAGTCAGTAAAATTGATATTTTGGATTTTGATGAATAAAAAAAGTGAGCAAAATTGACGTTTTGGATTTTGATGACTAAAAAAAGTGAGCAAAATTTATGTTTGTTTTATTTTGATAACTAAAAAAAAGTCAGTAAAGTTAAAAGTTGATTAAAAAAAAGTGAGCAAATTTGATGTTTTTTTTATTCTGATGAATAAAAAAAGTCAGTAAAATTGATGTTTGGGATTTTGATGACTAAAAAAAGTGAGCAAAATTGATGTTTTGGATTTTGATGACTAAAAAAAGTGAGCAAAAATTGATGTTATTTTATTTTGATGACTAAAAAAAGTCAGTAAAATTTATATTTTGGATTTTGCTGACAAAAACATTGATAATTTGGATTTGGATGACTAAAAAAAAAGTGAGCAAAATTGATGTTTTGGATTTTGATGACTAAAAAAGGGAGCAATATTGATTTTTTTTATTTTGATGACTAAAAAAAGTCAGTAAAATTGATATTTTGGATTTTGATGACAAAAACATTGATATTTTAGATTTTGATGACTAAAAAAAATTGAGCAAACTTGATGTCTTGGATTTTGATGACTAAAAAAAAGTGCGCAAAGTTTATGTTTGTTTTATTTTGATCACTAAAAAAAATTCAGTAAAATTGATATTTTCGATTTTGATGACAAAAAAATTGATATTTTGGATTTTGATGACTAAAAATTTTTAGCAAAATTGATGTTTTGGATTTTGATGACTAAAAAAAAGGTGAGCAAAATTGATGTTTTGGATTTTGAGGCCTTAAAAAAAAGTGAGCAAAATTAATGTATTTTTTAATTTGATGACTAAAAAAAAGTCAGTAAAATTGATATTTTGGATTTTGATGAGCAAAATGATGTCTTTTTTATTTTGATGACTAAAAAAAGTCAGTAAAATTGAGTTTTGGATTTTGATAACAAAAACGTTGATATATTCGATTTTGATGACTAAAAAAAAAGTGAGCAAAATTGATGTATTGGATTTTGATGACTAAAAAAAAATGAGCAAAATTTATGTTTTTTTTTATTTTGATGACTAAAAAAAAGTCAGTCAAATTGATATTTTATATTTTGATGACAAAAACGTTGATATTTTGGATTTTGATGACTAAAAAAAGTGAGCAAAATTTATGTTTTGGATTTTGAAGACTAAAAAAAAGTGAGCAAAATTGATGTTTTAGATTTTGATGATTAAAAAAAAATGAGCAAAATTGATGTTTTGGATTTTGATGACTAAAAAAAGTGAGCAAAATTAATGTTTTTTTTATTTTGATGACTAAAAAAAAGTCAGTAAAATTGATGTTTTGGATTTAGATGACTAAAAAAAAGTGAGCAAAATTGATGTTTTGGATTTTGATGACTAAAAAAAAGGGAGCAATATTGATGTTTTTTTATTTTGATGACTAAAAAAAGTCAGTAAAATTGATATTTTGGATGTAGTTAACAAAAAAATTGATATCTTGGATTTTAATGACTAAAAAAAAGTGAACAAACTTGATGTTTTGGATTTTGATGACCAAAAAAAGTGAGCAAACTTTACGTTTATTTTTTTTTTTATGAAAAATAAGTCAGTAAAATTGATATTTTGGATTTTGATGACAAAAACATTGATATTTCCAATTTTGATGACTAAAAACTATGAGCAAAATTGAAGTTTTGGATTTTGATGACTAAAAAAAAGTGAGGAAAATTGATGTTTTTTTTATGCTTATGAATAAAAAAAGTCAGTAAAATTGATATTTTGGATTTTGGTGACTAAAAAAAAGTGAGCAAAATTGATGTTTTGGATTTTGATGACTAAAAAAAGGGAGCAATATTGATGTTTTTTTATTTTGATGACTAAAAAAAGTCAGTAAAATTGATATTTTGGATTTTGATGACAAAAACATTGATATTTTAGATTTTGATGACTAAAAAAAAGTGAGCAAAATTTATGTCTTGGATTTTGATGACTAAAAAAAAGTGAGCAAAATTTATGTTTGTTTTATTTTAATGACTAAAAAAAATTCAGTAAAATTGATATTTTCGATTTTGATGACAAAAATATTGATATTTTGGATTTTGATGACTAAAAAAAAGTGAACAAAATTGATGTTTATTTATTTTTTTGACAAAAAAGTCGTTAAAGTTGATATTTTGGATTTTTATGACAAAAACATTGATATTTTGGATTTTACTGACTAAAAAAAATGAGCAAAATTGATGTTTTGGATTTTGATGACTAAAAAAAGTGAATAAACTTTATGTTTATTTTTTTTTATTTTTATGAAAAAAAGAAGTCAGTAAAATTGATATTTTGGATTTTGATGACAAAAACATTGATATTTCCCAATTTGATGACTAAAAAACTATGAGCAAAATTGAAGTTTTGGATTTTGATGACTAAAAAAAAGTGAGCAAACTTGATGTTTTGGATTTTGATGACTAAAAAAAGTCAGCAAAATTTATGTTTTTTTTTTTATTTTGATGACAAAAAAAAGGCAGTAACATTGATATTTTGGATTTTGATGACTAAAAAATGTGAGCAAAATTTATGTTTTGGTTTTGATGACTAAAAAAAGTGAGCAAAATTTATAATTTTTTATTCTGATGAAAAAAATTCAGTAAAATTGATATTTTGGATTTTGATGACTAAAAAAATGTAAGCAAAATTTATATTTTGGATTTTGATGACTAAAAAAAGTGAGCAAAATTGATATTTTGGATTTTGATGACTAAAAAAAAGTGAGCAAAATTGATGTTTTGGACTTTGATGACTAAAAAAAGTGAGCAAAATTGATGTTTTTTTATTTTGATGACTAAAAAAAGTCAGTAAAATTGATATTTTGGCTTTTTCAGGACAAAAACATAGATATTTTTGATTTTGATGACTAAAAAAAGTGAGCAAAATTTATGTTTTGGATTTTGATGACTAAAAAGAAGTGAGCAAAAATGATGTTATTTTATATTCTGATGAGTTAAAAAACTCAGTAAAATTGATATTTTGGATTTTGATGACAAAAACATTGATATTTTCGATTTTGATGTTTTAAAAAAAAGTGAGCAATATTCAAGTCAGATGTTTTTTATTTTGATGAAAAAAAGTCAGTAAAATTCATATTTTGGATTTTGATGCCAAAAAAATGATATTTTGGAATTTGATTACTAAAAAGTTTTAGCAAAATTGATGTTTTGAATTTTGATGATTAAAAAAAAGTGAGCAAAATTGATTTTTTGGATTTTGATGAATAAAAAAAAGTGAGCAAAATTAAGGTTTTTATTTTGATGACTAAAAAAAAGTCAGTAAAATTGATATTTCGGATTTTGATGACAAAAACATTGATATTTTGGATTTTGATGACTAAAAAAAGTGACCAAAATTGATGTTTATTTTTTATTTTGACGAAAAAAAAGTCAGTAAAATTGATATTTTGGATTTTGATGACAATAACATTGATATTTTGGATTTTGATGACTAAAAAAAAGTGAGAAAAAATTGATGTTTTGGATTTTGATGACTAAAAAAAGTGAGCAAAATTGATGTTTATTTTTAATTTTGATGACTAAAAAAATTCAGTAAAATTTATATTTTAGATTTTGATTTCAAAAACATTGATATTTTGGATTTTGATGACTAAAAAAAGTCAGCAAAATTGACTATTTGGATTTTGATGACTAAAAAAAAGTGAGCAAAATTTATGTTTTGGATTTTGATGACTAAAAAAAATGAGAAAAATTAATGTTTTTTTATTTTGATGACTAAAAAAAGTCAGTAAAATTGATATATTGGATTTTGATGACAAAAATATTGATATATTGGATTCTGATGACTAAAAAAAAAGTGAGGAAAATTTATGTTTTGGATTTTGATGATTAAAAAAGTGAGCAAAATTAATGTTTTTTTTTTATTTTGATGACTAATAAAAAGGCAGTAAAATTGATATTTTGGATTTTGATGAGCAAAATGGATGTCTTTTTCATTTTGATGACTAAAAAAAGTCAGCAAAATTCATATTTTGGATTTTGATGCCAAAAAAATGATATTATGGAATTTGATGACTTAAAAGTTTTAGCAAAATTGATGTTTTGAATTTTGATGATTAAAAAAAAGTGAGCAAAATTGATTTTTTGGATTTTGATGAATAAAAAAAGTCAGTAAAATTGATATTTTGGATTTTGATGACAAAAGCATTGATATTTTGGGTTTTAATGACTAAAAAAAATGTGAGCCAACTTGATGTTTTTGATTTTGATGAATAAAAAAAAGTCAGTAAAATTGATATTTTGGATTTTGATGACAAAAGCATTGATATTTTGGATTTTAATGACTAAAAAAATGTGAGCAAACTTGATGTTTTTGATTTTGATGACCAAAAAAAGTGAGCAAACTTTATGTTTATTTTTTTTTTTTTTATGAAAAAAAAAGTCAGTAAAATTGATATTTTGGATTTTGATGACAAAAACATTGATATTTCCCATTTTGATGACTAAAAAACTATGAGCAAAATTGAAGTTTTGGATTTTGATGACTAAAAAAAAGTGAGGAAAATTGATGTTTTTTTTATGCTTATGAATAAAAAAAGTCAGTAAAATTGATATTTTGGATTTTGGTGACTAAAAAAAAGTGAGCAAAATTGATGTTTTGGATTTTGATGACTAAAAAAAGGGAGCAATATTGATGTTTTTTTATTTTGATGACTAAAAAAAGTCAGTAAAATTGATATTTTGGATTTTGATGACAAAAACATTGATATTTTAGATTTTGATGACTAAAAAAAAGTGAGCAAAATTTATGTCTTGGATTTTGATGACTAAAAAAAAGTGAGCAAAATTTATGTTTGTTTTATTTTAATGACTAAAAAAAATTCAGTAAAATTGATATTTTCGATTTTGATGACAAAAACATTGATATTTTGGATTTTGATGACTAAAAAAAAGTGAACAAAATTGATGTTTATTTATTTTTTTGACAAAAAAGTCGTTAAAGTTGATATTTTGGATTTTTATGACAAAAACATTGATATTTTGGATTTTACTGACTAAAAAAAATGAGCAAAATTGATGTTTTGGATTTTGATGACTAAAAAAAGTGAATAAACTTTATGTTTATTTTTTTTTATTTTTATGAAAAAAAGAAGTCAGTAAAATTGATATTTTGGATTTTGATGACAAAAACATTGATATTTCCCAATTTGATGACTAAAAAACTATGAGCAAAATTGAAGTTTTGGATTTTGATGACTAAAAAAAAGTGAGCAAACTTGATCTTTTGGATTTTGATGACTAAAAAAAGTCAGCAAAATTTATGTTTTTTTTTTTATTTTGATGACAAAAAAAAGGCAGTAACATTGATATTTTGGATTTTGATGACTAAAAAATGTGAGCAAAATTTATGTTTTGGTTTTGATGACTAAAAAAAGTGAGCAATATTTATAATTTTTTATTCTGATGAAAAAAATTCAGTAAAATTGATATTTTGGATTTTGATGACTAAAAAAATGTAAGCAAAATTTATATTTTGGATTTTGATGACTAAAAAAAGTGAGCAAAATTGATATTTTGGATTTTGATGACTAAAAAAAAGTGAGCAAAATTGATGTTTTGGACTTTGATGACTAAAAAAAGTGAGCAAAATTGATGTTTTTTTATTTTGATGACTAAAAAAAGTCAGTAAAATTGATATTTTGGCTTTTTCATGACAAAAACATAGATATTTTTGATTTTGATGACTAAAAAAAGTGAGCAAAATTTATGTTTTGGATTTTGATGACTAAAAAGAAGTGAGCAAAAATGATGTTATTTTATATTCTGATGAGTTAAAAAACTCAGTAAAATTGATATTTTGGATTTTGATGACAAAAACATTGATATTTTCGATTTTGATGTTTTAAAAAAAAGTGAGCAATATTCAAGTCAGATGTTTTTTATTTTGATGAAAAAAAGTCAGTAAAATTCATATTTTGGATTTTGATGCCAAAAAAATGATATTTTGGAATTTGATTACTAAAAAGTTTTAGCAAAATTGATGTTTTGAATTTTGATGATTAAAAAAAAGTGAGCAAAATTGATTTTTTGGATTTTGATGAATAAAAAAAAGTGAGCAAAATTAAGGTTTTTATTTTGATGACTAAAAAAAAGTCAGTAAAATTGATATTTCGGATTTTGATGACAAAAACATTGATATTTTGGATTTTGATGACTAAAAAAAGTGACCAAAATTGATGTTTATTTTTTATTTTGAAGAAAAAAAAGTCAGTAAAATTGATATTTTGGATTTTGATGACAATAACATTGATATTTTGGATTTTGATGACTAAAAAAAAGTGAGAAAGAATTGATGTTTTGGATTTTGATGACTAAAAAAAGTGAGCAAAATTGATGTTTATTTTTTATTTTGATGACTAAAAAAAGTCAGTAAAATTTATATTTTGGATTTTGATTTCAAAAACATTGATATTTTGGATTTTGATGACTAAAAAAAGTCAGCAAAATTGACTATGTGGATTTTGATGACTAAAAAAAAGTGAGCAAAATTTATGTTTTGGATTTTGATGACTAAAAAAAATGAGAAAAATTAATGTTTTTTTATTTTGATGACTAAAAAAAAGTCAGTAAAATTGATATATTGGATTTTGATGACAAAAATATTGATATATTGGATTCTGATGACTAAAAAAAAAGTGAGGAAAATTTATGTTTTGGATTTTGATGATTAAAAAAGTGAGCAAAATTGAAGTTTTGGATTTTGATGACTAAAAAAAAGTGAGCAAATTTGATGTTTTTTTTATTCTGATGAATAAAAAAAGTCAGTAAAATTGATGTTTTGGATTTTGATGACTAAAAAAAGTGAGCAAAATTGATGTTTTTTTATTTTGATGACTAAAAAAGTCAGTAAAATTTTAATTTTGGATTTTGATGACAAAAACATTGATATTTTGGATTTGGATGACTAAAAAAAGTGAGCAAAATTGATGTTTTGGATTTTGATGACTAAAAAAAGGGAGCAATATTGATGTTTTTTTATTTTGATGACTAAAAAAATTCAGTAAAATTGATATTTTGGATTTTGATGAAAAAAACATTGATATTTTAGATTTTGATGACTAAAAAAAAATTGAGCAAACTTGATGTCTTGGATTTTGATGACTAAAAAAAAGTGAGCAAAGTTTATGTTTGTTTTATTTTGATGACTACAAAAATTCAGTAAAATTGATATTTTCGATTTTGATGACAAAAAAATTGATATTTTGGATTTTGATGACTAAAAAATTTTAGCAAAACGATGTTTTGGATTTTGATGACTAAAAAAAAGTGAGCAAAATGATGTTTTGGATTTTGATGCCTAAAAAAAAGTGAGCAAAATTGATGTTTATTTCTTATTTTGATGAAAAAAAAAGTCAGTAAAATTGATATTTTGGATTTTGATGAATAAAAAAAGTGAGCAAAATTGACGTTTTGGATTTTGATGACTAAAAAAAGTGAGCAAAATTTATGTTTGTTTTATTTTGATAACTAAAAAAAAGTCAGTAAAGTTGATATTTTGGATTTTGATGACTAAAAAAAAATTAGCACAATTGATTTTGATGACTAAAAAAAAGTGAACAAAATTGATGTTTTTTATTTTGATGAATAAAAAAAAGTCAGTAAAATTGATATTTTGGATTTTGATGACAAAAGCATTGATATTTTGGATTTTAATGACTAAAAAAATGTGAGCAAACTTGATGTTTTTGATTTTGATGACCAAAAAAAGTGAGCAAACTTTATGTTGTTTTTTTTTTTTGATGAAAAAAAAAGTCAGTAAAATTGATATTTTGGATTTTGATGACAAAAACATTGATATTTCCCATTTTGATGACTAAAAAACTATGAGCAAAATTGAAGTTCTGGATTTTGATGACTAAAAAAAAGTGAGCTAATTTGATGTTTTTTTTATTCTGATGAATAAAAAAAGTCAGTAAAATTGATGTTTTGGATTTTGATGACTAAAAAAAAGTGAGCAAAATTGATGTTTTGGATTTTGATGACTAAAAATAGTGAGCAAAATTGATGTTTTTTTATTTTTATGACTAAAAAAGTCAGTAAAATTTATATTTTGGATTTTGATGACAAAAACATTGATATTTTAGATTTTGATGACTAAAAATTTTTAGCAAGATTGATGTTTTGGATTTTTATGACTAAAAAATAGTGAGCAAAATTGATGTTTTGGATTTTGTTGCCTAAAAAAAAGTGAGCAAAATTAATGTTTTTTATTTTGATGACTAAAAAAAAGTCAGTAAAATTTATATTTTGGATTTTGATGACAAAAACATTGATATTTTGGATTTTGATGACTAAAAAAAGTGAGGAAAATTGATGTTTTGGATTTTGATGACTAAAAAAAGTGACCAAAATTGATGTTTATTTTTTATTTTGATGAAAAAAAAAGTCAGTAAAATTGATATTTTGGATTTTGATGAATAAAAAAAGTCAGTAAAATTGATGTTTTGGATTTTGATGACTAAAAAAAAGTGAGCAAAATTGATGTTTTGGATTTTGATGACTAAAAACAGTGAGCAAAATTGATGTTTTTTTATTTTTATGACTAAAAAAGTCAGTAAAATTTATATTTTGGATTTTGATGACAAAAACATTGATATTTTAGATTTTGATGACTAAAAATTTTTAGCAAGATTGATGTTTTGGATTTTTATGACTAAAACAAAGTGAGCAAAATTGATGTTTTGGATTTTGTTGCCTAAAAAAAAGTGAGCAAAATTAATGTTTTTTATTTTGATGACTAAAAAAAAGTCAGTAAAATTTATATTTTGAATTTTGATGACAAAAACATTGATATTTTGGATTTTGATGACTAAAAAAAGTGAGCAAAATTGATGTTTTGGATTTTGATGACTAAAAAAAGGGAGCAATATTGATGTTTTTTTATTTTGATGACTAAAAAAAAGTCAGTAAAATTGATATTTTGGATTTTGATGACAAAAACATTGATATTTTAGATTTTGATGACTAAAAAAAATTGAGCAAACTTGATGTCTTGGATTTTGATGACTAAAAAAAAGTGAGCAAAGTTTATGTTTGTTTTATTTTGATGACTACAAAAATTCAGTAAAATTGATATTTTCGATTTTGATGACAAAAAAATTGATATTTTGGATTATGATGACTAAAAAATTTTAGCAAAACGATGTTTAGGATTTTGATGACTAAAAAAAAGTGAGCAAAATTGATGTTTTGGATTTTGATGCCTAAAAAAAAGTGAGCAAAATTAATGTTTTTTTTTATTTTGATGACTAAAAAAAAGTCAGTAAAATTGATATTTTGGATTTTGATGAGCAAAAGTGATGTGTTTTTTATTTTGATGACTAAAAAAAGTCAGTAAAATTGATATTTTGGATTTTGATGACAAAAACATTGATATTTTAGATTTTGATGACTAAAAAAAAAGTGAGCAAAATTGATGTATTGGATTTTGATGCCTAAAAAAATGTGAACAAAATTGATGTTTTTTTTATTTTTATGACTAAAAAAAAGTCAGTCAAATTGATATTTTACATTTTGATGACAAAAACGTTGATATTTTGGATTTTGATGACTAAAAAAAGTGATCAAAATTTATGTTTTGGATTTTGAAGACTAAAAAAAAGTGAGCAAACTTGTTGTTTTGGATTTTGATGGCCAAAAAAAGTGAGCAAACTTTAAGTTTATTTTTTTTTTTATGAAAAAAAAGTCATTAAAATTGATATTTCGGATTTTGATGACAAAAACATTGATATTTCCCATTTTGATGACTAAAAAACTATGAGCAAAATTGAAGTTTTGGATTTTGATGACTGAAAAAAAGTGAGCAAAATTTATGTTTTTTTTATGCTGATAATAAAAAAAGGAAGTGAAATTGATATTTTGGATTTTGATGACTAAAAAAAAAGTGAGCAAAATTGATGTTTTGGATTTTGATGACTAAAAAAAGTGAGCAACATTTATGTTTTTTTTATATTGATGACTAAAAAAAAAGTCAGTAAAATTGAAACTTTGGATTTTGATGAGCAAAAGTGATGTCTTTTTTATTTTGATGACTAAAAAAAATCAGTAAAGTATATATTTTGGATTTTGATGACAAAAACATTGATATTTTAGATTTTGATGACTAAAAATAAGTGAGCAAAATTGATGTATTGGATTTTTATGACTAAAAAAAAGTGAGCAAAATTGATGTTTTTTTTATTTTGATGACTAAAAAAAAGTCAGTCAAATTGATATTTTGGATTTTGATGACTAAAAAAAGTGAGCAAAATTTATGTTTTGGATTTTGAAGACAAAAAAAAGTGAGCATAATTGATGTTATTTTTATTCTGATGAATAAAAAAAGTCAGTAAAATTGATGTTTTGGATTTTGATGACAAAAACATTGATATTTTCGATTTTTATGACTAAAAAAAGTGAGCAATCTTCAAGTCAGATGTTTTTAATTTTGATGAAAAAAAGTCAGTAAAATTGATATTTTGGATTTTGATGACAAAAAAATTATATCTTGGATTTTGATGACTAAAAAATTTTAGCAAAATTGATGTTTTGGATTTTGATGATTAAAAAAAAGTGAGCTAAATTGATGTTTTGGATTTTGATGACTAAAAAAAAGTGACCAAAATTGATGTTTTTTTTATTTTGATGACTAAAAAAAGTTAGTAAAATTGATATTTTGGATTTTGATGACTAAAAAACAAGTGAGCAAAATTGATGTTTTGGATTTTGATGACTAAAAAAAGTCAGTAAAATTTATATTTTGGATTTTGAAGACAAAAACATTGATATTTTGGATTTTGATGACTAAAAAAAAGTGAGCAAAATTGATGTTTTGGATTTTAATGACTAAAAAAAAGTGAGCAAATTTGATGTTTTGGATTTTGATGACAAAAAAAAAGTGAGCAAACTATATGTTTATTTTTTTTATTTTGATGAAAAATAAAAGTCAGTAAAATTGATATTTTGGATTTTGATGACAAAAACATTGATATTTTGGATTTTGATGACTAAAAAAAAGTGAGCAAAATTGATGTTTTGGATTTTGATGACTAAAAACAGGGAGCAATATTGATGTTTTGGATTTTGATGACTAAAAAAGAGTGAGCAAAATTTATGTTTGTTTTATTTTGATGAGTAAAAAAAATTCAGTAAAATTGATATTTTCGATTTTGATGACAAAAAAAATGTATATTTTGGATATTGATGACTAAAAAATTTTAGCAAAATTGATGTTTTGGATTTTTATGACTAAAAAAAAGTGAGAAAAATTGATGTTTTGGATTTTGTTGCCAAAAAAAAAGTGAGCAAAATTAATGTTTTTTATTTTGATGACTAAAAAAAAGTCAGTAAAATTTATATTTTGGATTTTGATGACAAAAACATTGATATTTTGGATTTTGATGACTAGAAAAAGTGAGCAAAATTGATGTTTTGGATTTTGATGACTAAAAAATGTGACCAAAATTGATGTTTTTTTTTATTTTGATAACTAAAAAAAGTCAGTAAAATTGATATTTTGGATTTTGATGACAAAAAAAATTGATATTTTGGATTTTGATGACTAAAAAAAAAGTGAGCAAAATTGATGTTTTGGATTTTGATGACTTTTTTTAGTGAGCAAAATTGATGTTTTTTTTATTTTGATGACTAAAAAAAAGTCAGTAAAATTTATATTTTGGATTTTGATGACAAAAACTTTGATATTTTGGATTTTGATGACTAAAAAAAAGTGAGCAAAATTGATGTTTTGGATTTTAATGACTAAAAAAAAGTGAGCAAACTTGATGTTTTGGATTTTGATGACTAAAAAAAGTGAGCAAACTTTATGTTTATTTTTTTTTTTTTGATGAAAAAAAGTCAGTAAAATTGATATTTTGGATTTTGATGACAAAAACATTAATATTTTCCATTTTGATGACTAAAAAACTATGAGCAAAATTTATGTTTTGGATTTTGATGACTAAAAAAAGTGAGCAAATTTCTTTTTTTTTTATTTTGATGACTAACAAAGAGTCAGTAAAATTTATATTTTGGATTTTGATGACAAAAACATTGATATTTTGGATTTTGATGACTAAAAAAAAGTGAGCAAAATTGATGTTTTGGATTTTAATGACTAAAAAAAAGTGAGCAAACTTGATGTTTTGGATTTTGATGACTAAAAAAAGTGAGCAAACTTTATTTTTATTTTTTTTATTTTGATGAAAAAAAAGTCAGTAAAATTGATATTTTGGATTTTGATGACAAAAACATTGATATTTTAAATTTTGATGACAAAAAAAAAGTGAGCAAAATTGATGTATTGGATTTTGATGACTAAAAAAAAGTGAGCAAAATTTATGTTTTGGATTTTGATGACTAAAAAAAAGTGAGCAAAATGATGTTTTTTATTTTGATGAATAGAAAAGAGTCAGTAAAATTGATATTTTGGATTTTGATGACAAAAACATTGATATTTTGGATTTTGATGACTAAAAAAAAGTGAGCAAAATTGATGTTTAGGATTTTGATGACTAAAAAAAAGTGAGCAAAATTGATGTTTTTTATTTTGATGAAAAAAATTTTGAATCGATTTTGATGACAAAAAATTGATATTTTGGATTTTAATGACTAAAAAAGTTAGCAAAATTGATGTTTTGGATTTTGATGACTTTTTTTAGTGAGCAAAATTGATGTTTTTTTATTTTGATGACTAAAAAAAAGTCAGTAAAATTTATATTTTGGATTTTGATGACAAAAACATTGATATTTTGGAATTTGATGACTAAAAAAAAGTGAGCAAAATTGATGTTTTGGATTTTAATGACTAAAAAAAAGTGAGCAAACTTGATGTTTTGGATTTTGATGACTAAAAACAGTGAGCAAACTTTATGTTTATTTTTTTTATTTTGAGGAAAAAAAGTCAGTAAATTGATATTTTGGATTTTGATGACAAAAACATTAATATTTTCCATTTTGATGACTAAAAAACTATGAGCAAAATTGATGTTTTGGATTTTGATTACTAAAAAAAGTGAGCAAATTTCTTTTTTTTTTATTTTGATGACTAACAAAAAGTCAGTAAAATTTTAATTTGGGATTTTGATGACAAAAACATTGATATTTTGGATTTTGATGACTAATAAAAAGTGAGCAAAATTGATGTTTTGGATTTTAATGACTAAAAAAAAGTGAGCAAACTTGATGTTTTGGATTTTGATGACTAAAAAAAGTGAGCAAACTTTATTTTTATTTTTTTTATTTTGATGAAAAAAAAAGTCAGTAAAATTGATATTTTGGATTTTGATGACAAAAACATTGATGTTTTAAATTTTGATGACTAAAAAAAAGTGAGCAAAATTGATGTATTGGATTTTGATGACTAAATAAAAGTGAGCAAAATTGATGTTTTGGATTTTGATGACTTAAAAAAAGTGAGCAAAATGATGTTTTTTATTTTTATGAATGGAAAAGAGTCAGTAAAATTTATATTTTGGATTTTGATGACAAAAACATTGATATTTTAGATTTTGATGACTAAAAAAAAGTGAGCAAAATTGATGTTTAGGATTTCGATGACTAAAAAAAAGTGAGCAAAATTGATGTTTTTTATTTTGATGAAAAAATTTTGATTCGATTTTGATGACAAAAAATTGATATTTTGGATTTTGATGACTAAAAAAAGTGAGCAAAGTTGATGTTTTTGATTTTGATGACTAAAAAAAAGTGAGCAAAATTAATGTTTTTTTTTTATTTTGATGACTAAAAAAAAGTCAGTAAAATTGATATTTTGGATTTTGATGACTAAAAAAAAGTGAGCAAAATTGATGTTTTGGATTTTGATGACTAAAAAAAGTGACCAAAATTGATGTTTTTTTTTATTTTGATGACTAAAAAAAAGTCAGTAAAATTGATATTTTGGATTTTGATGACAAAAAAATTGATATTTTGGATTTTGATGACTAAAAAAAAAGTGAGCAAAATTTATGTTTTGGATTTTGATGACTTTTTTTAGTGAGCAAAATTGATGTTTTTTTTATTTTGATGACTAAAAAAAAGTCAGTAAAATTTATATTTTGGATTTTGATGACAAAAACATTGATATTTTGGATTTTGATGACTAAAAAAAAGTGAGCAAAATTGATGTTTTGGATTTTAATGACTAAAAAAAAGTGAGCAAACTTGATGTTTTGGATTTTGATGACTAAAAAAAGTGAGTAAACTTTATGTTTATTTTTTTTATTTTGATGAAAAAAAAGTCAGTAAAATTGATATTTTGGATTTTGATGACAAAAACATTGATATTTTCCATTTTGATGACTAAAAAACTATGAGCAAAATTGATGTTTTGGATTTTGATGATTAAAAAAAGTGAGCAAATTTCTTTTTTTTTTATTTTGATGACTAACAAAAAAATCGCATCGCATCGACGATGACGAAGTAGAAGTTCTACCACCTAGCCATGACGAGGTTCGAGTTGCTATCCAGCGGCTCAAAAACAACAAAGCAGCGGGTGCTGACGGCCTGCCAGCTGAACTGTTTAATGCCGGCGGCAATGAATTGATAGGGTGCATGCATCAACTCATCAGCAAAATATGGCTAGCGGAATGCATGCCCGACGATTGGAATCTCAGCGTTCTTTGTCCCTTACTTAAGAAAGGAGACCCGACAATTTGCGCCAACTACCGAGATATCAGTCTTATTTCCATCGCATATAAGGTCCTCTCGAGCGTACTATGTGAAAGACTTAAGCCGTATACAAAAACACTGATTGGACCTTATCAGTGTGGCTTTCGACCTGGTAAATCCACCACAGACCAGATTTTTACACTGCGCCAAATCCTGGAGAAAACCAACGAAAAGCAAATCGACACGCATCATCTCTTTGTCGATTATAAAGCTGCGTTCGATAGCCCGAGGCGGGATTGCCTTTACGCAACAATGTCTGAGTTCGGTATATCTGCAAAGTTGATAAGACTCTGCAGGATGACGTTGAGCAATACTTGCAGCTCCGTCAAGGTAGGAAATGACCTCTCCGAAACCTTCCATGCTGAACGAGGTTTCAGACAAGGCGACCCGCTATCTTGCGATCTCTTCAACATCATCATGGAGGGTATCCTACGAAAGGCCGGTGTGCATCGCAATGGCACCATTTTTTACAAAGGTGTTCAGCTCCTTGCGTATGCTGAGGATATTGATATCATCGGTAGAACCAAGAGAGATGTCACTGCTGCTTTCACCGCTATCGAAAAAGAATCAGCCAAGGTGGGTTTGACGGTAAACGAGGGTAAAACGAAGTATATGCTGCCTGCTGGCAGGGGAGCGGGGCGGCTAGGCTCTCACGTTTCAACAGGCAACTATAACTTTGAAGTGGTCAAGGAATTTACCTACCTTGGCACCGCCATTAACAGCAATAATGATGTCAGCCTGGAGATAAAGCGAAGAATAACAATTGCTAATAGGTGCTACTACGGGCTTAGTAAGCAATTACGTTGCAGAGCCCTCTCTCGATCGACAAAACTGACACTCTACAAGACGCTCATTATACCTGTGCTTCTTTATGGCGCTGAGGCATGGGTTGTCTCGCAAGCAGACGCAGCCGCTCTTGGGGTGTTTGAGAGAAAAGTTCTTCGCAAAATCTTCGGCCCTATTCGAGTTGGCGACGACTATCGCATACGAATGAACAACGAGCTGTATGAGCTATACGACGACATTGAAGTAGTTCAGCGTATCGCAATCCAGCGATTAAGCTGGCTAGGTCATGTCCATCGTATGAATGACGATGCTCCAGCGAAAAAGGTGTTCGAGGTGATGGCCGAAGGCCGATGACGAAGAGGGAGACCATGCCTCCGATGGATTGACCAGGTCGAAGAAGCCCTAACCGCGCTTGGTGAAACCAATTGGAGAAGGCGCGCGCGAAGCAGAGGCGCCTGGCGAGAGCTGATGAGATCGGCCGCAACCCGACGACGGGTTGCTATGGCCACCTAAGTAAGTAAGTAAGACTAACAAAAAGTCAGTAAAATTTATATTTTGCATTTTGATGACAAAAACATTGATATTTTGGATTTTGATGACTAAAAAAAAGTGAGCAAAATTGATGTTTTGGATTTTAATGACTAAAAAAAAGGGAGCAAACTTGATGTTTTGGATTTTGATGACTAAAAAAAGTGAGCAAACTTTATTTTTATTTTTTTTATTTTGATGAAAAAAAAAGTCAGTAAAATTGATATTTTGGATTTTGATGACAAAAACATTGATATTTTAAATTTTGATGACTAAAAAAAAGTGAGCAAAATTGATGTATTGGATTTTGATGACTAAAAAAAAGTGAGCAAAATTTATGTTTTGGATTTTGATGACTAAAAAAAAGTGAGCAAAATGATGTTTTTTATTTTGATGAATAGAAAAGAGTCAGTAAAATTGATATTTTGGATTTTGATGACAAAAACATTGATATTTTGGATTTTGATGACTAAAAAAAAGTGAGCAAAATTGATGTTTAGGATTTTGATGACTAAAAAAAAGTGAGCAAAATTGATGTTTTTTATTTTGATGAAAAAAATTTTGATTCGATTTTGATGACAAAAAATTGATATTTTGGATTTTGATGACTAAAAAAGTGAGCAAAATTGATGTTTTTTTATTATGATGACTAAAAAAAGTGAGCAAAATTGATGTTTTGGATTTTGATGACTAAAAAAAAGTGATCAAAATTAATGTTTTTTTTATTTTGATGACTAAAAAAAGTCAGTAAATTTGATATTTTGGATTTTGATGAGCAAAAGTGATGTATTTATTTACTTTGATGACTAAAAAACAGTAAGTAAAATTGATGTTTTGGATTTTGATGACTAAAAAATAGTGAGCAAAATTGATGTTTTTTATTTTGATGACTAAAAAAAAGTCAGTCAAATTGATATTTTGGATTTTGATGACAAAAACTTTGATATTTTGGATTTTGATGACAAAAAAAGTGAGCAAAATTGATGTTTTTTTTTATTTTGATGACTAAAAAAAGTCAGTCAAATTGATATTTTGGATTTTGATGACTAAAAAAAGTGAGCAAAATTTATGTTTTGGATTTTGAAGACTAAAAAAAAGTGATCATAATTGATGTTATTTTTATTCTGATGAATAAAAAAAGTCAGTAAAATTGATGTTTTGGATTTTGATGACAAACATTGATATTTTCGATTTTTATGACTAAAAAAAAGTCAGCAATCTTCAAGTCAGATGTTTTTAATTTTGATGAAAAAAAGTCAGTCAAATTGATATTTTGGATTTTGATGACTAAAAAAGTGAGCAAAATTGATGTTTTTTTATTTTGATGACTAAAAAAAGTGAGCAAAATTGATGTTTTGGATTTTGATGACTAAAAAAAAGTGAGCAAAATTAATGTTTTTTTATTTTGATGACTAAAAAAAGTCAGTAAATTTGATATTTTGGATTTTGATGAGCAAAAGTTATATTTTTTATTTACTTTGATGACTAAAAAACAGTAAGTAAAATTGATGTTTTGGATTTTGATGACAAGAACATTGACATTTTAGATTTTGATACTAAAAAATAAATGAGCAAAATTGATGTATTGGATTTTGATGACTCAAAAAAAGTGCGCAAAATTAATGTTTTTTTT
Source organism: Dichetophora obliterata (assembly GCA_963920525.1). NCBI lineage: Eukaryota > Metazoa > Arthropoda > Insecta > Diptera > Sciomyzidae > Dichetophora > Dichetophora obliterata. The sequence continues at coordinate 2,435,455 of OY986440.1, forward strand.
ATTTTTATGACTAAACAAAGTCAGTAAAGTTGATGTTTTGGCTATTTGATGACAAAAACATTGATATTTTCGATTTTGATGACTAAAAAAAAGTGAGCAAAATTGATGTTTTGGATTTTGATGACTACAAAAAAGTGAGCAAAATTGATGTTTTTTATTTTGGTGACTAAAAAAAAGTCAGTCAAATTGATATTTAGGATTTTGATGACAAAAACATTGATATTTTGGATTTTGATGACTAAAAAAAGTGAGCAAAATTGATGTTTTGGATTTTGATGACTAAAAAAAAATCAGCAAAATTGATGTTTTTGATTTTGGTGACTAAAAAAAGTGAGCAAAATTAATGTTTTTTTTTTATTTTGATGACTAAAAAAAAGTCAGAAAAATTGATATTTAGGATTTTGATGACAAAAACATTGATGTTTTGGATTTTGATGACTAAAAAAAAGTGAGCAAAATTGATGTTTTGGATTTTGATGACAAAAACTTTGATATTTTGGATTTTGATGACTAAAAAAAGTGAGCAAAATTTATGTTTTGGATTTTGAAGACTAAAAAAAAGTGAGCATAATTGATGTTATTTTTATTCTGATGAATAAAAAAAGTCAGTAAAATTGATGTTTTGGATTTTGATGACAAAAACATTGATATTTTCGATTGTTATGACTAAAAAAAAGTGAGCAATCTTCAAGTCAGATGTTTTTAATTTTGATGAAAAAAAAGTCAGTCAAATTGATATTTTGGATTTTGATGACAAAAACATTGATATTTTAGATTTTGATGACTAAAAAAAAAGTGAGCAAAATTGATGTCTTGGATTTTGATGACTAAAAAAATGTGAGCAAAATTTATGTTTGTTTTATTTTGATCACTAAAAAAAATTCAGTAAAATTGATATTTTCCATTTTGATGACAAAAAATTTGATATTTTGGATTTTGATGACTAAAAAATTTTAGCAGAATTGATGTTTTGGATCTTGATGACTAAAAAATAGTGAGCAAATTTGATGTTTTTTTATTTTGATGACTAAAAAAAAGTCAGACAAATTGATATTTTGGATTTTGATGACATAAACATGAAATATTTTGGATTTTGATGACTAAAAAAAGTGAGCAAAAGTGATGTTTTGGATTTTGATGACTAAAAAAAAGTGAGCAAAATTGATGTTTTTTTTTATTTTGATGACTAAAAAAAAGTCAGTAAAATTGATATTTTGGATTTTGATGACAAAAACATTGATATTTTAGATTTTGATGACTAAAAAAAAGGGAGCAAAATTGATGTTTTGGATTTTGATGACTTTTTTTAGTGAGCAAAATTGATGTTTTTTTTATTTTGATGACTAAAAAAAAGTCATTAAAATTTATATTTTGGATTTTGATGACAAAAACATTGATATTTTGGATTTTGATGACTAAAAAAAAGTGAGCAAAATTGATGTTTTGGATTTTAATGACTAAAAAAAAGTGAGCAAACTTGATGTTTTGGATTTTGATGACTAAAAAAAGTGAGTAAACTTTATGTTTATTTTTTTTATTTTGATGAAAAAAAAGTCAGTAAAATTGATATTTTGGATTTTGATGACAAAAACATTGATATTTTCCATTTTGATGACTAAAAAACTATGAGCAAAATTGATGTTTTGGATTTTGATGATTAAAAAAAGTGAGCAAATTTCTTTTTTTTTTATTTTGATGACTAACAAAAAAATCGCATCGCATCGACGATGACGAAGTAGAAGTTCTACCACCTAGCCATGACGAGGTTCGAGTTGCTATCCAGCGGCTCAAAAACAACAAAGCAGCGGGTGCTGACGGCCTGCCAGCTGAACTGTTTAATGCCGGCGGCAATGAATTGATAGGGTGCATGCATCAACTCATCAGCAAAATATGGCTAGCGGAATGCATGCCCGACGATTGGAATCTCAGCGTTCTTTGTCCCTTACTTAAGAAAGGAGACCCGACAATTTGCGCCAACTACCGAGATATCAGTCTTATTTCCATCGCATATAAGGTCCTCTCGAGCGTACTATGTGAAAGACTTAAGCCGTATACAAAAACACTGATTGGACCTTATCAGTGTGGCTTTCGACCTGGTAAATCCACCATAGACCAGATTTTTACACTGCGCCAAATCCTGGAGAAAACCAACGAAAAGCAAATCGACACGCATCATCTCTTTGTCGATTATAAAGCTGCGTTCGATAGCCCGAGGCGGGATTGCCTTTACGCAACAATGTCTGAGTTCGGTATATCTGCAAAGTTGATAAGACTCTGCAGGATGACGTTGAGCAATACTTGCAGCTCCGTCAAGGTAGGAAATGACCTCTCCGAAACCTTCCATGCTGAACGAGGTTTCAGACAAGGCGACCCGCTATCTTGCGATCTCTTCAACATCATCATGGAGGGTATCCTACGAAAGGCCGGTGTGCATCGCAATGGCACCATTTTTTACAAAGGTGTTCAGCTCCTTGCGTATGCTGAGGATATTGATATCATCGGTAGAACCAAGAGAGATGTCACTGCTGCTTTCACCGCTATCGAAAAAGAATCAGCCAAGGTGGGTTTGACGGTAAACGAGGGTAAAACGAAGTATATGCTGCCTGCTGGCAGGGGAGCGGGGCGGCTAGGCTCTCACGTTTCAACAGGCAACTATAACTTTGAAGTGGTCAAGGAATTTACCTACCTTGGCACCGCCATTAACAGCAATAATGATGTCAGCCTGGAGATAAAGCGAAGAATAACAATTGCTAATAGGTGCTACTACGGGCTTAGTAAGCAATTACGTTGCAGAGCCCTCTCTCGATCGACAAAACTGACACTCTACAAGACGCTCATTATACCTGTGCTTCTTTATGGCGCTGAGGCATGGGTTGTCTCGCAAGCAGACGCAGCAGCTCTTGGGGTGTTTGAGAGAAAAGTTCTTCGCAAAATCTTCGGCCCTATTCGAGTTGGCGACGACTATCGCATACGAATGAACCACGAGCTGTATGAGCTATACGACGACATTGAAGTAGTTCAGCGTATCGCAATCCAGCGATTAAGCTGGCTAGGTCATGTCCATCGTATGAATGACGATGCTCCAGCGAAAAAGGTGTTCGAGGCGATGGCCGAAGGCCGACGACGAAGAGGGAGACCATGCCTCCGATGGATTGACCAGGTCGAAGAAGCCCTAACCGCGCTTGGTGAAACCAATTGGAGAAGGCGCGCGCGAAGCAGAGGCGCCTGGCGAGAGCTGATGAGATCGGCCGCAACCCGACGACGGGTTGCTATGGCCACCTAAGTAAGTAAGTAAGACTAACAAAAAGTCAGTAAAATTTATATTTTGCATTTTGATGACAAAAACATTGATATTTTGGATTTTGATGACTAAAAAAAAGTGAGCAAAATTGATGTTTTGGATTTTAATGACTAAAAAAAAGGGAGCAAACTTGATGTTTTGGATTTTGATGACTAAAAAAAGTGAGCAAACTTTATTTTTATTTTTTTTATTTTGATGAAAAAAAAAGTCAGTAAAATTGATATTTTGGATTTTGATGACAAAAACATTGATATTTTAAATTTTGATGACTAAAAAAAAGTGAGCAAAATTGATGTATTGGATTTTGATGACTAAAAAAAAGTGAGCAAAATTTATGTTTAGGATTTTGATGACTAAAAAAAAGTGAGCAAAATTGATGTTTTTTATTTTGATGAAAAAAATTTTGATTCGATTTTGATGACAAAAAATTGATATTTTGGATTTTGATGACTAAAAAAGTGAGCAAAATTGATGTTTTTTTATTATGATGACTAAAAAAAGTGAGCAAAATTGATGTTTTGGATTTTGATGACTAAAAAAAAGTGATCAAAATTAATGTTTTTTTTATTTTGATGACTAAAAAAAGTCAGTAAATTTGATATTTTGGATTTTGATGAGCAAAAGTGATGTATTTATTTACTTTGATGACTAAAAAACAGTAAGTAAAATTGATGTTTTGGATTTTGATGACAAAAACATTGACATTTTAGATTTTGATACTAAAAAATAAATGAGCAAAATTGATGTATTGGATTTTGATGACTAAAAAAAGTGAGCAAAATTTATGTTTTTTTTTATTTTTATGACTAAAAAAAGTCAGTAAAATGGACGTTTTGGCTATTTGATGACAAAAACATTGATATTTTCGATTTTGATGACTAAAAAAAAGTGAGCAAAATTGATGTTTTGGATTTTGATGACTAAAAAATAGTGAGCAAAATTGATGTTTTTTATTTTGATGACTAAAAAAAAGTCAGTCAAATTGATATTTTGGATTTTGATGACAAAAACTTTGATATTTTGGATTTTGATGACAAAAAAAGTGAGCAAAATTGATGTTTTGGATTTTGATGATTAAAAAAAGTGAGCAAAATTGATATTTTAGATTTTGATGACTAAAAAAAAGTGAGCAAAATTATGTATTGGATTTTGATGACTAAAAAAAAGTGAGCAAAATTGATGTTTTTTTTTATTTTGATGACTAAAAAAAGTCAGTCAAATTGATATTTTGGATTTTGATGACTAAAAAAAGTGAGCAAAATTTATGTTTTGGATTTTGAAGACTAAAAAAAAGTGATCATAATTGATGTTATTTTTATTCTGATGAATAAAAAAAGTCAGTAAAATTGATGTTTTGGATTTTGATGACAAACATTGATATTTTCGATTTTTATGACTAAAAAAAAATCAGCAATCTTCAAGTCAGATGTTTTTAATTTTGATGAAAAAAAGTCAGTCAAATTGATATTTTGGATTTTGATGACTAAAAAAGTGAGCAAATTAATGTTTTTTTTATTTTTATGACTAAACAAAGTCAGTAAAATTGATGTTTTGGCTATTTGATGACAAAAACATTGATATTTTCGATTTTGATGACTAAAAAAAAGTGAGCAAAATTGATGTTTTGGATTTTGATGACTACAAAAAAGTGAGCAAAATTGATGTTTTTTATTTTGGTGACTAAAAAAAAGTCAGTCAAATTGATATTTTGGATTTTGATGACAAAAACATTGATATTTTGGATTTTGATGACTAAAAAAAGTGAGCAAAATTGATGTTTTGGATTTTGATGACTAAAAAAAAATCAGCAAAATTGATGTTTTTGATTTTGGTGACTAAAAAAAGTGAGCAAAATTAATGTTTTTTTTTTATTTTGATGACTAAAAAAAAGTCAGAAAAATTGATATTTAGGATTTTGATGACAAAAACATTGATGTTTTGGATTTTGATGACTAAAAAAAAGTGAGCAAAATTGATGTTTTGGATTTTGATGACAAAAACTTTGATATTTTGGATTTTGATGACTAAAAAAAGTGAGCAAAATTTATGTTTTGGATTTTGAAGACTAAAAAAAAGTGAGCATAATTGATGTTATTTTTATTCTGATGAATAAAAAAAGTCAGTAAAATTGATGTTTTGGATTTTGATGACAAAAACATTGATATTTTCGATTGTTATGACTAAAAAAAAGTGAGCAATCTTCAAGTCAGATGTTTTTAATTTTGATGAAAAAAAAGTCAGTCAAATTGATATTTTGGATTTTGATGACAAAAACATTGATATTTTAGATTTTGATGACTAAAAAAAAAGTGAGCAAAATTGATGTCTTGGATTTTGATGACTAAAAAAATGTGAGCAAAATATATGTTTGTTTTATTTTGATCACTAAAAAAAATTCAGTAAAATTGATATTTTCCATTTTGATGACAAAAAATTTGATATTTTGGATTTTGATGACTAAAAAATTTTAGCAGAATTGATGTTTTGGATCTTGATGACTAAAAAATAGTGAGCAAATTTGATGTTTTTTTATTTTGATGACTAAAAAAAAGTCAGACAAATTGATATTTTGGATTTTGATGACATAAACATGAAATATTTTGGATTTTGATGACTAAAAAAAGTGAGCAAAAGTGATGTTTTGGATTTTGATGACTAAAAAAAAGTGAGCAAAATTGATGTTTTTTTTTATTTTGATGACTAAAAAAAAGTCAGTAAAATTGATATTTTGGATTTTGATGACAAAAACATTGATATTTTAGATTTTGATGACTAAAAAAAAAGGGAGCAAAATTGATGTATTGGATTTTGATGACTAAAAAAAAGTCAGTAAAATTTATATTTTGGATTTTGATGACAAAAACATTGATATTTTAGATTTTGATGACTAAAAAAGTGAGCAAAATTAATGTTTTTTATTTTGATGACTAAAAAAAGTCAGTAAAATTTATATTCTGGATTTTGATGACAAAAACATTGATATTTTGGATTTTGATGACTAAAAAAAAGTGAACAAAATTGATGTTTTGGATTTTAATGACTAAAAAAAGTGAGCAAACTTGATGTTTTGGATATTGATGACTAAAAAAGTGAGCAAACTTTTTGTTTATTTTTTTTATTTTAATGAAAAAAAAGTCAGTAAAATTGATATTTTGGATTTTGATGACAAAAACATTGATATTTTAGATTTTGATGACTAAAAAAAAAGTGAGCAAAATTGATGTCTTGGATTTTGATGACTAAAAAAATGTGAGCAAAATTTATGTTTGTTTTATTTTGATCACTAAAAAAAATTCAGTAAAATTGATATTTTCCATTTTGATGACAAAAAAATTGATATTTTGGATTTTGATGACTAAAAAATTTTAGCAGAATTGATGTTTTGGATCTTGATGACTAAAAAATAGTGAGCAAATTTGATGTTTTTTTATTTTGATGACTAAAAAAAAGTCAGACAAATTGATATTTTGGATTTTGATGACAAAAACATTGATATTTTGGATTTTGATGACTAAAAAAAGTGAGCAAAAGTGATGTTTTTTTTATTTTGATGACTAAAAAAAAGTCAGTAAAATTGATATTTTGGATTTTGATGACAAAAACATTGATATTTTAGATTTTGATGACTAAAAAAAAAGGGAGCAAAATTGATGTATTGGATTTTGATGACTTAAAAAAAGTCAGTAAAATTTATATTTTGATATTTTAGATCTGATATTTTATAAAAATCTGATATTTTATCTGATAAAAATATTGATATTTTAGATTTTGATGACTAAAAAAAAGTGAGCAAATTTTATGTTTTTTTTTATTTTGAGGACTCAAAAAAGTCAGTAAAATTGATATTTTGGATTTTGATGACAAAAACATTGATATTTTAGATTTTGATGACTAAAAAAAAAGTGAGCAAAATTGATGTATTGGATTTTGATGACAAAAAAAAAGTGAGCAAAATTGATGTTTTTTTTTATTTTGATGACTAAAAAAAAGTCAGTCAAATTGATATTTTGGATTTTGATGACAAAAACATTGATATTTTGGATTTTGGTGACTAAAAAAATTTAGCAAATATTATGTTTTGGATTTTGATGACTAAAAAAATGTGAGCAAAGTTGATGTTTTTTTTTTATGAATAAAAAAAGTAAGTAAAATTGATATTTTGGATTTTGATGTCAAAAACACAGATATTTTCGATTTTGCTGACTAAAAAAAAAGTGAGCACACTTCATGTCAGATGTTTTTTATTTTGATGAAAAAAAAGTCAGTAAAATTGTTATTTTGGATTTTGATGACAAAAAAAAATGATATTTTGGATTTTGATGACTAAAAAATTTTAGCAAAATTGATATTTTGGATTTTGATGTCAAAAACACAGATATTTTCGATTTTGCTGACTAAAAAACTATGAGCAAAATTGAAGTTTTGGATTTTGATGACTAAAAAAAAGTGAGGAAAATTGATGTTTTTTTTATGCTTATGAATAAAAAAAGTCAGTAAAATTGATATTTTGGATTTTGGTGACTAAAAAAAAGTGAGCAAAATTGATGTTTTGGATTTTGATGACTAAAAAAAGGGAGCAATATTTATGTTTTTTTTATATTGATGACTAAAAAAAAAGTCAGTAAAATTGAAACTTTGGATTTTGATGAGCAAAAGTGATGTCTTTTTTATTTTGATGACTAAAAAAAATCAGTAAAGTAAAACAGATGTAAAAAGAAAATACGATAATTTGCTCTATAGAAACCTGTTTGCGCTAAAAACAAAACAGGAAGAAGGAAAGAAGCAAATTATAAACAAATATACATATATATATATATTTATATTGAAAATTAAATTAAATAACAAGTATTTTAAAAGGATGTAATCCACGTTATCACGCTTCAAGATGTATGAGCACGCCGATCAAAGCTGTTTATTTTTATTTATATATATTAATTTGGAACTTTTGGTTAAAGATATCTTTAAAAGTAAGAGCTCGCAAAAAACAGTAAGAAGATAACGAACGATAAGCTTATATTTATATATTCTACTTTAACTGTTTTCCCTAATGTGAACATACAGCTTGAAGATCAATCAATTGGAGCTGTCAATACTGATCAAATTACTGATAATATCGCACCAACTATGGTCGCTGCGTCAGCTGATCAGATTTATCTTTCTGTTGAAACAATACCAATCATAGAGGAAAATGCTGATTCTCCTCGCGTTTCTGCCACAAAAAAAACTTACGCTGAAACTTGTATTTCCTCAAATGTGGTCTCTGCACCTTCTCAAATTACTCCGGTTTCTACAGGAGCGATACCGAAACAAATATCGAACAGCAGTATCAAAGCCCCTGTTCATAAAGAACTTGTGATTATTGAGCCTGCAAAATCTATATTTGTTTCTCGTTTTGCAGCTGATACATCCGGTGAAGACGTGTTATTCTATATAAACTCTAAGCTAAATGTTGTAAATAAAAATATCTCTGTTTACAAATTCAATTTTTCATACGAGCGAATTACGTCCTCTTTTAAAATATCTTTGCCTGGTGATCTTTTTCACAAGGTATTGGATCAAAAGTTTTGGCCTGACAATACGATGGTGCATGAATTTATTTCTAGACCTCGGCCTACAACTTCCTTGGCTACTTTTTCGGTTTTTAACAAGAATCAAAAAAACTAGATTGTTGCTTTCAGTTCCTTATCCTTTACCAAAACGTTCGTGGCATTAACACAAAACTAAATAATTTATTAATTTTGAGTCACAACCTCCAATTTAATATAATAGCTTTTAGTGAGACTTGGCTGAAACCTAACACTCTAAATACTGAAATTCTGTGCAACAAATTTAACATATACCGCAAAGATAGAAACTCCATTCCTGGTATTTGCTCTAAAGGTGGGGGTGTGTTGATTGCAGTCAAAGCGACACATTTCTCTGAAGAGTTATTAATTCTAGAATCCTTGGACATTGAATTCTGTTGTGTTCATGCTAAGTTTGGTTCCTTGAGCCTTTTTATTACATGCTCATATATTCCTCCCCTTTCTACCTTAGAAGTTTATAGCAAACATTTGGCTTCTATTAGTAAAGTTTGCTCAAAACTGCAATCAAATGATCATATTTTAATAACTGGAGATTTTAACCTGCCAAACGTTTCTTGGAACTGCTGTTCTGAAATTCCTGAAATATTTTTACCTTCGTCTGAAAGTTCATCCGATAATTACTTTTTAAACGAGCTCTCAGTCCAAGGGCTATTCCAACTTAACTGCATTTTTAACAAAAATAATCGTTTGCTTGATCTGGTGTTTTTTGATGACAGAAATATCGCTTCTGTGTCTAAATCAGATCCTCTGGTTACACCCGAAAATTCTCATCATCCAACATTAGAAATTATTTTAAATTTTCCAAAACCATCTGTGCAGTATTATGATTCTCAACCACCTATTGAGTTTAACTTTAAAAAAACAAACTACGTGATTTTGAAGAATAACTTGTCTAATATAAACTTTAATTCTATTCTAAATATTAATACAAATAGTTTATCTTCTCAGAGTCTTGATGATGCGGTATATGCGTTTAATAGAACGCTCAATGATTGTTTTCTTAAAGCTGTTTCGCAAAGGAAAGCCTCCTTGACATCGGGTCCGGTATGGTATACAAATGAATTAAGAAAAATGAGGAATTTGAAATCTAAATACTATAAAAAATATCAAAAAACACATAACATATGCGATTTTGGATGCTATATCTCGATTAAATACAGTTATCAACAGTTATGCAAACAATCCTATAATACCTACTTAACAAAAGTAAATGCTAAATCCTTCTGGAACTTTATTAACACAAAACGCAAGATTGATTCCTATCCTTCTTTTATGAAGTATAATTCGGTTGAGTCTGATAATGATAATAGTATTTGCAATCTTTTTGCTGACTTTTTCAAGTCGACTTATTCATCATCGTCCTATGATTATTTAAGTTATCCTTTTAATATTCAATCTGGGGATATATATTTCCCAATAATTGACACAAACACAGTCTTATCATTTTTAAAAAATATTAAAACATCATATAAAAGTGGTCCTGATAACATACCTTCGTGTATATTAAAATACTGCTGTGAAGAATTAGTAACTCCAATCTCTTTACTATTTACTTCATCATTAAAATCCTGCTATTTTCCTGCAGCCTGGAAGCATTCATTTATCATTCCGCTGCATAAATCCGGAAATAGGTCTTTAATTGATAACTACCGTGGCATAGCAAAATTGAGCGCATTGCCTAAACTTTTAGAGGCAATTGTTACATCACGACTATCGCATAGCGTTAAATCTTTAATGTCTCCTTTCCAACATGGATTCTTTTCTGGAAAATCCACTGTTACTAACCTTCTCGAATTTACATCAAAAACTATAGAAAACTTTGGAAAAGGCATGCAGACTGATGTTATTTACACGGATTTTAGCAAAGCTTTTGACGTTGTAAATCACAAACTACTGATCTTAAAATTACATCTTGTTGGATTTCCTATACCGTTGGTAAAGTGGATTGAATCTTACTTAAGCAATAGAACACAATCTGTTCTTTTTAAGCTCAAGAAATCACACGAGTTTCCTGTTACTTCAGGAGTACCTCAAGGAAGTCATCTTGGGCCTCTTCTGTTTCTACTTTTTATAAACGATTTGCCATCTGTCATAATGCATTCCAGCATCTTAATGTTTGCTGACGACGTCAAACTCTTCCTTTCTTTTAAAAATGATAATGACGCTGTATTTTTGCAAGCCGACATAGATCATCTTCATAACTGGTGCAAAACGAACCGTATGAACCTCAACATGAAGAAATGCAAGCATATGTCTTTCTCGCGCAAACCACCAATTAAATGTTCCTTCAAAATTTGTGGTTATCCATTGGAGTCCTTAGATAGTTTCAATGATCTTGGAGTTAAAATGGATCCTAAACTACGCTTTAATATTCATGTAAATAAAATAATAAATAGAGCAAATAGTACTTTAGGATTTATTAAACGTTGGGCAAAAGAGTTTAATGATCCTTTCATAACGAAAACCTTATTCACTTCCCTAGTGCGGCCTATCTTAGAATACGCTTCAGTTGTTTGGTGCCCACGATACGGTTGTTACATAGACGACATTGAATCAGTGCAGAAACAATTTCTTTTGTTTTGCTTAAGCTATCTTTATTGCAATACTGATTTTCACTTACCACCTTATGAATACCGGTTACAACTCTTAAATCTTCCTTCTTTAAAAAATCGGAGAATTATGATAAATGCTTGTTGGATTATAAAACTTTTACATGGCTATGTAAACAGTCCATATTTATTGAGTAAAATATATTTTAATATTCCTCTTCGTCCTAGAAGATCTTTTGAGTTACTCCACATGAACTTTTGTAGAACTAATTATTTGCAAAATGAACCTCTTAGAAGCGCTTGCGGTGATTTTAATTTTGTATCTGATGTTATATCCTTAAGTGAATCCATGGACTCAATCAAACATAAAATTATAGATTACCTGCAGTACCGTCGTTGATTATGTAAAGTTCTTTCAAACATATATCTGATGCATCTGGTGATTTGTAAACACATTAATATAACAATCTAAATGGATAAATGGACCTAAGCGTAAAATGGAAAATTTTGGTGGATAAACATCTAAGTAATCTGAATGGACCTAAACCTGGGATCTTCAGTTGCCTCATATCTTCATGATGATTGTAACTACACTTGTCGACGGTACCGTGGTGTCTTGGTGTCTTTTTACCTCTTGAAACACTACGTTAGATCGATTTGTAATATATTAATATGAGTGGCCGATAAGACCTAGTTTGTCTTGGTGCCTGCGTTCGCAACTGGTTTTCTTTATTTTATGAAAATTGGTTTGGTGAAGTTGACCTAGTTTGTCGAGTAACCACCCTGTCAAGCCAGGATTTCACCGTCTTCAGGGAGACAGAACGATATATATTATATATATACCTATTGGAGTGGTGTTTAATTGGGTTTTAGACCTTGTTGCTTGTTGCTTGTTGCTAAGCAAAAATTGTTGCTAACTTGACCTTGTTTGTCTTGAAAACGCAACCCTGTTATGCTGTCTGATTTTATCGATTTTGACTTAACTTTTTTTCTATTATTTTTTATACTTTAATAAAATTATATACTTTAAGCAATTTACTAAAACTTTTTAGTTTGTTAAAAATGCATTATTTCATTCAAAATCATACTTTATATTTTTGAATTGTATTAAATATCTTATTTTATAATTTTAAATTTTCTATAAAACCTGTTAAGGTTTAGCAATCAAGTAAATAAATAAATAAATAAATAAATAAATAAAAACAAAAAATCATGCCTACGCAAATTGATGAAGTGATTTCCGTAGAACTCCCGAATCCCACAGCAGATCCGGTTCTATTTGAATCAATCAGAAAACACATGATCCACGGGCCTTGCGGTGAACTGAACGCAAATTCACCATGCATGAAAGAAGGCAAGTGTACAAAGCGCTATCCACGCGAGCTGCTCAAAGACACTCAAACAGGAGGCAATGGATATCCTCTGTATAGGCGAAGAAAGGTGGATGACGGTGGATACACAACTACAATTAAAATGCGCAATGTAGATGTTGACGTTGATAACAGATGGATCGTGCCCTACTCACCACTGCTTTCAAAAATGTTTGATGCCCACATCAATGTTGAGTATTGTAATTCGGTGAAGTCGATCAAATATATTTGCAAATACGTCAACAAAGGCAGCGACATGGCAGTATTCGGGCTTGCCAATCAAACTGACGAAATCACGCAATTCCAGATGGGGCGTTACATCAGCAGCAATGAAGCAGTTTGGCGTATACTTTCATTCAACATCCACGAGCGATATCCAACAGTTCAACATCTAGCTGTTCATTTAGAGAATGGCCAGCGTGTTTATTTCACCGAACGAAATGGTCAAAATAGAGCCGAACAGCCGCCACATACCACTCTCACCGCTTTCTTTGAATTGTGTGCAACCGACAATTTTGCCAAGACTTTAATATATCCTGAAATTCCCAAATATTACACTTGGAACCCGTCGTCGAAGAAGTTCATAAGAAGAAAGCGTGGTGCGATTGTTGCAGAATATCCTGATGTGCATTCTTCTCACGCTTTGAGACGTGTCTACACCGTTCATCCCAATAATGCTGAATGCTATTATTTGCGATTGTTATTGCATACGATCAAAGGTCCAACATCATTCGCCGCCTTGAAAACCGTCCATGGAAATGAATGTCCAACTTATAGAGAAGCGTGTATCCAATTGGGCCTGCTTGAAAGTGATCAGCATTGGAACACAACGCTAACAGAGGCGTCACTCACGTGTCACCCAAAACAAATGCGCACTTTGTTTGCGATAATTTTAACAACATGTTCACCATCTAATCCATGAGAACTGTGGGAAACGCATCGCGAAAGTTTAAGTGAAGACTTTCTCAGGCAATCACGCGTAACTTATCCTAACCAGGAGTATTCGGACGAGATTTTCAACCAAACCCTACTGCTGATAGAGGACATATAGAGGACATCCATCAACAACAAAGTCCTTATTCAACTTGGAATGCCTGCTCCGATACGGGACATAAACAGTGTTCAAGACAGAGACCTGGTGCGAGAACAGCACTTCGATGTTAACCAGCAACAACAATATGTTGAAACTCAAACAAGACAGTTGGTTGATGATCAAAAAACTGCTTACGCAAAAATCATGCAACGGGTAACAAACGGAAATGGCGGTATTTTTTTCCTCGACGCACCAGGAGGAACAGGCAAAACATTCCTCATCAATTTAATATTGGCGTCGGTTCGAATGCAGAACTGGATTGCACTCGCAGTGGCGTCATCGGGAATTGCATCCACGCTATTGGACGGCGGACGCACTGCACACTCAGCACTGAAACTTCCATTGAATTTGAACCAGGCAGAAACACCAACATGCAACATCAGCAAAAACTCCGGCATGGCCACAATCCTTAAAACGTGCAAAATTATCATTTGGGACGAATGCACAATGGCCCATAAGAAATTGCTCGAAGCGCTTGACCGGACTCTACGTGATTTCCGAGAAAACAACCAATCGATGGGGGGCGCTCTTATTCTTCTTGCTGGTGATTTCCGCCAAACTTTGCCCGTTATTCCAAGATCAATGCCCGCAGATGAGCTGAACGCATGCTTGAAAGCTTCATATCTTTGGAACCGAGTCGAGAAAATCACGCTATCAACGAACATGCGTGTGCATTTGTTGCATGACCCGTCTGCCAAAAAATTCTCAAAACAACTTTTGGACATTGGAAATGGAAAAATTCCAATTGATCACGCCACGAACGAGATTTCGTTTCCGCCTCACTTCTGTCAAATGCAAATGAATATTCAAGCCGTTGTCGACAAGGTATTTCCAAGTCTAATAACCTCCTACAAAAATCCGGATTGGCTGTACGAACGTGCTATTTTGGCACCAAAAAATGATGATGTCAACAAGCTAAATGAGCAAATTCAATTGAAACTGCCCGGCGAAATAATAAAATACAATTCGATCGACACAATAATGGATCAAGAACAAGTCGTCAATTATCCCGCTGAATTTTTTAATTCATTAGAACCCCCGGAATGCCACCGCATGTACTGACATTAAAAGTTGGATCACCGATAATTCTTATCCGAAACTTAAACGCACCAAAGTTATGCAACGGAACCAGATTGACCATCAAAAACTGCTCACCAAATTTAATCGAGGCAACTATCATCGGTGGCAGATTTAAAGGCGAAGACGTACTTATTCCACGAATTCCGATGATTTCCAACGATTTACCATTTCAATTCAAGCGAGTCCAATTCCCTTTGCGTCTTGCCTTTGCTATTACAATCAACAAAGCACAAGGCCAATCATTGACTACTGCTGGCTTAATTTTGGAAAATTCATGTTTTTCACACGGCCAGTTATATGTGACTTGCTCCAGAGTTGGCAAGCCAAAAAATTTATACATTTTTACACCAAATAAAAAAACAAAAAACATTGTGTATCCGCTAGCCTTAAGATGAATTAATAATAAATAAATATAATTTCCAATTTTCCTCATATACATGTGTTTCTTTTTTGATTTGAACTTAATTTGGTAGAATCTCAATAATCGAAATCAGTTCAATCAAAAAAAAAATCTTTTGGGCAAAACGAAGTTTGCCGGGTCAGCTAGTAAAAATAATAAAAATAATAATAATAATAAAAATTAAAAAACATAGCTTTGATTTTTACCTGCGTTAATTACGTTTTGCAACAAAGAAAAAATTCGGCACAAAAAAATTTTTTTCGTAATCCCTTGAAGGTTTTTCAACCCTTTAGATATTTGTTTTTCAAACCCTCTTATAATTATTTTCATTAAAAAAATAAAAGGATAAAAAAACATTAATTTGATTTAAGTCCGGCTGATGTTTTCTTATAAAATAGCCAAAAAAATTGTTTTGCTTTTCGTCAGCAAAAAATCAAAAATCCAACTGACTTTTATGTCAAATATCTTTTAATTTATTCTTGTCATGTTGGTTCATCTTTTTCATTATGGTGCACCGTATCAAAATACATGTTGCTGCAAAATTGTGCACTCCTACAACTACAAACGACGTTTTTATTAACAAAATTCTAAAAGCCCTCAGTGCAAGCGCTTGAGAAATTTAGAAAGTTTTTTGCTTCTCCTGTAAAATCATGAAAAGTTTTGTTACGCCTTTTTGCATTTTAAATGACGATAAACTCCAGCGATGCATTAGTATGCACACAAATCTTCGTTAAAATAACTTAGATATGATTCGTCTGTGATTATTTTCGTTCATTGTTGGATGATATATTTATATTGAAATAATATATAGGCACATTTCAATGACAAGTCAAGTGAGAGCTCTACAAATAGCCACTTAAAATGCAAGAATGCGTTACAACAAAAAATTAAAAATTGACTTTTTGATTGATTATGATGCACCGTATCAAAATACATGTTGCTGCAAAATTTTACACTCCTACAACTAAAGCCGACGTTTTTATTAAGAAAATTCTAAAAGCTCTCAGTGTGCTTAAGAATTTAGAAAGTTATTTGTTTCTCCTGTAAAATCATAAAAAGTGTTTTTACGCCTTCTTGCATTTCCAAAGCTGCGATACATTCATTTTATTTTGCAGAAAATGATATATAAATAAGATATTACATCTTCTCATTATTACTAATGAATGTTACATGTTAAATTTAACTAATTTTACCCTTTACATTGCCAAATGTAAATTGCCCTTATTCTTGTTGTCACCTCGCCTATGTGAGAGTTCTCACACTCGTGTCACGTCACTAGAAATCCGGTATTCTTGTTGTCATGTGACGTGAGTTTGTGAAAGCCAAAGCATGACAACAAGAATACCAGATTTCTAGTGACGTGACACGAGTGTGAGAGCTCTCACATATGCGAGGTGACAACAAGAATAAGGGCAATTAACTTGTTGATCGAAATTAGTTTGCTGCACTGGTGTGTCTGAAGATTGATTCGAATGCGAATTCTTGTGCCCCTTTATATTTGTTTTTATAATTTTTATTGTTAAAGCGTGTTTTGTCCTTTATTGCTCCTTTCCCTTGCTGTTGCCGCGGTTTGGTGTGGGCAGCGGATGTAGATCGGATTTCTGGCCTCAAAAAAATCTCTTGCATTTGTACACAACTGTCGTTTCTTATTCTCCGCCTCTGTGCCTGCAGCTTCTTCTCGTTTTTCCTTTTCCGCAGTGGGCAACATAGCCAAGTAGCGTTCATACGAACTGATGAATTGAATTTGCTCTATCTTTTTCAAATTTCCCTTGACAACTTCATCCTGTAAAAGAGTGAACATATAAGTATCAATATTTCCGATTTAATTCCCCTCAGTTAAGCTTACCTCTGAATTAGCTGGAGTATCAAAGATAATACAGGCAGGTTAAGACATGAATGTATTGTTGCTGACCAATTCCCAAATTAACATCGTTGTTTTATTCAGTTCAACAGAATAGGTAAGTCATCTCGAAACTCCTCACAATGTGACAAATCATGTGGACAGTACAATTTACTGTTGTAGTGTTTTGAGTGGCTTTTATCAATGCGATGCACCACGGCTGTTTCATGAGTTGGCTAAGAAATATAGCAGAAGAAAGTTAAACCAACTTATATTAAAATTGTCTTTTTATTAACATACCTTCACCAAGGGCTGCTCTCGAGCACGCAGCACAATCTAATGCAACGTACGCATATTCTGACGCACCAATGGAGGGATGTATCGGATTGCAGCATGACAAAATACCTTACACTTCACGTGGAAAACTCAGATCTGCATCATCATATGACTGGCACGTAGCCGTAACTTTTATTTTCCAGACGAGTAACATTATCGCGGCACGCGAAAATCTGGCGCAGCGTGAACATTTGACGATTATCAAATACACGCTTTGACTTACGAAACAGATCCAAATAGATATCCGGCCAAATGGTAGGTTCAACATAGCACTTCTTACAGATCTCAGTGGTAGCACGTTGATAGATGGTCACCAAAACATTTGTTTGATTGTGCGATGCATCTAGGATATAATTTGTTAGGCGCTCATAGATATTCATCAGAAAGTGTAGATCCACTGCAGTCTTCCTCCTTTTTACCAGCATCACAAAGGATCTGCGCTGGCAAAGTTGCCAAAGCCAACAACAGCACACACACATCAATTTTCTGTTTGCCTTTGATTTCTTTATTAATGATTAATTATTTTAGATTTTCTGTCATTTTTCACACAAGTTTCTTTATAATGAAACGATTTAACTGATAAACACAAATATTTCTAGTTTAGAAAACTTTGATTTTAGCATCTGACATTAAACAGCATTGACAGCTATGAGGTGAAAAAAGGTGAACTCACGTACACAATACGTGAGTTTCACAAATTGCAAAACCAATCTCAGATCAGCTGATTTCTGACTGAAAAATCGAAGTTTCCTATCTGGTTATCTGTGCTAATAGTTCAATTTAGCTGATTTCTTTTTTAAAATAAATTCTAAAGTTTAATTGAGTGAGCAATAAAATTTGTTCAGTAAATTTTTAAAGATATTTATTAAATTTAGTTTTTTAAGAAATTATATCAGACGCCATTTTACTATAAAACACCTTTAATCACTGATTTTGATAAGATTTTGTATGCATGCAGATTAGGGCGGGTCGATTTATTTTTCGACAATTTCCCTATGATTTCCGTATTCTATGGGTTATTCCATGAAAATTTGCCAAAGGAACCATACCTCTATCGTTAAAATCGAGTCCCCTACTTTTTGTTGGTAGATTTTTTCCCAAATTGACGTTCGTATGAAATATTACCTACACGTTCACATCCATAACTCAAAAACTATCGATCGGGTTTAATCGCCAGGCGCGTTGGAAAGGTGAGCTCATTTTGATCAATTTACAAAAAAAAAATCTCCAACATTGGTCCAACGGTTCAAAAGTTACGGGCATTTTTGTCCAAATTTTGGAGCATTTTTCCATTTTTTTTCATGATTTTGTTCAAGAATATTAATTTCATGGCCATTTTTTTGGCTCAATTTTTTTGACTTACGAACCTTACGTTACGACTGGACTGATTTGCGCTTTACATTATTGGCATATTTTTTCACAGGGTGCGCACCCTGTGTTATGTTTATTTATTTTTGTTTTTAGTTTCTTTATAGACTTCTTTATTTTTGTTTGTTTATAATATTCCAGTGTATGCTAATTTTGTTTGAGCGTCATTTCAGTGAAGTGTTACTTGAAATAACTAACAAATAATCAAATTATTTTGAAATTTAGAAAAGATTTAAAGGTAAGTGTAAAAACATTGCTAACTATTATAGTTAATAGTTATATTATTATTCTATGAAAAACATATTTAATTCTTTTAGTGACGGTTTTAAAAATGGATTCAGAGCCTGGTTCATCGCAAAATCCAACAGATACCCAACGCAGTAGTTTGCAACATTTGGTCTCTCATGATGTTTTTTCTTTTGGCGTGGCCTGTGAACTACCTGATATTAATCTGTCAACTAAACGAGATATATTGAAGTACTATTTTTTCTTGGCCGAACGTTCAAAAGCCCAAAGCAAAATGTTTTCCTATAAAACATTTACTCTCCAAGTAGCAGACAGATTGTTAGAAATTTGGAATCATCTTAATATTGAACTTATACTCAAAGGTAGCATCATTAGAAAATTGAATAATTTGCTTGACGCATATAGTAATGCAGATAAACAACGAGTAAAACGCGCAACAGAATTCAAAAAATTCGTAGAATCAACAAAGCAATTATTCAACATTGGAAAATGTAAATGCAACTTGAAAGAAAACGACTGCACATGTGGATCTATCCCAGAAAACTTAAAAGATTTCATGCGCGATCAATATAATGACAGAATACAAACGATACCGGAACACGATAGTGGAAGTGAAGAGACGATACCAACGACTATACCAACAATCCCAGTGAGCAACGATCCTATATACGAACCACATTATGACGAAATGGAAGTTGATGTGAGAGGAGGTTCAGATTTAGTTCTACCACCACAAACATACACTCCCAGATACAATACTAAAAACTATGCAATGATGTGTGACAGATTTGGTGTGCATGACAGAATGGGATCAGCATTGGCAACAGCTCTGATGGAAGACCTGGGCGTAAAAGATGCTCATGACAATCTTGTCATCATGGATAAAAGTAAACTTCGTAGAGAAAGAGAAAAATGTAGACAAGACGTACTTCGTAAGCGGTATGATGGCTCGAATTTGATATCATTTTCATTCGACGGCAGGAAAAATGATGCTCTAACTGTAGAAAAAATTGATGAGAAGTTGTATCCAAGGATGGTTAAAGAACCTCATCTAGTTGTTTTGAGGGAACCAATATCTCAATTGATAGGCTACACAAAACTAGAAAGTGAAACTGCGGCAAGCAAAGTCAACAAATTGATCGAATTCTTCCAAGAAAAACAATTGTCTCTCGATTCATTAATTGCCATATGCGCTGATGGTGAACCAACAAATACTGGCGTACACGGTGGAATTTTGCGACTATTCGAAAAACAGTTAAAGAGACCACTGCACTGGTTTGTGTGTCTTCTGCACTTTAACGAGCTTCCGTTTAGACATTTGTTTGACACTTTAGACAAATCAACCACCACTGGACCACGATCAACTACCGGAAAGTTGAGCTCAAAAATTGCTGATTGTGAAAATCTTCCGGTATGTAATTTTTATAGCTGATTCTTTACCATTTTTCATTCTATTTTTTAGCTTTTATGTTTTCTTTTCAGGTGGTAACCGATTTTGAGGAAATCGCTTTGGAAAATATGCCTCCTGGTGATTTAAATCCAGAAGAATGATCTACCGATTCGAGGTACTTGATGTTAATGGCCAATGCAATTTATAATGGTGTGGTTCCTGCGGATTTGTCTCACATAAAACCAGGGCCAATTGCACATTCTCGTTGGCTGACCAAAGCCAATAGATTATTACGGTTGTATGTGACAACTAATAATCCAACTGAAAATTTAAAAATTCTGGCTAACTATATAATAAAAGTATACACGCCAATGTATTTCAATGTTAAGTATTATAGCTCTGCCGCATACGGTAGTACATTACTTTTTAAATTTATTACTTGGACACGATTTTTACCACCGAATTTACTTGGAGTTGTAAATACAGTAATTCAAGATAATCCATATTTTGCACACTCAGAAAATATCTTGCTATCTATGTTGTTTGATGATAGAATGGAAAAACGAAACATTGCTATAAAGAAGATTTTACATTACCGAAGAGATATTGTCGACCCAACGGAACTTAGAGTTTATAAAAAATCTCTTATAAACTTTAATTGTACGGAATATACAAATATGATTGATTTAAATGACGATACCATTTTATTCGAACCACCGTTTACGCAAAGTTATTCGTATGAACATTTGGAGGGATATTTAAATTACGAAGTGCCACCGTTCAATGATCCACAAATTCCTTTACACATTCAAGAAACGGAAAGACATGTCCAATTGCTGGCTGCCACTGCTAAATGAGTTGCAGGAAAGAATGTAGAAGGCGCTATGGCGACGACATTAGAGAGCCGTACGAAAACACCAAGACTTGAAAGCAAACAAGACTTTCAGAAAAAATAATGTTTTTTTTCACATTTTGTCTTTTACTACACTCAAATTGAATATTTTTTTTATAATAGATTGATAGATACTTTATTATCTCTTGATTTGAATTTTTGTAGAAAAAAAAATAAAAAGGGAAAAAATCAAAAAGTTGGTTTTATGTGTTATTTTGTTTTAGCAATATCGCATGAATTAATCAACCGAATTCGATAAATTTGGGCTTAAACTCTTCGTTTTGAATTGTAAATTGAATTAAATAATGGATTGAGCCAAAAAATGGCCATGAAAGTAATATTCTTAAACAAAATCATGATAAAAATTGAAAAATGGTCCAAAATTTGGACAAAAATGCCCGTAACTTTTGAACTTTTTACCAACAAAAAGTAGGGGACTCGATTTTAACGATAGAGGTATGGTTCCTTCGGCAAATTTTCATGGAATAACCCATAGAATACGGAAATCATAGGGAAACTGGTGAATTTTTCACTCCCTAAAAATCGACCCGCCCTAATGCAGATCTTTAATAAAGCTACAACTTTTGTCCAATTGTTCAAAATTTTGAAATAATAGGGTCGCCACCTACTAATATGTCTTCTCAAGAGTTTAAAACTGATAAATGAAGTTTAAAACTCTTGAAAAGACATATTATTAGGTGGCAACCCTATTATTTCAAAATTTTATAATTTTGAAATTCTGACAATGGATTCGGATTCAGCGACCCATTTTTGGCGTACTTTTTTTTGCCAGCCCCGAATTCAGCAAACTACAAAAAATTAAGGTGGCAACCCTATCCACCATCTTGAATTTTAAAATTCTGACTTTAGATTCGAAATCAGCGACCCCTTAACACTGATACATGACGTTTAAAACTCTTGAAAAGACATATTATTAGGTGGCAGCCCTATTATTTCAAAATTTTATAATTTTGAAATTCTGACAATGGATTCAGATTCAGCGACCCATTTTTGGCGTACCATTTTTTTGCCAGCCCCGAATCAACAAAACTACAAAAAATTAAGGTGGCAACCCTATCCACCATCTTGAATTTTAAAATTCTGACTTTAGATTCGAAATCAGCGTTCCCTTAACACTGATAAATGATGTTTAAAACTCTTAAAAATGCATATTATTAGGTGGCAATACTGTGGTAAGAATTTAGGTGGCAACCCTAACCTCCATCTTAAATTTTAAAACTGTGACATTATATTCGAAATCAAATCCGTTGTCAGAATTCCAAAATCCCAAGAATTCGCAAAAATGAAAAAAAATCTAGGTGGCAACTCTATCCGCCATCTTAAATTTTAAAGTTTGACATCATCTTCGAAATAAGTTACCCCTAAAACTTCCTAAAACTATTTACTCTATTCATACTGTAGTAATCTACAAACACTTGAGTAAAAATGCAGTGTACGCGCTGATTTCATCGATCGTAAGTTTACTTTTGTATCATTGCTTAGCCGAAGTTGAAATCAACCTGCAATGGTACACGAGGAGTAACGTAAGTTGCCCTAATTACGACCACCTCGGCACTTTCTGACTATGTCTATTAATAACAATGTTTATATAAATTTTTTTTTAAAAAAATTTTTTTTCTGGTTTAGAATATATTCTAAATTCATTAAAAAAAATTTAAAATATCACAATAGTGCAAGCAATATTTTTAAAATAATTTTTTTTTTACATCGCAATGTAAAATCATCAAATTGCCCTAATTGCGTCCAGCACAACCAGCTTTTCCTTATTCCGACCACTCGTTAACCGAATTCCGTCCATGTTTACTTAACACACATAATGGTTCAGATTTTAATTTTCAAGATGAACACGACTACAATTTTATAATGGTTTTATTATAAAATGAATCAAGAAAAAACTTTTAAAAGAAAAATATTTTTTTAAGTTACTCCTTAAATCTTTTATATTTTTGTATTTTTTTTCGATTTCATTTTATCAAACATTTTTTTTAAAAGAAAAAACAAATAAAGAATTGGTAACATTGCATGTTAAAAAGTAAATATATTTTTAAATTATTAGGAATTTAATTACTCTACAAATACTTTGGGTAAATAAACAAAAATTAAAAATAGGAACTGTATTCATTTAATGATTAATTTTTAAAACTATTGATAAAAAGGAAAGATACATTTTTGCACTAAGATAAATAAATTATATAGATTTCTTAGTTTTTCGGAGATGAGTTACTGCTGGAACATTATATGTTCCTAGATTTTTCAATAAGCTTGGTTTTCTAATTTTTTTAATAATATCATCAGTTGAGAAGTCACGAATGTCGTCCTTGTCTGGGAATTTCCAGTTTGTGCCAATCATTTGCATGGATTTAATTTTTACTATCTTATTTTCCTCATTTACATCAAGTACGATGCCTGGAAAATATTCTTCTTCATATTTAACGATGACATAATTTCCTTTTTCATATATAGTAGCAGGTAATTGATTTTTGTACAAGTTCGGTTTAATATTTTGGTTACTTTCTAGTTTTTTCAATTCTTTCTCTTTTTGTTTTCGAAGTTTTTGTTCCAGCATTTTTTTCTTTTCATCATAGATCCTTTTATGGTGTTCTATAAATTCTTCATTTACAGCAACTGATGGAGTTATTTTCTGCGTATTTTTTTTTAAATTTTGGATTTGTCACTTGGTTCTGGCCAGTATAGAGCTTTTTTAAACGGTGAAGAGCACTGATAACGAAAATCATTTTTAGGTTGAGTGAAATTTACAGTTTGATTAGTGTTATCCTTCAGCACACCCTTGTAAGGTGTTGATTCAACTACAGTAATTGTCTGTTCTATAGAAGATGATATCTCTAAAGAATTTGTATGTCCTTCTGTGCTAAGGTTGATTGAAGGCTTAATAGGTGTTGCTCGGAGCATTTGAATAGCCTGTGCTGAAGTTGATTGAAGGTCCAAAAGCTTAACGCTTCCATCTGCATCGACTAATCCATCTATGGAATTAATGTGCAAACTCCAAATACTTTCATCTATGTAAATTGCTGCGGCTGTTAAGTCATAATTATAGGTCGGATTTTCTTTATTATGCTGTAAGGAACTCCAAAATTCAAAAAGGGCTTGATATTGGATGTCACCAAGCCATTTGCCATTTGCCATTTGCCTCTATAAAGTTTTTTATGACAGTTGGACTTAATCTATTTTCGATTTCTAGTAACAATTGTGAGTCTGTTAATCCTTTTTTGTTCTGTTCGGTTATGTTATGCGATTCAACTGTATTTGTGCCTTTGGGTATTTCCTTTAAAAGCTTTGAAAAATCTGTATTGTTTTCATTAAACGGAAATAAACCACATGCTTTAAATGCACTGGTTACTACTTTTGGTGTAACAGCTTCTTTGAGAGACGTTTCCAAGATCTTAGCAAAATCTTTGCGTGGCAGTTTTTGACCTGTGTTTTTCATACGCCAATCACGAACATTTTTGCGCCAAATATTTTTTAATGGAGAAAATATACCAACATCTTAAGGCTGTAAACGGTGAGTGGCGTTTGGATAAAATGCTATTAAGAGTTAGTTGCAATTGTAACCGCAAACAGTTCAGTCGTTTTTAACCCGCTCTTACATTTAACTTTCAAGAATTTGTGCTTGTTTCTTTCGGCTTGCAATTTTAATCACCTAAAATTCAATAAAAAAAAAACAATAAAAATTATCCAAAAGACCTTTGTAAAAAATTAAATAAAGTAAAAAAAAAAAACACACACACATTTCACTGGATCAATAGTTCATTGTGCTATTCTATTTGTTCTCTGACCTATATATATGTGCAGTTGCATATAAGTGTGCCGCGAAAAAGTGTGAATATCGCAATAAAGCAACAACATTAAAAATAAGAAAAAGTGTGAATATTGCAATTAAGCAAAAACAATAACAATAAGAGAAACAGCCCACTCCAACTTTTAAGTGCACCTGAAATAAGTGCAAATATCAAAAGTAAAAAAAAAAACTTTTTATAAACAACCAAATAAAGTAAACAATAAACAATGGAACCTGCTTGTGCCAAAATTAACTGCCCTATTGAGGACAAAGGTGCAATTAAGCTAAGTTGCAATGGTCTTTGCGGAAAATCTTACCACGGCACTTGTGTGGGAATGACTAAAAGAAGTTTAAACTACTTTCAAGAATACACATCACATTTTAAATTCTTCTGTGATGAGTGCATGGATCTATCACTATCCCATGTTATGCTCGCCATAAAATGTCTTAGCGACTCCTTGAACGTGATGCATTCGGCTAATAAGCAAGTCATCAGTAAAATACCAAATTTTGAAATAATGACTCACGTATCCGATGATCTTGCAAGGGTAGAGTCCATCTGCAAAGCAAATAACTCGGATATCTCAAATGTTTCTAAAAACTTGAGAATTCTAACAGATTTAGTCAAAGATAGCGAAAAAATTTTATTTGGAAAACGGCCATAAGCGAGCTTAATATAGAAGTAAAAAAAAGCCTCGACGTTTTAAAAAACGATAATACAGCCAAAAATATACTGAGCATGCTAACATCTTTGCGCTATGATGTGGATATCGCACTTCAGTCAGGCAAACCCCAACCATCACCTCCGCAATCAGATCCAATGCTGGAAATATTACATCAAAAAATAAGTGATATTAGTGATGATCTTGAAGTGTTTCGAGTGACGCTTGCAGATGTAGTGGATGAAATAAGATCTGCACCCAATAGAGCTGAAATAAGTTATCCACAAGCCTCTCATCATAACTCTTCCTCTATTTTCGAGGAAATAATGGAAGCATCTATTCGTTTGCCACAGGTCACCTCTTTACCAGCTAATCTGAATTCTTTAACTGCCTATGACACTACGGAACATATAACACCGATTGCTACTCCTCAAAATATTGCAATGAATCCACCCCAAATCGGATCTCCACCATCAACAGTACCCACAATAGCTCATTCTATTCGTTCATCAACAATTTCTCCAAAACAAAAATACCAATAACTCACAACCTGGATCTCCCTCTGCCACTTCACCTCGTGACTCACCACCAATTGCAGCCCCTCGTAACAACTTAATCCATAAGTTTGGAACGTCATGGACTTCAACTCAATGGCAGAATAGAATAAAGAAACTCCATGATTCTAATGAAATTGACAAGACCACTCTGTTCATTAAGGGCCCATCAGTTAAAACAACTATATCCTGGATGAGCACTTACTTTCGTAATAAATTTGGCATATCTATTACAAACTGTTCAAAGATATCCAATAAAGCAAAAAAATTCTGCAGTTTCAAACTAAACATCCCAAGTCAATATGCGTGGATGTTCTTGAACAACAGCGGTGAGAGACACGGCGAATGGTTAATAACCGAATGGACGAATAAGCCTGGGAAAAAGTCTAAAACATCAAGATCTTTACAAAGTTCTGGCAGTTCAAGAATCGAATCTTCTGAAAGGAATCCTAACATTAACAAGAATCCATTATCTAAAAGTAATTATAGTTCTTGCTCAAACTCTTTTACATATATAAATTCCCGTCCTAATTCTAAATCTAAGTTAAATTCTTATTCTAATTCTAATCATAATTCTAAGAATCCTCTATATAAAAGAAATGTAAACCTACCTGTTCTTGAATCCAAACCTTATTCATCAAACAAGTTTGTGCAACCTAAGTCCCACCATAATTCAGATTCTAATTGGAATCTGAAAACTAGCATTTTCCCCATATTTTCTCCCATAATTAACCAGAATACGGCTTCATCTTATAATAAGATGATTACTGGAAGCAATCTAGCACCTAAACCGCCAACTCATCAAACACGTAAACGGGTTTCATTTAATCTTAACAATAATGAAACCAATTGTGAGAAATATCCAAATTTTATCCATTCTCATACTCTTAATCCTTCACCACCAACCGGAAGTGGTTTACCAAAACCATCTTCTGTTTCAAATGAGCTTTGCAATCAACCTGCTTGTCCTACGTCATTTTTAGACCCCCTACTTCCTCCAAAAGTGAAATTGACACTAAACTCTTGCGAAGGCACTGAGAGCAGATATGCCCTTTCTCGCCTCAGGGAGAACAACGTTTATAACAATGTTCGCCTGTATCTCGCTTATATGTATAAAGCCCCTGATTCAACATGCATTGAAGGCAAGACCAAAACTAATCTTAGAGTACTAATTCAGCAAGAAGGTCTTCCTACCGGTGTTGAAGACTTGCGTAATTTATTTGTCCGCTTTCACGAGCACCTCGGTGTAACGGTTGATCAAGTCAAGGTGGATCTGGAAACCTATGGCGCTCATGTCAGAGCTAAACATGTTTCTCTTCTTCAAAAATCTCGTAAAGAGCAACAGCAATATTATCGTTCCTAACTCTTCTTTCTTAAATATATTCTACCATAACTGTGGCGGCATGAGAAGCAAATTAAACAAACTTTATGTTGACGCTAAATCATGCCACTTCAATGTCCTAGTATTCACTGAGACATGGCTAAACGAAACCTTTAATAATGAGGAAATTCTTGATAGCAATTGGACTGTCTTCAGGAAGGATCGGGACTACTCCTCAACAGGTCTTTCTCGAGGAGGTGGTGTCCTTGTAGCATCTCACAATTCCCTTTCAAGTGAGCTAATAGACACACCTAACCATAAACTGTTCGATCACCGAATTATTAGAGTTTGTTCAGGTAAAAGTCTCAATGTGTACATAGGCGTCGTTTACATTCCTCCCGGCTCAAGTGAAACAACATACAACGAGCTATGTGAAACACTGACCACCTTTACCTCCTCCCTAAAAGAGGAAGATAAAGTTGTTATTCTTGGTGACTTCAATCGCCCAAATATATCTTTTGTCACCGACGAAAACGACAACTTTCTTCTTCCTGTAAATCTTTCTAATGCCATAGACTTCAACTTACTTAGCACCTTTTATGGCAGTGACTTGCAGCAAGTCTCTTCTGTACAAAATCAGAATGGCAGATGGTTGGACCTAATTTTTACTAACTCGTATGAAGAAGTGAAGGTTAGTCCATGCATGGGAGCAGAAAATTTATTAACCAACACTGTTCATCATACAGCCTTAAAAGTTGTTTTCTCTGCTAATAACATCAACTTTACCCAGTCTTATAATAACACCATTGCGTACGATTACCTCAACGCCGATTATGAAAGAATAAAATGTTATCTTAGTTCTCTAAATTGGAATCATATTCTATTCAATTTAGATTTAGACAGTGCTGTCTCTATATTTTATCAGCACATTTTTACCGCTATCGAAAGTTATGTGCCAATAATAAAGAAAAAGAATAAGCTCACAGAACCATGGCTAGACAACAATCTCAGATTTTTGAGGAATCAAAGAAATAAAATCTACAAACTTCTCAAAAACACTGATAATATAAGCGATGAACTGAAGCTTAGATATGACGAGCTATCAAGAGAGTTCTCTATCAAGTCAGAAGAAGCGTACAAGTTGTACACGAACATCATCGGAGAAAAAATTGTCCAAGAGCCGAGAAAATTCTTTGACTTTGTTAACATGAAGCGCAAATCTAGCGGCTATCCATCGTCTATGTTTAAAGGTAATGTCACTTCGTCCAATTCTCTTGAAATAAGCAACTTGTATGCCGATCACTTTAAGGAGGTCTTTTGTCTTCCTACCACCTTATCTGAAACTTCTCCTAGCTCAACTATTATAGTTGATAGTTTATATTTAACCCAGGAAGAGATTTCTAATGCAATAAAAGAACTGGATATATTAAAGGGACCAGGACCAGACTTAATACCTACAAGCTTTTTGGTGCGATGTTTAGACCAACTGCTATTGCCATTACACATAATCTTTAACGAATCACTGGTTTGTGGGACATTTCCTTCATATTGGAAATCATCCCATCTTACGCCAATTTACAAGAATGGTGATAAAAGATCAGTTGAAAATTATAGAGGCATAGCAATCTTGTCAGCCATTCCAAAACTTTTTGAAAAACTTATTTGTGAAAAGCTAACAAGTTTCATTAACCCACGTCTAAATGAGCAGCAACACGGGTTCCGAAAAGGGCGATCTACCACCACTAATCTCATGATTATGGTATCAGATGTTTTAGTCAAAATGGAAAAAGGGCACCAAATAGATGCTGTTTATACTGATTTCAGTAAAGCTTTTGATCGAGTTGATCACAACATTCTTATATATAAGTTAGAAAAGTTTGGTGTTGCAGGGTCCATACTAAGTTGGCTAAAATCATATTTAAACGGCAGATCCCAGTTTGTTAAATTCCAGGGAGTTCTATCGAAAAAAATTGCAGTCTCCTCGGGAGTTCCGCAAGGTAGTCATCTTGGTCCTCTTCTTTTCAACATATTCATATCCGATCTGTCAGAAGTTCTAAACGATATCCCACATCTTATGTATGCAGATGATTTAAAAATGTACTATTCAATTCAATCAGATGTAGATGTAAATTTTTTGCAATCAAAATTGTTGTCTCTTGAGCAATGGTGTTTTCAAAATAAACTACATCTTAATGTCAATAAATGCAATGTTATTAGCTTTTCTCGTAAAAACAACGTAACATTACATACCTACCACCTCAATAGTATCGAACTAAAAAGGGTCAACCATATAGTGGATCTTGGAGTTGTCTTAGATTGCAAGATGCGCTTTAATCTGCACTATGATAAAATTGTGTCCAGGGCCAGCAAACAGCTCGGTTTTATAAAAAGACGTGCAAATGAATTCAAGAATATATGGGTCACTACATCCTTGTACCGTGCATTAGTGCGCCCAATACTTGAATATGCATGCATAATTTGGAATCCATCTTTCGATTCCCATAGAGAAAGAATTGAGTCTATTCAAAAGCAGTTCTTACTATACGCGCTTAGAGATATGTACAACCCCCATGATTATTGTAGCCTTCCATCATATGAACATAGACTCAGCCTTTTAAATTTGATGCCACTATCAACAAGAAGATCGTTATTGGGCTCATGCTTCACATTTGATGTAATTTATGGTGCTATTCACAGCGAATATATTTCTAATATGATTTCCTTTAACGATCCAATTAGGCGCACTAGGCATACTCGATTGTTAACTGAATATCAGCACCAAACTACATATGCAAATAATGAACCCATCAATCGTTGTTGCAGAGAATTTAATAATATCTCTATATACTACTCACCTTCTATGTCCAAATCCTCTTTCAAGCAAACCCTATATAAATCACTCAGAAATCATAATTAACACAGGCCTCAGATAAACTACATACATGTATGGATTTATATGTATAAGCATTTAGTTTAATAAATCAAAATTCTTTAACATCCCTCTCCAAATCTCCCATTTACATCCTTTTGTCCTTATAGTCTTTAAGAATAATATATATACATCGTATCTTAAGTGTGTATATAGTCTTTCTTGTTTTCCTCCTCTTCTCTTAGTTTTGACATGGTTTTTGAAATCATGTCAATCCGGTGGGCGGAGTATGCCCACTAAGAGCACCAAATAAAAAATAAAATAAAAACAAGGAAAGGGGAGAAGAAAAACAAAAAACTTAGTAATAAGTAAACAAAACCTGTTAGAATAAGTTAGAATAAGTAAATTGCATTGCCTTGTTTGGCCAATAAATAAATAAATATTATCCCTTTTTCCTTGCAAAATTGCGAAAGATGTAGATTAATATGGGATGAATGTCCGTCCATAAAGAAAATAACTGGAAGTGGAATGTGATTCCTCCCTAGCCATGGGTAAAAAACATTTGTAATGAATTCAAAAAATGCCTCACCAGTCATCCAACCTGATTCGGTGCGACCTATTCCCCAATTTTCCGGATATTTGGCGTGAATACAACCGGGTATTCTATTTTTATAGGAGTATAATGCCATGGGTGGTTGCAAAATACCATCAGCACTTACAGTCAAAAGAACAGTTGAGCATTCCTTTTCATCATTAAATGAACGAGAGTAAACTTTTTTCGACCCCTTGCGAACAATAACATTTTTTTCTTTAGGACTTAATTAAAAGTCACTTTCGTCTGTTTTATATATTCGCGTTGGGTCATTAAGAACTTCCAATAAATTGTTGTTAGTTAAATACGACCGGACTCGGGAAAACAAATCCCGTAGGTCCCTCTCCGTTACTTGGGCTCTTCTGAGTGTCAGACTCTGTGGAACTCTAGTAGAAATAGCGGGGTGGCGTGACAGAAAAGACTTATACCACTTGTACCCTGGTACACCCGCTTTAAATGGGGTTTCCCGCTTTAAATTTTTCACTAGCCTTGCAACAGATTCTAATAGCTGAGTTTTTGTTACCGGAAATCCTATCTCACCCATTTCAACTACCCATTTTACTAAAATTTCTTCTTCATCTGGGGATAGAATCGTCGGTGCTCCTATATTTCCGTTTGTCTTATATTTTCCTTTAAGTTTATCAATGAGGGTTGACTTGGGTATGTTAAATGTCTTTGAAGCCTTCCTTATTGATATTGACTTGTTGTTAAGAACTCTCAAAGCCTCATCCAATATATCTTGGGTATATGTGCGTCCTTTTGTAGGCGCCATCGTGAATCTCTGAAGAAAAATGTGTAGTTATTTTTATCAAAATCATATATATTTGAGTTCAATTTACAAGGAAAACAAAAAAACAGAAATTATCTTTTAGTGTTAAAATACAAGATGGAAATTAACTTTTCCAATAATTTTTCTGGGTAAACGGTCATAATTTTAGTAGGTCGTAATTAGGACAGACTACACTATAGACTATTTGGAAGTCAATCAAATTTATTTGATTTAATTTAAAGCATTTACTACATATTATTAAGCAATTTTTTATTACCTTCTTATAACCCCTATTACGACCAGTGGTCGTAATAAGGCAATTCTTCAAAACGTAGTTGCCCTAATTACGACCACTACAATTAATGATTTTACAACCTATAATTAACAACTTCATAACAAAATTTTTATTTTTTGCGTTTGCCTAATAAATATAGCATACGTATAAAATGAGAAACTTACCGTAAATATGCTTGCTTTTGCGTGTATCAACTTTATTTAAAAATGAGAAATTAAGCTTTTCGTCACATAAAACTCACAAAATTCGTCCGTTCGCTACACTTTCATTTAACAAACTAACCGAACAAAGTAAATTTATAAAGCACCAACGCCAATCAAAGAGCAATATATTTGTCGGCTCAATGCAGCAAGTTAAAACATGATCAGGCATGCCTGCAATTAGATATTTCCAAAAAAGTAAAGTGGTCGGAATAAGGCAAGCGGTCGTAATTAGGACAACTTACGTTAGCTCAAAATAATGCATAATTATAACGATTGCCGTTCGTGCGCTGTGGTTTATACACATAATTATTTTATGCAAACATCTATACTTTCCACTGAAGTCGAAGCACACATCACTCAGTATTTGACTTTGGTACAATTGGCTAATGCAACATGCTTGATGTTGTAAGTGAGCTCGATGGCGTAGAATATGTTGCATGGTATTAATGATATTGAAGTCATACAAAAACCAAGTATGTACTGACTGTAAAAGCAGTTGCAGTTCATCGCTGCAGGTCTCTGGTATGTAAGCGTATTACCGGTGGAGTTCTAATATGTATTTAATACATTGTATTTTTTACATATACCTCCTATTTAAACCTGCTTCAGTGCTCTTCATCGAGTGTTGTTGTGGGCCGGTACAATTACTTTGAACAAATAAGAGTGCTTAAAGCAGGCTCAAAATGCCTGAATATTTTGTGCATGGAATAATGAAATAAGACCTCTGTTCTACTTTCATTGGTTTTTAGATCAAGAGGAATGATTAATAGAAGCAGTTTGGGGGCATTAGTATTACGACGCGAGAGGTGAAATTCTTGGACCGTCGTAAGACTAACTTAAGCGAAAGCATTTGCCAAAGATGTTTTCATTAATCAAGAACGAAAGTTAGAGGTTCGAAGGCGATCAGATACCGCTCTAGTTCTAACCATAAACGATGCCAGCTAGCAATTGGGTGTAGCTACTTCTATGGCTCTCTCAGTCGCTTCCCGGGAAACCAAAGCTTTTGGGCTCGGGGGGAAGTATGGTTGCAAAGCTGAAACTTAAAGGAATTGACGGAAGGGCACCACCAGGAGTGGAGCCTGCGGCTTAATTTGACTCAACACGGGAAAACTTACCAGGTCCGAACATAAGTGTGTAAGACAGATTGATAGCTCTTTCTCGAATTTATGGGTGGTGGTGCATGGCCGTTCTTAGTTCGTGGAGTGATTTGTCTGGTTAATTCCGATAACGAACGAGACTCAAATATATTAAATAGATGCTTTCAGGATTATGGTGTTGAAACTTATATAGCCTTCATTCATAAGTACAGTAAGATGTGCAAGTGTTTGAATGCGTTTATTTAAGTGGAGCCGTACCTGTTGGTTTGTCCTATTATAAAGACACTAGCTTCTTAAATGGACAAATTGCGTCTAGCAATAATGAGATTGAGCATTAACAGGTCTGTGATGCACTTGATGTCCTGGGCTGCACGCGCGCTACAATGAAAGTATCAACGTGTATTTCCTAGACCGAACCACTTTCATGCTTGGGATTGTGAACTGAAACTGTTCACATGAACTTGGAATTCCCAGTAAGTGTGAGTCATTAACTCGCATTGATTTAGTCCCTGCCCTTTGTACATACCGCCCATCGCTACTACCGATTGAATTATTTAGTGAGGTCTCCGGACATGATCACTGTGACGCCTTGAGTGTTACGGCTGTTTCGTAAAAGTTCACCAAACTTGATTATTTAGAGGAAGTAAAAGTCGTAACAAGGTTTCCGTAGGTGAACCTGCGGAATAAAATAAAAACCATGTAATTTTTTATGTATTCTTTTTTGTCATCATTGTGTTGCTTTTAACTTTTTTAAAGTTAGTTGCGCACATTGAATAATAATAACCCTTGAACGTTTTGTTGTACTTATATATTTATAGTATTATGCTGTAATTTATAAGTTAATGTTCATACGAATACTTTTTTTAAAAAAAATGTACATTAATGAACTAAGACATTCGCAACAATTGTTTGGGTTTAAAAGAAAATAAAAATTATTGAAGGAATTAATATATGCCAGAAATGGTGTATTTTTGATTTCTTTCAATAAAAAAATTGTGAGCATTATAATGTGGTGTTTGACGTATAGGGTCCTTTGTTTGCACTAACCACGAACTGTTCGTGATGAGTGTTTGGTGTTTTTGGAGCGCACCAACGCTCAGATATTATGGCTAAAAGCCGCGCTTATGAGAAGATTTAAAAGAGATTGGTTAAGCTTGTGAGCTCATTCAATGTCAGATAAAACTCTGCCTTTATTTTCAAATTTAAAATCTTAAATACTAAAAAAACCAGTATTTTCTTAAAACTAATTTACAATTATTTTGACACAATTTCCAAGTCTCCTCCTATAATACAAAAATCTATAATTGGATTGGTTAACAAGTAGTCATATTGATTTGGGTTGCATAGGCATTTTTGTCCTGTTCTATTTATGTTTAAAATTGCTTAAGGCGTGTAGAACTGAAAGAGATGTGTAGAATAATGCTGTCGTTTGTTCAGTCTGTCACCATCGTCAGCTACGCTGCTACGAAGCGTCAGTCTGTCGTCATCGTCAGCTATGCTGCTACGAAGCGTCAGTCACACTTCTGTTGGTGTAACATGATGCGTTTGTTTTGCTGTTAGTTGTGGAGTGCAGTTATGAGTTCAAGGTAAATTGTTTACTCTGCTGTTCAGCATTTTTGAAATATGAAAGTGAGTGTGTAATTTATTTGGGTTTAATTATTGTCATGTGTTAACCAGTTTTTCTAACTGGTGGTCCTTATGTTTTTAGGAGATGATTGTCTAAGTACACTACACCCTACCCTTAAGCGAAAATTTACTTGTGAATTTTAAGATGTTGGAGGGTTGGAAAAAATGTTGTTTTGTAAACATTATAATAATTATATGTGAACTTATTATATAGGATATTAGTTTATTGTTTATGTTGATATTAATGTTTTAGCATATCATAATTTTAGTTTTCTTTTGATTAATAATATTGCTTTTGTAAATCTATAATTTGTTATGCATCCTTAACATTTTAATTTATTAGATAACTTAGACTATTATTTTCTATGCTTAGTCAAGTGCTTAAAAAAAATCTTTTTAACATATTATTATGGAATTTTCTAGGTTTGCTATTAATTTCTAATATGGAGTTTACTCCTTCTCTACGAATAATTTTATATGGTCCGTGGTATGGACTTTGGTTTTTCTTTCTAGTTTCTAATTTTACTAAAACTAGGTCTCCTTCTGAGAAGTTTGATATATTTACATTTTTGTCAAAATCAATTTGTCGGTTTTGTTTTACTAATTTAATTATGTCTCTAGCTTTCTTTATGGAAGATCTCAGTCGAATTTTTAATTCGTTAGCATAATCATCAATATTGTAGATTTTACTTTTATCATTTATTACGTCATTTGGTAGGATCGGTAATTTTCCAAAAATTAATTCATGAGGGGAGTAACCTGTGTCTACATGTGGAGTTGTGTTATATGCAAATGTATAGTACGGAATCCATTTATCCCATTCCCCATCGTCTGTGAAAGAAAGAAGATACTCGTTGAGAACCCTGTGGTTTCTCTCAAGGGCTCCTATTGTTTCGTGATGATAGGGTGCTGAGAAAACTTGTTCTATCTTCAACAATTTGCATATATTCCTCATAAGTTCGTTGGTAAATTCTGTACCCTTGTCTGATCTCAATATTTTGAAACAACCGTATTTTAAAATTAATTGTTCTACCAGTGTTATTGGAATCGACTTTGCGTCTTTTGTTTCGATTGGGTGGGCAATGACAAATTTACTAAGATCACATTGCATTGTGAGTATGTATCGATAACCGTTTGAAACTCTAAGTGGTCCTACAGTGTCTATTGAAATTGTTTCAAAGCCAGTTGTCGGAGTGTCTGTTATAGTCATCTTTTCTTTTATATGTCTCGTCTGTTTATTGCGAGCACATTTTTCACAACTGATTATATACTTCTTTACCATTTCCCGCATGTTTATCCATGTAAAGCGCTGTTTTAGTTTTAGTATTGTTTTTCTAATTCCTAAATGTCCTCCCTGGGGTGAATCATGGAATTCTTTTATCAATTTATGTTGGATGGTTTTACTTGTTATATTTTTTGGGGGTTCGTATATTAATATGTTAAGCGATTTATTGCTCTTTAATTTTTTCTTCTGCTGCAGCTTATTAAATTTTCTTTTTAGTACATTTTTATCAATTATTTCAAAAATAGCATCATTTGCCTCTAGCGCTAGGTCTTTTGTATTATTTTTATTCATAAGAGATGATAGTTTCTCCAAAGTCGAATCTAGATTCGTTGGATTGTCACCACATCGTACTTGTACGATATCATCTAAAATTTCAACACGTGTATTGTTCTTATCGCTTATAATGAATTTTAATCGTTTTATATTTTTGACGTCAGTAATAGATGTGCAATCCCATATGAAAAGTTGATCAGACTCGTTCTGAGATGTGTAGTTCTCTTGTTCATTTTTATTTGCTAGCTTCTTTTTAGTTCCCCTTGTTATAACCAATGCTTTATTTTGAGTTTTGTCCTCTTCTGAGGGTATCATATTTATAAGATTTCCGAATTTAATTGAATACGTGATAGCGCGTCGGCGTTGGTGTTGATTTTTCCTTGTTTAAATAGGTCGATGGTCTGTCACAACAATGAATTTTCTTCCGTACAGGTAAGGTTTAAAAAAATTAATTCCCCAGTGGATTGCAAGTAATTCTTTTTCAATAATTGGCTTGTTAAGATCATGCTTTTGCAAGGTTTTGCTTGCGTAAGATATGGGCAAGTCATGTCCAATTTTTCCCTGTGATAGAATCGCTCCTAATGCAAAATTTGAAGCATCAGTTGTTACAATAAAAGGTTTTGTAAAATCCGGATATTGTAATATTGGAGGTTCTACTAACTTTTGCTTAAGCGTTTCAAAAGCATATTGACATTGTTCTGTCCATTTGAATGGTTGGCTTTTCTTCAATAGGTTGTTTAAACATTGTGCAATTGTCGCGAAGTCTTTTATAAATCGTCTGTAGTAGTTACAAAAGGCTACAAATCGTCTAACGTCGTCTGCGTTTTTTGGTAAAGGATAATTTTTAATTGTGTCATACTTTGAGGGGTCTGTTTTGATACCTTCTTGTGTTATCAAATGTCCTAGATATTCTACCTCCGGTCTCAGAAATTTGCATTTTCTTGCATTCAGTTTTAAATTATATTTTGAAAGTCTGTCAAAAACTTTAATTAGATTGTCATTGTGATGCTGTAAGCTGCATCCGAATATTATAATGTCGTCGGCATATAAGAATGCTTCTGAGCTTAAACCTGTCAACGCTAAAGTAATCGTGCGTTGAAAACTGTTTGAGGATATTTTCAATCCAAAAGGTAGTCTTTTAAATTCTATTCCGTCATTTGTCGAAAAAGCTGCCAGAGGTCTTGATTTTTTGTCGAGTGGTATTTGGTGAAAGGAACTAGTCATGTCAAGTGTTGAGAAATATTTCGCTCGTCCTAATTTGTCTAATACATCATCTATTCTAGTAAGCGGAAATTTGTCGTTTACTAATTTGTCATTTAATTTTCTAAAATCGACAACTAATCGCCATTTTTTAGTGTCGCCGCTGGATTTTTTTGGTACTAGTAATAATGGTGCGTTGTAAGGACTGATTGAGTTTTCTATAACATCGTTTTCTAGCAATTCTTTTATCTGTCTATGTATTTCTTCATCATGAGTTTGAGGTAATCTGTAGTTCTTTATGTAAGTTGGTGAATTATCATTCGTGGATAGTGTTTGAGTATAAAAATTGTTTACTGTTAGTTGTTCATTCTCTAAATGGAAAATGTTTTGGTATTTTCTAAAAATTTCTATCAGAGGATTATTTGTGTTTATGTTTAATTCTTGAAGTAATGTTCTGAACCGTTTGTCATTGTTGTTATTGTTTTGTTTTACTTGTAAGTAGTTTGAGAGTGATTCCATTTTTGGTGAGAATTTAGTTATTTTTACTTCTACATCAGTCGTGTTCAATAATTTAATGAGGCATTTCCCTTTTGCTGGTATTATTGAGTTTGCTATAAATATGCCTTTTTGAATCTCTTCGTTTAGAATAACTTTATCTTCTGTTATGTCTAGAAAAATGGGGTGTATTATTTCTGTCCTTGGTGGTATTCTTATGACGTCGTATGCGTGTCTGTTGATGTGTAAGTTTATAATGACGTCGGTATTGTCTAGTACTGTAGTCATTGTTTGTGTTTCGTAGTCTATTTTGCACATGTATTTTGAGAAAAAATCTCTGCCTATTATGCCGTCTGTTCCTATTGGAAAATTATTGTTTACAGCATGAAATATATGGGATACTATACTGTGTTGGAAGCCAAGATCTAATTTCACAGTTCCTAGTGTAAGGATTCCATCGTCCGTAATGCCTGTTAATTTGCATTGCCTTTCCGTCATTAGTTCTGTGTTATTATTTATGTTTTCAACTTTGCAGATTGAGATATCCGCTCCTGTGTCAATTAGGAACTTTAAATGCTTGTTCATATTATTACATTTTAGAATTATGTAATTAGTAGTGTTATCCGATATGTTGTATATGTTTAGTTTCGCTGTCCCGGATGATCTTCTATCGTGATCTCCGAGCGATCGTCGTTTCCCTGGTCTTCATTGTTAAAAACATACAATCTGTTATTATAGTTTCTATTGTTAGAATTTCTGTTTGTGGCGCTATTGTTAAAATTGCGTCTTTGCGTATTCTGGTTATTATTTCGTTGGTTATTATTTCTGAAATTGTTTCGACTGTTATTGTAGCTGATTTCTATTATTTTGGTTTTGTCTGTATGTGGTGTTGTTATGCGGTCGTTGCATAAATGTATTATTGGTTCTGTTATGTTGTTGTAAAGTGTTGTAGTTGTTTCTGTTGTTATGCTGTCTTCTAAATGAATTGTTTGTGTTTATATACTGTTGTCTGTTATATGAATTGTTGTTTGATCTAAAATACAATAGTTGGTTGTTCGTCTTAATATTTTTCTCTAGTTCTAAAGCTAAATTTGTCGCTTCGATTAGTGATTTTGGTTGAGATGCAAATATAGTATTTTTTATATCGTCGCTTAAACCATTTTTAAAAATTGTCAATGCATAGGATTCATTCATTTTCATGACTAAATCTCTTTGTTGATCGTTAGTTTCAGGTGTGAGTTCTTTGATTTGTAGGTTGTTTAGTTCAGAAGTTAGGTTAAGTAGTTTGTCTCTGATATTTGTCACTGTACCGTTCCGTTGTGTCAGTGTAGCAAGTTGTGTGTGAATTTGTGTGGTTGTTAAGTTACTTTTGAAAGTATTTGTAAGAATTGTTTTAAGTTTTGCAAAAGTGTCTATGGTTGATGTGTGTCCTAAAGTTGTTCTTACGTTCGAGGATAGCTTTACATTTATTACAATATTTATTAATTGTTTTTGTCGTTCTGCTGTGTGAGTATCGTTTATTATGTCTACGATTGCTAAAAATGCATATAGATCTTTATGATTTCCAGTGAAAACTGGTATCGTTTTCAAAATTAGTTCAAGATTGAGTTCAGACATTTTGGGTTCTTTGTGTTTATCTACCGTATGATATAATAAAAGATTTTGTGTTTCTTTTAATAGAATAAGGAATTGTTCGCTCAGTTCATATGCTTCTAACGTGTTTATTTCTTCAGCAGTTTTATTGAAGTGTGATTTGTATCTATTTAAGTAATTACTTTTTAAATCAATTGTTTGTTTTGTATACTTTCTGTTTGAAGATTTTTTTTATGTTCAGATTGATTTTTTGTACTTCGTTAAAAATTTCATGTAGCTCTTCCATTAAATTATAAATATATATATAATTTTTTTTTTTTACATAGTTTTGTTGTTATAAGTGTGTCTTAATTACAATATCTACAAAATAATATTGAGTTTTGCTCGATGAAATCGAATCTACTTAGTCTATTCTTACATTTATTACATCTGAAACATTCTTGATGCCAAGTGTTTCCTTTGTATTGTAAATAGAAAATTTTTCCTACATCAATTATTTTTTTATTGCATGCCATGCAATGTTTTTTAAATAGTGGACCATAGCATCCTTGATATTTACAAAGTGTTACAGTTTTTGTCATTATAATTTTGAAACAGTTATTAAATTTTAAATATTATCAAACATTGACTCTGTTAATGTGTTTCCTTACGTATTTTTTGTAATATTGATTAATTTTATACATAATGTAAGCTATTAAAGAGATAGTTGCTATAGTTATTACTACTGTCCATGTCATATTATATATTTGATTCTTTGTGACTATGGACCCAATATTGTTGTCGATATTCTCATTTATCGTTATCTGTTCTTTATTTTCGTTATTTAACATGGCTAGGTATTTAAAAATATATGTTATATTCGGTAACATTCAATTCAATTTAAGTAAATAATTGGTAATAACAATAAAAGTACATTAATTTAACAAAATTTCATTTTATTTGTTCTTCTTTGTATAAACCTGTTTTTCTATTTGTAGTTTTTCTATCAGCGCCTTTTTTTTGCTTTGGATCAGTAGTTATCCTTATTATCCGGTGTAGCTCTGCTGCACGTTGCCTTGCTTTTACCGCTTTGCCAGCTCTTGGTCGCCGTATTTTTTCTTTAGGTTGCTCTTCCTGTAACCGTTTTTGAAATTGTTGTTTTTGTAGTTGTCTTCTTTTTTGTAATATTTCTTTTGTTAAAGGTTTTGGACCCGCATATTTTAAGTTTGTTGGTGTGTATTTTGGGAAATCTGTGTTAATCTGTGCAGGCTCATATTCTTTGACTATGCTGCATTGGGGTTCATATTCGGTTTCGTCAGTAGGGATTAACAATTTTTCCCATTTGGCAAAAATTTTGTCTATCTCTTCTTGAGTTGACATTCAAATTGTTTCAACAAATTAGCAAAATTATGTGGATTATTTGGAAAATCAAAAATGTAGAGGATTAATCAGAAAATTTAGGAAAGTGGCAGGATCGCCATGTGGTGTTTGACGTATAGGGTCCTTTGTTTGCACTAATCACGAACTGTTCGTGATGAGTGTTTGGTGTTTTTGGAGCGCACCAACGCTCAGATATTATGGCTAAAAGCCGCGCTTATGAGAAGATTTAAAAGAGATTGGTTAAGCTTGTGAGCTCATTCAATGTCAGATAAAACTCTGCCTTTATTTTCGAATTTAAAATCTTAAATACTAAAAAAACCAGTATTTTCTTAAAACTAATTTACAATTATTTTGACACAATTTCCAAGTCTCCTCCTATAATACAAAAATCTATAATTGGATTGGTTAACAAGTAGTCATATTGATTTGGGTTGCATAGGCATTTTTGTCCTGTTCTATTTATGTTTAAAATTGCTTAAGGCGTGCAGAACTGAAAGAGATGTGTAGAATAATGCTGTCGTTTGGTCAGTCTGTCACCATCGTCACCTATGCTGCTACGAAGCGTCAGTCACACTTCTGTTGGTGTAACATGATGCGTTTGTTTTGCTGTTAGTTGTGGAGTGCAGTTATGAGTTCAAGGTAAATTGTTTACTCTGCTGTTCAGCATGTTTGAAATATGAAAGTGAGTGTGTAATTTATTTGGGTTTAATTATTGTCATGTGTTAACCAGTTGTTCTAACTGGTGGTCTTTATGTTTTTAGGAGATGATTGTCTAAGTACACTACAATAATAAAGTTTAAAAATAAATAAAATCACTCTAAGCGGTGGATCACTCGGCTCATGGGTCGATGAAGAACGCAGCAAACTGTGCGTCATCGTGTGAACTGCAGGACACATAAAAATCGACATTTTGTACGCATATCGCAGTCCATGCTGTTATGTACTTTAATTAATTTTAGAGTGCTACTTGGACTATGGTTGAGGGTTGTAAGACTATGCCAAAAAAGTTGCTTAATTTTTTAATTAAAATTAATTTTTTAAATTAATTTATTTTAAGCACATGTCATATTAATGAATAATGTAAAAATTATCCATAATTAAAGTTTTTTCTAAATGACCTCTATATTAATTATGTTGACTTTATATGATTTAAATACAAATTCTAAATGTTTGATAGTTTAAATCATACTTGATTTTAAATACAAATTCTAGTTGTTTGATAGTTTAAAATCGTTTATTGAGCTTAAGGTCAAAGTTAGAACAATTAATTGTTCTAACGAATTTTTCCAAAGAAACAACAACAACAACAAAGTTTTTTCAATATGAAAAGGAAAAAATCACTAGCTGATCTGATTGCAATTTCTACTCTGCTAAAAGCGTCATCAGAAATCTTTGTGATACCCGTGCAAGCGCGCGTTAACGCACTGCACCATCGGGGCGATGAGATTTGAAGCGTCAATTTCTCAGTTTTTCCTCCATTTCATAATGTCACATTTGTTGTTGTATTTCTGTTTTACTTTAGTTTCTATGCTTATGTTATTATATGTAGTCCAACAGCCTGCTGGAAGTCTGCACTAACAAAGCATGTTTACTGAAGTTGTTTTTAGAATTTTTGCTGATTTTGTTTTCAGCTGTTTCCGTTTGGTCGAGCTCTACCATTTGATTAAAGTTTTTTCTAAATGACCTCTATATTAATTATGTTGACTTTATATGATTTAAATACAAATTCTAATTCTGATGACGCTTTTAGCAGAGTAGAAATTGCAATCAGATCAGCTAGTGATTTTTTCCTTTTCATATTGAAAAAACTTTGTTGTTGTTGTTGTTTCTTTGGAAAAATTCGTTAGAACAATTAATTGTTCTAACTTTGACCTTAAGCTCAATAAACGATTTTAAACTATCAAACAACTAGAATTTGTATTTAAAATCAAGTATGATTTAAACTATCAAACATTTAGAATTTGTATTTAAATCATATAAAGTCAACATAATTAATATAGAGGTCATTTAGAAAAAACTTTAATCAAATGGTAGAGCTCGACCAAACGGAAACAGCTGAAAACAAAATCAGCAAAAATTCTAAAAACAACTTCAGTAAACATGCTTTGTTAGTGCAGACTTCCAGCAGGCTGTTGGACTACATATAATAACATAAGCATAGAAACTAAAGTAAAACAGAAATACAACAACAAATGTGACATTATGAAATGGAGGAAAAACTGAGAAATTGACGCTTCAAATCTCATCGCCCCGATGGTGCAGTGCGTTAACGCGCGCTTGCACGGGTATCACAAAGATTTCTGATGACGCTTTTAGCAGAGTAGAAATTGCAATCAGATCAGCTAGTGATTTTTTCCTTTTCATATTGAAAAAACTTTGTTGTTGTTGTTGTTTCTTTGGAAAAATTCGTTA
This sequence comes from Dichetophora obliterata, assembly GCA_963920525.1. Lineage (NCBI taxonomy): Eukaryota > Metazoa > Arthropoda > Insecta > Diptera > Sciomyzidae > Dichetophora > Dichetophora obliterata. The sequence goes on from OY986440.1 coordinate 2,479,327, forward strand.
GAACAATTAATTGTTCTAACTTTGACCTTAAGCTCAATAAACGATTTTAAACTATCAAACAACTAGAATTTGTATTTAAAATCAAGTATGATTTAAACTATCAAACATTTAGAATTTGTATTTAAATCATATAAAGTCAACATAATTAATATAGAGGTCATTTAGAAAAAACTTTAATCAAATGGTAGAGCTCGACCAAACGGAAACAGCTGAAAACAAAATCAGCAAAAATTCTAAAAACAACTTCAGTAAACATGCTTTGTTAGTGCAGACTTCCAGCAGGCTGTTGGACTACATATAATAACATAAGCATAGAAACTAAAGTAAAACAGAAATACAACAACAAATGTGACATTATGAAATGGAGGAAAAACTGAGAAATTGACGCTTCAAATCTCATCGCCCCGATGGTGCAGTGCGTTAACGCGCGCTTGCACGGGTATCACAAAGATTTCTGATGACGCTTTTAGCAGAGTAGAAATTGCAATCAGATCAGCTAGTGATTTTTTCCTTTTCATATTGAAAAAACTTTGTTGTTGTTGTTGTTTCTTTGGAAAAATTCGTTAGAACAATTAATTGTTCTAACTTTGACCTTAAGCTCAATAAACGATTTTAAACTATCAAACAACTAGAATTTGTATTTAAAATCAAGTATGATTTAAACTATCAAACATTTAGAATTTGTATTTAAATCATATAAAGTCAACATAATTATCCATAATACTAATATAGAAGGTTATTTAAAATTCTCAAATAAAATATAATTCCTTAAAAAGTATTCTTTTTATATAAATATATGGATAAATGAGGAAAATCTAGCATAAAATATAAATAAAATATCGCCTAGAATAATTGCCCATTATTTCTTATATATATAAAAAAGAAAAAATATAAAAAAATATATAAAAACTACATTATATTATACAGAAAAAACAAAAAGGAAAAAGGGTAAGAATAAAATAGTTGGACTTTTTGTTTTAATGTATAAAAAAAAAATACAAAAAATTGCAGAAGGAATTTTTATTTATATATTTGATAAAATTTTTTCATAGCTACAAAATAAATAAAATTTTATACAACCTCAACTCATATGGGATTACCCCCTGAATTTAAGCATATTAATGAGGGGAGGAAAAGAAACTAACAAGGATTTTCTTAGTAGCGGCGAGCGTAAAGAAATCAGTTCAGCACTAAGTCACTTTTTCTTTATGGTAAATGTGAGATGCAGTGTATAGAACGTCTATAATCTAGTATGACAAATTAACGATTTAAGTCCCTCTCAAAAGAGGCCATTTACCCATAGAGGGTGCCAGGCCCGTATAACGTTAATGATTATTAGAAGATGTTTCCAAAGAGTAGTGTTGCTTGATAGTGCAGCACTAAGTGGGTGGTAAACTCCATCTAAAACCAAATATAACCATGAGACCGATAGTAAACAAGTACCGTGAGGGAAAGTTGAAAAGAACTCTGAATAGAGAGTTAAATAGTACGTGAAACTGCTTAGAGGTTAAGCCCGATGAACCTGAATATTCATTATGGAAAATTCAACATATGCCTATAGTATATAAAAAAATACTATAGTAATATTGTGCATTTTTTCCATATAAGAACATTGTAATCTATTAACATTATATTATATATTTATCATAAGATCATTGGCTTAAGTTTATTCAAATTGAGTTGCTTGCAATTTAACATTGAATAAAATGCTTATGATTTGATAAAGTGTCGATAGATTAATTAAATTAGTGCTTAAATTCAATAGAATTTTACAATTGCATAAATTTTTTATTATTTTTGTGTATATTGTATGCGCTTAATTGATTAACAATGCGATAGATTCAGGATACCTTCGGGACCCGTCTTGAAACACGGACCAAGGAGTCCAACATATGTGCAAGTCATTGGGATTATATAATTAAACCCAAAGGCATAATTAACTTAACTTTTTATATAATGGGATTAGTTTTTAGTCTATTTCATTATAGTCTATTGATTCAATCCCGGGGCGTTCTATACGGTTATGTATAGTAATATTTATATTATTTATACCTCTAACTGGAGCGTACCTTGAGCAAATATGCTGTGACCCGAAAGATGGTGAACTATACTTGATCAGGTTGAAGTCAGGGGAAACCCTGATGGAAGACCGAAACAGTTCTGACGTGCAAATCGATTGTCAGAATTGAGTATAGGGGCGAAAGACCAATCGAACCATCTAGTAGCTGGTTCCCTCCGAAGTTTCCCTCAGGATAGCTGGTGCATTTTAAAATAACGCGTTGTTGCGTTATTGCAAAATAATGAACTATTACTGAAATAATGAAATAATGATGAATATTCAGGCTCATCGGGCTTAACCTCTCAGCATTTTCACGTACTATTTGACTCTCTTTTCAGAGTTCTTTTCAACTTTCCCTCACGGTACTTGTTTACTATCGGTCTCATGGTTATATTTAGTTTTAGATGGAGTTTACCACCCACTTAGTGCTGCACTATCAAGCAACACGACTCTTTGGAAACATCTTCTAATAATCATTAACGTTATACGGGCCTGGCACCCTCTATGGGTAAATGGCCTCTTTTGAGAGGGACTTGAATCGTTAATTTGTCATACTAGATTATAGACGTTCCATACACTGCATCTCACATTTACCATAAAGATAAAATGACTTAGTGCTGAACTGATTTCTTTTCGCTCGCCGCTACTAAAAAAATCCTTGTTAGTTTCTTTTCCTCCCCTCATTAATATGCTTAAATTCAGGGGGTAATCCCATATGAGTTGAGGTTGTATAAAATTTTATTTATTTTGTAGCTATGAAAAAATTTTATCAAATATATAAATAAAAATTCCTTCTGCAATTTTTTGTATTTTTTTTTATACATTAAAACAAAAAGTCCAACTTTTTTATTCTTACCCTTTTTCCTTTTTATTTTTTCTGTATAATATACTTTAATTTTATATATTTTTTATATTTTTTCTTTTTTATATATAAAAGAAATAATGGGCAATTATTCTAGGCAATATTTTATTTATATTTTATGCTAGATTTTCCTCATTTATCCATATATTTATATAAAAAGAATACTTTTTTAAGGAATTATATTTTATTTGAGAATTTTAAATAACCTTCTATATTAGTATTATGGATAATTTTTACATTATTCATTAATACGACACGTGCTTAAAATATTTTAATTTAAAAAATTAATTTAAATTAAAAAATTAAGCAATTTTTTTGGCATAGTCTTACAACCCTCAACCATATGTAGTCCAAGCAGCACTCTAAAATCATTTGAAGTACATAACAGCATGGACTGCGATATGCGTTCAAAATGTCGATGTTTATGTGTCCTGGAGTTCACACGATGACGCACAGTTTGCTGCGTTCTTCATCGACCCATGAGCCGAGTGATCCACCGCTTAGAGTGATTTTTATTTATTTTTATACTTTATGCTCACAATTTTTTTATTGAAATAAATCAAAAATACACCATTTCTGGCATATATTAATTCCTTCAATAATTTTTATTTTCTTTTAAACCCAAACAATTGTTGCGAATGTCTTAGTTCATTAATGTAAATTTTTTTTTAAAAAAGTATACATATGAACATTAACTTATAAATTACAGCATAATACTATAAATATATAAGTACAACAAAACGTTCAAGGGTTATTATTATTCAATGTGTGCAACTAACTTTAAAAAAGTTAAAAGCAACACAATGATGACAAAAAAGAATATATTTAATAATTTTTTTATTGTAAAATTTCTTTTGAAGAAATATTACATGGTTTTTATTTTATTATGCAGTTGGAACACGTTAATGATCCTTCCGCAGGTTCACCTACGGAAACCTTGTTACGACTTTTACTTCCTCTAAATAATCAAGTTCGGTGAACTTTTACGAAACAGCCGTAACACTCAAGGCGTCACAGTGATCCTCACCGGAGACCTCACTAAATAATTCAATCGGTAGTAGCGATGGGCGGTATGTACAAAGGGCAGAGACTTAATCAATGCAAGTTAATGACTCACACTTACTGGGAATTCCAAGTTCATGTGAACAGTTTCAGTTCACAATCCCAAGCATGAAATTGGTTCAGCGGTTTACCCGGACCTCTCGGTCTAGGAAATACACGTTGATACTTTCATTGTAGCGCGCGTGCAGCCCAGGACATCTAAGGGCATCACAGACCTGTTATTGCTCAATCTCATTATTGCTAGACTCAATTTGTCCATTTAAGAATTTGTCCATTTAAGAAGCTAGTGTCCTTATAATGGGACAAACCAACAGGTACGGCTCCACTTAAATAAACACATTCAAACACTTGCACATCTTACTGCACTTATGAATGAAGGCTATATAAGTTTCAACACCATAATCCTGAAAGCATCTATTTAATATATTTGAGTCTCGTTCGCCACTGATCAATTAAAATTTACAATATTGGATATAATATGGAAAATGCCTCACATACAATCACCTGACTTTGCAAAATTGGAAATGTACAAGATAATAAACAACAAAAGCCCCATTTTAATGCCACTTCGAAGTTGGGACTGTCATATAAATCCAATGCTTCCAAAAAGTACAAAGGTTTTATGGAATGTAAAACTAGCTCCACAAAATGAAAAACCTAGATTTATCATCGGTCTACAGAAGGAAAAAGGTAGAGATGAAGGAAATATATTCGATCATTGCAATATCGCTAATTTAAAAGTATATCTTAACTCTGATTCATATCCCTATGTTGATTTGAATAGTCGCTTTGAAATGGGGCAGTATGATGTTATGTATACTGATATATATGTATGTGAAATTTCAACAAAGTTATTGTATGCGAGAAACTCAACCATTGCTAGATGTCGTTGGATTCAAGGCTATTGCTCCGCTAATTATTGTTGATGTAACACATCAAAGTGAAGCAGTTAAAACTGGACCTATTGACATACGAATTGAATTTGATACCGAAGCAAACAAACTGATTCCAGATAAAACATTAGCCTATTGTCTAGTAATCCACGATCGTTTAATTGAATACTCACCTCTAACCAGCGAAATCAGAAGAATTATTTAAATGTGTGTGAATTATAAAAAGGTAACCAGTCATCATCTAATCTTTATTGTTGAAGGTATTTTGAATAAAGCCATCAACAAAATAAAATAAAATGAATAGATTGAGAGGGTATCATAAATTTATTTATTGTTACTACTGCGGTAGCAACTCGCACTTAGAGGAGAAGTGTAAGAAGAAGAAGGATGACCAAAAGTTAGCAAAATGGGCAAAGGAGCAAAAAGACGCTTAAAATAAGATTGGTAAAGAAGTAAAAAGATGCAGAAACAGAAGAGGAAGAAGATAGAGCAAAATTATACTCGAATCTGAATGATTAAATCAATTACTTTTTATGCATGTAATTATTACTTTTTATACATGTAACTATCAAACTTTATATATAACAAATCAAAGAAAGAACACTAATGATTCATATATAAATCAACTCGTTTTGTTTTATTTATATCAGCATAGTTTATTATGGTCATGGTTACGTTGACGCTGTCAATCTCAAGCTTAAGGCCCCTATTATGTATTACAACTCAACTTAAGTTGACTAGATTCAACTAATTTTTTTTCGTATAACTTATTACATACATTTCAGTTGAACTACGTCGTTTGAAAATTCTTAATAGATGGTAGCAAACTACATGGTTCAATTAAAATATATGCAATACGTTATATGGAAAAAATGTAGTTGAAGCGAGTCAACATCGCATACCATCGCATACATAATACGTACATAATAGGGGCATAATTTATCATTAACCCAAGCCATCGCCGCAGCCGCCGTTGCTGCTTTCATACTTTGTCTTTGCATTAGTCAACTCATATTAAATTTATTAAAATGCTTAACAACTACACTGAATCTGTGTCCATAGCACACTGATTAAATCCATCCTTTAAGTCGAGAAGTGTAAACTATCGTTTATCTGCTATACTCAACACAATCATCTATGGCAATGGAAAATTACCTCTGCTTGTTTTTTTGTTCAATGCACTATAATCGACACATATTCTTGTAAAGCCACATTTCTTTTTTACTAAATACTAAAAATTTAGTTTTTTTTCAATTTTTCAAAAAAAAAAAGATATTGTTTAATATTTAGAAATTTTTGTATTCTAATTATAAAAGTTCTTGGAGCGATAGTAATTAATGATAATGATAAGGGTATCATGAACATGCAGTTTTTGGCTTGCTTATAATGTTTGCTATGAAGATTGGGGCTTATCATCTTTAACTAGAACGCAACCATTGATGGCGAATGCTTTTTATCTTAACCTATTAAAAATATTCATGTATAAATCAACCCTTTTTTGTTTTTATTTTTATTCATATCGACATAGTTGAGTAAGGTCAAGAACATGGTTTGTATTCTCAAGTTCAAGATTAATTCAACCCGGCAAGCAATGCGTGATTAATCACATTACTTCAAATTGCCTACTACAGTTTTTATCTTCTCAGAAACCCGAGACACAAAACTTTTAAGCAACGTATTTTTATAACGATTTTTCATTGCATACTCTAAGGCCGCCATCCAAATTAGCAAAAACTCGAACCGGGAAATGTGTGCCAGAACTCCCATAGCTACACTACTCTGGTGCAAAAGAAAGTTGATCTCGTAAATTGTAAAATGCATTACCACAAGCCTCAAAAAAATTGAAAGAACTTTCCTCGCCTAGTAGGTTTAATAGCGACCTTGAAATTTTAAAAAAGAATGGGACAAACCGCCTGAAATTAGAAAATAAACCAATACATTTTTGCAGTTCCTTTTGATTTATGGGCATTGAATAGCATTTATTGGGGGTTGGAATTAGTTTTAAAGGTTTTCTAAGAGATGACGTAACTATCAATAGATAGCATCGGGCACACCTGTGACTATATTCATTTCAAAGCACATTGTCTAAGCTTCATTTTTCAGTATGTGTCATTCCACTGAAGTGTAAACAACATATATTTTTTCTCTGTGAACATGTCGACTTTCGTTCCAACAAAACGCAATTTTCGGGAAGGTTTACTTTTGTGCTTCCATTTGAAGAAAAAAGCGGTTGAAGCACAACGCACGCTTACTGAGGCTTACGGGGACTATGCTCCATCGATTTCTACTTGTGAGTACTGGTTCCGTCGGTTTAAAAGTGGTGATTTTGATACGGAAGACAAAGAGCGTCCGGGCCAGCCGAAAAAGTTTGAAGATGAGGAATTGGAGGCTTTGCTCGATGAAGACCCGTGTCAAAACCTTCAAGAATTGTCAGAATCATTGGGAGTCGACTTATCAACGGTCGGCAAACGCTTGAAGGCCATGGAAATGATTCAAAAGCAAGGAAATTGGGTGCCGTACCAGTTGAAGCCGAGAGACGTTGAACGGCGATTTTGCATGTGCGAACAACTGCTTCAACGACATAAAAGGAAGAGTTTTTTGCATCGTATTGTCACTGGCGATGAAAAGTGGAACCATTACGATAATCCTAAGCGAAAAAAATCGTGGGGACCACCCGGCCATGCATCAACATCGAGGGCCAAGCCGAATATTCATGGCGCCAAGCTTATGCTGTGTATTTGGTGGGATCAGAAGGGTGTCGTGTACTATGAGCTGCTAAAACCTAACGAAACCATCACTGGGGAACGCTTCCAACAACAATTGATGCAATTGAGCCGAGCATTAAAGGTTAAACGGCCGGAATACGCCAAAAGACACGACAAAGTGGTTTTTCAACATGACAACGCACGGCCACATGTTGCAAGAACCGTCAAGGAAACGTTGGAGGCGCTGAATTGGGATGTGCTACCCCACCCGCCTTATAGCCCAGACATAGCCCCTTCCGACTACCACCTATTCAGATCGATGACGCATGGCTTGGCTGAGCAGCGCTTCACTTCTTACGAGGATACCAAAAAATGGGTCGATTCGTGGATTGTCTCAAAAGACGAATCGTTCTTCCGGCGCGGAATCCATATGCTGCCAGAAAGATGGGAAAATGTTGTACCTAACGATGGACAATACTTTGAATAATATACATTGTACCGTTGTTTCTAAATAAATGATCAAAAACCGAAAAAAACCTTTAAAATTAATTCCAACCCCCAATAATTGCACGTATATGATAATCACTTGGCCAAATTCCAGATGAATCTACTCCAAATACTCGATTTCTTGATAGCCAGATTTGCATTTCTTCAACTAGATTTCAAGTCCCTTTTCATAAATTAGACTAAGAACTTCTTTAACTATATCTACGGATTCAAAGTCAAAAGAGGCAATTAAAATGTCATCAATATAAACAATTATTTTGTTTTCGTCAATTAAATCTCTGAAAATATTATAGACAAAACGCTGAAAGTAAGCTGGCGCATTTTTTAATCCAAATGGCATCTTTAGATACTTGAACTGTCTATGAGGTGTGACAATATATGTCAAAGGAATTGAATCTGTGTCCATAGCACACTGATTAAATCCATCCTTTAAGTCGAGAAGTGTAAACTATCGTTTATCTGCTATACTCAACACAATCATCTATGGCAATGGAAAATTACCTCTGCTTGTTTTTTTGTTCAATGCACTATAATCGACACATATTCTTGTAAAGCCACATTTCTTTTTTACTAAATACTAAAAATTTAGTGTTTTTTCAATTTTTCAAAAAAAAAGATATTGTTTAATATTTAGAAATTTTTGTATTCTAATTATAAAAGTTCTTGGAGCGATAGTAATTAATGCGATTTCATTTAAGAATATAGGCCTCATATTATTTAATTCATTAAACTATTAAAAATATTTGCTTTAGAAAAAAATTAAAAATGAAATAAAATTTTTAAATATTTCGGACATGATACGAGAAAAGTTTTTACACCATCTTTAAAATTATATTAGATTTTCTAATGTGTACAAGCGTGTGTTAACCGGTTTAGTGTGCATATCATAATCACAAATTAGTTCCAATAATCGTAGTAAATAGCATTATATAGGTTACATCTTGTTTATGTTCATTCTGGATTCAATTATGCCTTTTCCCCCCTAGAACAAATCCTGCGGACGCCCTTGGAAACGTGCATTTCACAAAGACTTCGTTCAAAAGACAATAATTGGCTGTCTTTGATTGATGTAATACGTATATCGTACAAAATAAGAACAACTGATTCAGCTACGAACGAAGACATAACAGCAGTACAAACTTGGCTTGTTGTAAGAAAATCAACCAAAGTGGAACGTCAAAAAACGGCGATAAACAAATTTTCATCGTCTACAAAATTTTAATAATGGAAGATGCTGTGAAGAAAAGGTAAACACATTTTCATAAGCATGTTTAACATTATTTATATGTAATTACATATATAAGCAATATTTTACATATATATCTTTAAGACAAAGAAAACTACAAGCGAGCAATTTGGGTTTCTAGTGCAGGAAATGCAAAGAAACCCAGAGCTGCCAAAAGGCACACCAGTTTTTGGTGCCACTAGAACCAAAGTGGATGAATAGTGGAACTGTATTGTTACGAAAATTAATTCGTACGAACCGCCACAAAGAAGTGCTATGGAGTGGAGAAAGGTATTGTACATACTGCAATAATTTGTTGCTTTAAAATTTTTTTTTTAATTTCAGATTTGGGCAGATCTTAAGAGCCGCACAAAAAAGAAGATTTAGGAGAACCATAAAAGCATGCGTGAAACAGGTGGTGGGTCGTACAGATTCAACACACTCATAGAAATGGAGCAAACCATCGATCAAATTTTATTTATTTCAACGATAGTACAACCTCGCGGTGTGATTCTAGGATGTTTATCTGCTATGCAGCCGTCCGACCAAGAACGTTCCTTATCATATGCAAATGGTGAAGCAATGGTAACACCTCCAAGAGGAGCTCATCCACTTGGAGTTGTTACATAAACTCGAGCAATGCCAGAAAATTTTGTTCAACCGAAAGATGCAGGCTGAAGCCACCAAATTAATTGCTGAAGCCACAACAACGCAATCAAAAGCTATACAAGAAATTGTAGCTGCAATGGAGGAAATTTTAGATATCTTAATAGAAATAAGAAGCTGTGTTGTGGCTTGAGCAGTTATTTTGGCTCCTTTTGCCTGCATCTTTGCTCAATGATCTCAACTCTTTTTAGAAGTTTTTGACGTAGAATTACGCTTTACAGCGCGGTTTGTAAGGGGGGTCATTTTCACAAATTTTTTCAAGCACATTTAAAAGTGATATTTGACACTTTGGGGTATACCTACAGCTTTTAATATTCATCGTACAAAGAAAAAAAAATGCCAAAATAACAGTTGGAGTGCGAATAAAACGAATATCTAATAAAATAGCAAAATCTAAGTAGAAAACAAATTCATATATTCGTATGATAAATGCACAAGCTGCTTCAGTAGCTGCTTATGCTGTGATTGTTTATGGTTGTTGTTGTGTTTGTTCGTAAAATATACATACATAAATACACATCAGTTGCTTGAATTTTTTCGTTTCCCAGATAGCCAATCGGTTCGGTTGAAAACGGTGTGCACTTTTAAAAGCACTGAAGCGGACCGTTTCGTTGTCAGCAAACTATACATTGTGTGTTTCATATAAGCGTAACATTTATTAAGTTGTATATTAATTGTATATTCTATGATTTAAATACAAATTCTAAATGTTTGATAGTAAAAATCATTCTTGATTTGATACACAAATTCTAGTTGTTTGATACTCTAAAATCGTTTATTGAGCTTTAGGTCAGGTTAGAACATTTAATTGCTCTAAAGAAGTTTTTCCAAAGAAACAGCAACAACAACATTTTCAATATGAAAAGGAAAACATCACTAGCTGATTAATTAGTTAGCTGATTGATTTACTAGTTGGAGCAATTAATTGTTCCACTTTCCATGATGAGCAATTAATTAAACCTGACCTTAAGCCCAATAAACGATTTTAAACTATCAAACAACTAGAATTTGTATTTAAAACCAAGAATGATTTAAAGTATCAAACACTTAGAATTTGTATTTAAATCATAGAAAATTAACATAATAAATAACAAAGTCATATAGAAAACTTAAAGTTGTATATTAATTTTATTTGTTGTTAAACAATTGTAACCTTTTCTAAAAATAGTTTTTATTAAGCTGCAACAGTAAACTAAACAATAAACGGCAGCTCAACTGCACTACCATGATTTCAATACAAGATTCAATGCATATTTCAGCGTTTTTTGGCGAATGGGTGAAAAATAGAGGGTGAAAAAAGACAAGAACAAACGACGCATCAAGCGAATATGACATAAATTTCAATTCGATTCTTGATAAGTATAAAAAAGGACGATACAATAATATAGAGATCGGTTTAAAGGTACAAAAACATAGAAGTAAAATATAAGGAAGCGGTGTAGTTGAGTAGTATGTTTGTGCCGGTTTTGGACCCCGGAAGTGAAGGTGCAACTAAAAAACAAGATGTCAGCCAGGCAAATTTCTCATGGCTGCTAAAAAAAGCACCCGTGGTATTTTGGTTTGTGTCTTAGCTAAAAAATGTAGCACCTGGTTCAGCCTGTGGTATCTTGGTTTGTGTCTTAGCTAAAAAATGTATATGGTTTGTGTCGTGACTAGTAAAAATAAAGAGAATGGTTCACCCTGTGCTGACAGTAAGGACCTGGTTCAGGTTCACCCTGTGCTGACAGTTTGCTCCTGGTTCAGCCTGTGGTATTCACTAGTAAAAATAAAGAAAATGGTTCACCCTGTGCTGACAGTAAGCACCTGATTCAGCCTGTGGTATTTTGGTTTATGTATTAGCTAAAAAATGAATATGGTTTGTGTCGTGACAAGTAAAAATAAAGAAACTAGTTCACCCTGTGCTGACAGTAAGCACCTTGTAAGAAACAGCTTTTTCATATTGAAAAAAAAACCCATAGTAGAACACAGCTTTTTATTAATGTCATATGGAAATTGGATAGAAAAAAAAATTATTGCATTCTATTGTGATAGAGATTTATACAGTGCTTTTGGGGATGACTAGTAAAAAAGTGAAGTGAATATTCATAGGAGTATGTGAATGTGATTTCGAAGGGGGTCCGGCTTGGGATATAAAAACATATAAAAATGTATTTTGGTATGTGGGCGAATATAAAAAGTCGACTGATGACCAAAGATGGAATGGGGGTGTTGGACCCTCTAAAAGAGTCCCCTTGTGTACGACTTTGATCTTTAGAAAAATGTCATTGCATAGCTATAGGTCTGAATTTTGTCGGCGGGACTTGATGAATAAGACATCTGGTGGCGTGGTGTGGAAGCTTTAAGACATCTGATGGCGTGGTGCGGAAGCTTTAATTTTTTGTCTACTTTGCTAAAAATGTATATGGTTTGTGTCTTAACTAAGACCGGAAGTGAAGTGAATATTCATAGGAGTATGTGAATGTGATTTCGAAGGGGGTTCGGCTCGGTATATAAAAACATATAAAAATGTATTTGGGTATGTGGGCGAATATAAAAAGTCGACTGATGACAAAAGATGAAATGGGGGTGTTGAACACTCTAAAAGATGCCCCCTTGTGTACGACGTTGATCTGTAGAAAAATGTCATTGCATAGCTGTAGGTCTGAATTTTGTCGGCGGGCTTGATGAATAAGACATCTGGTGGCGTGGTGCGGAAGCTTTAATTTTTGCCTATATTTGGAAAAACATGACATATTTTTGGGTGTGGTTGGAATAAAGCATAGTAAGAAACAGCTTTTTCATATTGGAAAACCATAGTTGGACACAGCTTTTTTATTTTTGTGATGACTTACAATGAAACAAAATGGATTTTAAGTATTTTATTTTTTTTTTATTTATTCTTTCAGCCTATTTTCGAAAACAAAAACTTCAAACATAAATGTCCACAATTTATTGTGTTAAAATTTTGATATTTATTATAATTATAGTTTATATCCTTCCCTAAATATTTTATTATTTCCTTTGGTGGTTGTAAATTTCCAAAGCTATCAAAATATTCAATTTGAATGTTGTTTTTCCAGTATGCTACCCAATGTGTGCCGGGACCCTTTGATGTATCGAGATTTATTATTCCACACTCTTTTTTAAATGGTTTGCTTGGAAGAGTATCACACATAAACACTCCTCTAAAATTTGGAATATCTTTGGCATATTTTCTTATATCTACATCGGTAAGGGCTCTTTTAGGTAGCTGCATTAAAAATTTTGTTGATAAGGCTTTAAATATAATCCAAATCCCTTTTTATATGGTTTTAAGAACATGCCTTTTCCCATTGCAATAGCTTCCATTTTACTGTTATGCCTTTTTGCTTCATTTAACTGCTCTTTGCCAGTTTTTACTGCATTGATTGCTTTTGTAATGCCAGATACTCCACCAGCTAGACCACCAAGTGCACCCAGGGCAGCGAATATAGGTGCAAGCGAGAGAAAACCTCCAGATTTAGGTAGTGGAATTACTCGAGGTGTTTTTATCAGAGATTTTTTCCCTTTAAAAACATTGTTTACAAATTTTCTTGAAATTTTAACTGCATCATCAAAGTTTTTAGTTTTCTTAATTCGCATTTTAGCACTTTTTAGGGCGTGTCTTAATAGGCGATGTCCATTTACTTGAGGAGATCTCGCCGTTTTACTGGTAACGTTACCCAGTCCAAATTTTGTCTTTGCTTTCATTGCGTTAGTAACAAGCCAAGCGTTTGATTTTTCAGCAATACTACTATCACTTGCGGTAACTCTTTGCCAAGCTTTTTCAGACAAGATTCTATCAGCAACATGCTATTTTTCCAAATCTTTATTGTTTGAGAATAATATATCGTGTTGTCTGCAAGCAGCATCCAAAAGATTGATTCCTTGGTCGCCTCTAGCTAATCGCTTCTTTAATTTAGTACCGGGTCCACAAAACTGATATCCAGGTAAATGCAGTTCAATGGAAAGTTTATCGATTAAATTACTGATGAAACCTTCCCCAATGAAGGATGGACTAAGAATTATTGTCTTTTTATAAATAGTTGTCATTAGTATTTATTCTTTTTCAAGTAAAGGTTGAATGGAAAGTGAATTAAAATTAATAAAAGGACCCAATTATATATGAAAACAATTAGTAGTTTTCAATATGCGATTCTTAAAACAACATAAGTCAATTAACGTAAGGAATATTGATTCAAAGTTAAATTTGCCAAATAGAACACGTCACAGCTCATTACTGCCGAACTCTATTCGCGGTCTTATTGTTGGACCTTCAAATTGTGGGAAAACAAATGTGATGATTAGCCTTATTGAAAGTCCTAATGGGCTGAAATTTCAAAGTATTTACTTATACTCAAAGTCGGCACAGCAACCGAAATACCAATACTTGGAGCGTCTAATTAAACCTATTAAGGGGATACATTTTTCGTCATTTTCTAATAATGATGACGTCATATCTCCAGACGAAGTGCAGCCCAACTCAATATTTATATTTGATGATGTAGCTTGTGAGAAACAAAATCACATACGATCATACTTCTGCATGGGACGCCACAAGGATGTTGATAGCTTTTACTTATGTCAAACTTACACACGTATACCAAAACACCTAATTCGCGATAATGCTAATATGATTATAATATTTAAACAAGATGAGATGAATATAAAGCACATTTATAGCGATCATGTTGGTTCTGATATGTCTTTTAAGACATTTCATGACTTATGTTCAAAGTGTTGGAAAGAAAACTATAGCTTTCTAGTTATAAACAAAGATGATCCCATAAATAATGGACGTTATAGGAAAGGATTCAATGTTTTTATTAGTCTATAAAAGGAAACAGTATAGATATTTTAAAATCAGTACCACAAATGCTGCTTAACGGACAACATTAAACAGCCAACTGCTTAACACTAAACACTAAACAGCTAACTGCTAAACAGCTAACTGCCAACTGCTAAACAGATAACTGCTAAACAGCTGACTGATAACTGCTAAACAGCTAACTGATAACTGCTAAACAGCTAACCGCTAAACAGCTAAATGCTGACAGCCAACTGTTAAACTGGGCTATACTGTTAAACAGCCAACCGCTAAACTGGGCTATACTGTTAAACAGGAAACTACTAAATACACCAACTAT
This sequence comes from Dichetophora obliterata, assembly GCA_963920525.1. Taxonomy (NCBI): domain Eukaryota; kingdom Metazoa; phylum Arthropoda; class Insecta; order Diptera; family Sciomyzidae; genus Dichetophora; species Dichetophora obliterata. The sequence goes on from OY986440.1 coordinate 2,494,450, forward strand.
CAATATGAATAAAAAACCAAATCTAGTGAGCAATCTTATTAAAACTAGAAATATTTTAAAAAGGAAATATAAAAGTCTTCAGCTCGGAGAAGCAGCAAATGATGAGCTCTTAGAAAAAACTTTTGAGCCAATATCAAAACCATTAAAAGAAATAATTTAATCGGCTAATAGCAAGAGAACCATATTAAAAAATGAAAAATATTTGGATAACTCTTTTAAGGATAATAAAGTTACTACCAGCACACCATTTAAAAAGAGCAGGAATGATAATAATACATTTTCTCCAAGCCTTGTGTAAACTATGCACCCCTGTGCGCGACAGTCGTGTCGAGTTAGTAGAGAGAGAGAAGCGAACAGCGCAAGACGTCGAACAGCGCATCATATAATTCTGATTTTATTTTATTGACTTTGAAATGTTCTTGTTTTGTTGATCGTATATTAGTTTTGTTTAATACAAATAAACTGCTCATTTTCTTTACTGAAATACTTGACAATTTCAGAAGTGGCATTAATGTGAGTGTGAGCAGGTAAGCGCTGTAAAATGAATGACTTACGAAAATTACGTGTAGAAGTTCTTCGTGGAAAATGTAAAGATGCTGGGCTTGCAACAACGGGTAAGAAGAATGTGCTTATTGAAAGGCTTGAAGCACATTACGATGAAAACGACAACAATAACGAAAAATCGTTGCAAGAGTATTTGCTAGAACGTCTCAATAGCATCGAAAAGGTACTTGCGCATATGCAGCTTCGGAAGCAAAACGAAAAGCAAGATCAATCGAAAGTTCCAGGAATTTCTACAGCACGAACGCAATCAAACATGCAAACGGCATGTACAGTTGCAAACGTTACAGGCGCATACAATTTTCAAAGCACACACACCCATACCCACGGTTCACTGCCTGACAACACTCGCTATCCTTATACATCACAGCTATCAACAACACCCGAAACACACGCACAACCTTACATAGGTACAATGTATACTCGTCAACTCGCAGATGAATGACAAAACACGAACACTATACACACAAGCAATGCAACGCAGTCGCTATCTGATACTCAGATGTCAACGCTGCAGACATCAACGCCGCAGAGGATGCTTTCGCACTCGAATGTAAATCCTCACACATATATATCGTACTCTCGACCACACGCAGCTGAGCAACAAAATTTAACCGGCATACATTTGTATAACGCAACGCAGTCGCTAGCTGATATTCAGATGCCAACGCCACAAACATCAACGCAGCAAAGAATGTTCTCGCACTCGTATGTAAGTCCACACACATACATAACATACTCTCAGGCAGACGAAACTCAGCGACGAAATCTAAACGGCATGTATACGTATAGTGCTGCGCAGTCGCTAAATAATGTTCAAACAGGACGCACTTCGACTGTAACATACTCGCAGCCACATATGCCAAGAGAAAACAATTATTCTTATATGGCACATGCAACCATACCAAGTACGCCGCAGGGTTCATCGATAACCAATCCATTTGGAAATGTTCGAGAAGTGGTTGGGCTGCTACCAGATTTTAACCCATCATCAGAAATTTCGCTTAATCCACAACAATTTATAAAACGAGTCCAAATGTTGATGGATATGTACAGCTGGGATGACCAGACCTTAATTTGTGCTACTCAACAGAAAATGCGCGGACCCGCAAAGTATTGGGTTGACTCACTGCAGGTTGTTTTTTCAACGTGGCCGGAGTTCGTAAGAAAATTCCTTGCAGATTTCCCATTTTTGGAGAACGTTGCAGATGTTCATACAAAGATGGCACAGTGTACTCGACAAACAAATGAGACGCCATGTGAGTATTATTATAAAATGCTAGCTCTTGGTTCACGTGGAGGACTGGCTGAAGATGCGATTGCAAAATACATTGTTCTTGGTATTAACGATGCGGACCTGAGGCGCTACATTTCCAAAGACTATACTCTTTGCAATAATTTGCTGCGAGATCTGATAAGTTATTGTAATTATAACGAAGTCAAGTCCACACCGACTTATTCAAAATCAAGGAGCTTGCAGTCTTATACTGGGCAGAAAATTAAAGTAGCTGAAAATTCTCGCGAAGTAAGACAGATTAAGTGTTACAACTGCCAAAAGTTTGGGCACATCGCACTTAAATGCCCTGAGCCACAGCGTAAGCAACGATGCAGTATCTGCCAGCGTACTTCACATACCATGCAAGATTGTCCGGAAAATAAACTGAAGCCGAATGTCAATAATATAACGTTGGACACTGACGCAGTAATTGTAAAGAAAATCTCGATCAATGATAATACGACACAAGCCTTTGTTGATCCAGGAAGCGTTCGTACTTTGATTCGTAGAACCTTTGCAAAATCGATTGGACAACTTAAACCATGCAACATTGTTCTGGGAGGATTCGCTGGAGGCAAGTTTGTATGTACTGAAAAACTTATTGCTAATTTGAACATTGATAATCATGCACATGAGAGCGAGCTACTTGTTGTAGATGATGATTTCCTTGTGGAGAATATTTTGTTGGGACGCGACATTCTATGCCAAAAAGGAACTCGTGTTGTCATCGAAGGCGAAGATTGTTGGATCGAGCGAGCAAAGAGCGCAAATACATTAGCACCAAATCTTACTTTTGAGGAGCAAACAAAACTAAGTGATGTATTGCTTAAGAACCGATCGTGTTTTGCTGAAAATGCTGGTGAGTTGGGTACTTGCAATATTGCTCAAATGGAAATTTCACTAACGAGCTGCGCTCCAATTAACATGAAGCCATATCGCATTCCGTTTGCTAAACGCGATATCGTTCATAAGATCATAAAAGAGCTGCTGGACTCCGAAATTATCCGTTCTTCTGATTCTGCATACGCTTCGCCTGTCGTGCTAGTCGATAAAAAGAATGGCGAGCATCGCTTATACGTCGACTACAGGAAACTTAACAGTGTTACAATCAAAACATCGTTTACAATGCCTATTCTAGAGGAGCAGTTTGCCCAATTGGCGGGTAGCCGATATTTTACTACATTGGATCTTCGAATGGGATACCATCAAATAGCTATTGCTGAGGAGTCCAAAAAGTATACAGCATTCGTAACAACAGAGGGGCATTACGAATATAATCGTATGCCATTTGGCCTTGTAAATGCCCCAGCTGTTTTTCAAAATTTTATGAATAAATTTGTCGCACACATGGGGCCCGGAGAAGTTCTAGCTTATTTGGATGACGTCATCATACCCAGCAAGACAGTTAATGATGGCCTGCAACGTTTAGAAAAGTTTCTAAAAATTTTAAGAGAAAGTAACCTCACGTTACGCCTTGACAAGTGCAGATTTTTAAGCACCGAAATCTCTCATCTGGGCCACATTATCAACGAGAACGGGATCTCACCTGGTGAATGTAAAATTAACGCCATCCGGAATTTCAAGGCACCAACAAACGTTCCAGAAGTTAGACGATTCCTGGGGCTTACTGGGTTTTTCAGAAAGTTCGTTCGGAACTACGCGCTGATTTAAAGCCATTAACGCAGCTGCTGCTCAAGACAAATGTTGACAAGTTTAATTGGGATAAACAGCAAGAGCAAGCGTTTAAAACACTTATCGCCGCATTATGCAACAAACCGGTACTGACACTCTACGATCGCAATGCTCATCACGAGGTAAACACAGATGCCAGCAGTATTGTACTCGCAGGAGTATTGTTGCAATCGACAGATGGGAAACTATGGCAGCCAGTTATGTATTACAGCCGACACTGCACCGATGCCGAGAGCCGCTACCACGGATATGAGCTCGAAGTTCTAGCTGTTGTCGAGACGCTTGACCGATTCAGAATTTATTTATTGGGTAAGAATTTTCGTCTCGTTACAGATTGTTCCGCTATCGCAAAAGGTCGCACGACCCATGAACTTATTCCAAAGATAGCACGATGGTTCATGAAAATCCTTGAATATGACTATGAGCTTGTGCATAGACAAGGAAGTCGCATGGCGCACGTTGATGCGCTAAGCCGCTCTCCAAATGAAGTTGCCCAAGATGTAGAGCCCGCTGGATTCGTGTTGGAAATCACAATAATACTTCCGACTGGGTTTTAACTATGCAGCTGAAAGATTCAACTTTAAAGCACATCATTGCTGTTCTTAATGGAGAGCAGAAATCACAACACATTAATCAGTACAAAGCTGAGTACTGCATGCATCAAAACCGATTGTTCCGAAAAACTGTGGATGGGCGTAGGCTAGTAGTCCCAAATATTGCACGATGGAGAGTCGTTCACTCTTGCCATGACGTCGTTGGCCATTATGGTCTTGTCAAAACTATTGACCGCATACAAAAATATTTCTGGTTTCCGAAAAAACGCAAGTATGCAAAGCAGTATATTGCTGCTTGTATTGAGTGCTGTTATCAGAAAGCAAAAGGGGGAATGCCTGAAGGTCGTCTTCACTACGACGATGCAGAACCCATTCCTTTCCGCACGGTCCACATTGACCATCTTGGACCCTTCATTCGCAGCAAAAGAGATATGCAATATGTTTTAGCAATTTCAGATGCCTTCAGCAAATATCTGATTGTGAAGCCGGTACGAAACACGAAGACAACTGCAGTTATACAGGTTCTTAATGAGATCACAACGTATTTTGGCCTTCCAAAAATAATAATCAGTGATCGTGGAACAGGGTTCACATCCAACGCTTTTGAAGAATATTGCAACCAAAATGGTATACAGCACATAAAGACTGCTGTGCGTACACCCAGAGCAAACGGGCAAGTAGAGCGCGCCAACAAATCGATTCTTGCTCACTTACGTACTTCGGCGAATGATTCAAGAAATTGGGATCTACTAGAGATGTTCAATGGTCTATTAATTCGCAGAAAAATTCAACCTCAGGATTCAGTACCAGTAATTCAGGAACCCAAGTACCGCGGACCGTATATGATAGCTAAGGTCCTTGGCAACGACCGTTATCTAGTGGAGGACGTACCTGGTTTGCAACTAAAGCAACGAAAGTTTTCTTCAGTGTTCGCATCAGATAAGTTGAAGCCGTGGTGCTATTCATCACCAGACCTAGATGACATAGACATCGACGACGATGCCGAGGACGGCTGCAATGCAGGATTGGCCGAGTTGTAAACTATGCACCCCTGTGCGCGACAGTCGTGTCGAGTTAGTAGAGAGAGAGAAGCGAACAGCGCAAGACGGCGAACAGCGCATCATATAATTCTGATTTTATTTTATTGACTTTGAAATGATCTTGTTTTGTTGATCGTATATTAGTTTTGTTTAATACAAATAAACTGCTCATTTTCTTTACTGAAATACTTGACACTTGATAGAAAGGAAATCGATAAAAGTTTATCCACGTTTAAGTCATTTGATGCTGATAATGACGATGATGATGATGATACTCATGATGATGATAATGCTGATAATGATTTGGAAAATAATGATGACACCATTGCAATAAGTCGTGATCAAAGTATTCAATTCAATTTATCAAGAGTTCATTTAAAAAATTCGATTAAATCTATGGTCCTCACAAGGATAAAAATCAGATATGGAGATTAGGTAATGAACCAATTACTCAATTCAACCAATGTAAATGTAGGTAACTCACAATGGCCCTTCACACCAGGCTTATATGAACTATTAGTTTACAAGGAACCAATCAGTTTTAATGACTCAGATTTAAATACTTATAAACAAATATTAGAGATGAATAATGCTCATAAACGAAATAACAACATAAATGAACAAATTAATGGAAATCGTTTGAAAAAATATTCAACGATTATTAGAAAACTGTTTAAAGAAAAAGTTCATAGAGGCGAAGGTTTGATGAAGTTGAGTACAAAAAAATCAAATTATATGTATTGGGATGACCCCAACGAGTTGGTTGATAGATTGCGTCTTTTAATAGCATCATCAATAGCTGGTCACTCGAATCATAATAATGAAATAGTCTCAATTATTGAGGAGCTGAGAGAAGCAAAGATAATTGTATAAATAGACTACAAAATATAGCATAATCAATATTCATAAGATGCCTATCGACAAGTTTGGACATTATATGGGTAGCTCTGAGAGATATCAAAACCCACACACCAAGATTCATTTAGATAGCGATCGTCATTTCAACTTCAACTCACGTAGAATAAAAAATATTGCTAATCCTGTATTGGAAAACGATGCTGTGAATAAAATTTATTTAAAAAGCTATTTTGAAGAAATAAAGAAACAATTGAATACATTTTATATGGAGAAAACTACGGAAGCAGAGGTTCGTTTTCATGACTTAATACAACAACAAAACACATCGCTTACGACAAAACTTGCAGACTTGGAAGCAACGATAAATACGCAAGCTCTTACGCATAAAATTGATGTAGCCGAAGAGCATTTTTTAAGAAAAATAAAAGGTTATTACGACTTTTTGAACGAGAAAGTAAACCGTGTTGAAAGGAATTCGCCAACTGAAACTCTAAAACGTGTGTGGTCTAAGGTTGCAGATAGAGACGGAGAGATAGAAGCTCTTAAACGAATAACAACAACTGAAGCCATTAGAAATGGAGAGACAAGCAGTGGTGCAGGAGCTTCATAAGCAAGCACGCAGACATTTTATACGGCGACACGTGGTAACCAAGGGAATAGACGATCTTTGGCAAGCAGATCTTGTTGAAATGGGGGCTTATTCAAAATACAACAAAGGTTACCGGTTCATTTTAACGGTAATTGATACATTTTCAAAGTTTGCTTGGGCTGTTCCCGTAAAATCTAAAGGTAGCGAAGATATTACTAATGCAATGAAATCAATTTTTTCTCAAAAGAGAATACCAAAAAACTTGCAAACAGATAATGGGAAAGAGTTTCATAATAAAACCTTTCAAAACCTGATGAAAAAACATAATATTAATCACTATTCTACATATAGCACTATGAAAGCATCTATTGTAGAACGATTTAATAGAACTATAAAAGGAATGATGTGGAGACAGTTTAGCTTGCAAGGAAATTACCAATGGATAAATATATGTAAGGATTTAATAAATCAATACAATAGTAAAAAGCATAGAACCATTGGAATGATGCCAAAGTCTGTTTATTCTAGAAATGAACGATCTATACTAAAACAAGCTTTTAATCATCCTAAAATTATTAAATATGGCAAACTAAAAATTGGCGACCACGTTCGAATTAGCAAATATAAACATATTTTTGCAAAAGGATATACTCCAAACTGGACAACTGAAGTTTTTAAAATTCGCTCCATACGAAACACAAACCCTGTAACATATTTATTAGACGACTATAAAGGAAACCCTATTCTTGGCGGATTCTATGAACATGAAGTAATGAAGACACATTTTCCGAATACGTACTTGATTGAAAAGGTTAATAAAACAAAGGGGCAGCAAGCTTACGTTAAATGGTTAGGATTTTCCAACCATCATAATTCTTGGATTAATAAAGATGAACTAAAACGCCTAAAATAATAATGATAAATACCTGTATTTAATAATGAAAATTTGATTGTCTTTTTATTGAAATTTTATTTTATAAAATTTTTAAGTTGATTCTTTAAAATACGTTTTTTTTTTTCTGCAACAACACATGAGTCATCTTCATCTTCTCCAGTGCTTTCATATAAGTTGTTGTTGTTATTGTTGTTGTAGAAACCGAAATTTATATTTTCCTTCTTCTTCTTTTTAACTATTAAGGAAAATATGCCATGCATATCTTTGGTTTTCAGTAAATTGTGTGGAGTATCATTTAAGTAGTCCATCTGATTCTTAGTAATAATCAGAAATCTTTTCGGTAAATAAATGTAAAATTCTTTATTTACAAGACATCTGATACTTTCACCATATTTTGTATCTATTCTCTCGATTCTGTTGATTTCATATGGGAAGTTTACTTCCAAATCCTTTATAGGTAAGTAATTAATACTAGACTTTTTAAAAAGATTTTGTAAACTGGCTTTCATCATTTTATTCTTTAAACTTTACGCTGTGATAGGTACTTTTAAACTGATTTTAAAATTAGTTGTTGATTAGTTGATTAGTTGTCATTATTAACATCCGGTTATTTGGTAATTTTCTTATCAGTTGCGGTTAAATGCGTATATAAAATCATAACTTTTTATGATGAATGTATGTATGTTTGTATGTATATATTTTTGTAAGTATAAATGTGTTTATATATATATATACACACACACATATGAAATATTACAGGATGTGATGAAATACTATGGTATGTCAGGAGAAGTTAGAAAGAATAGTAAATATGTTTAACTACATGATTCTAATTTTATAGAGACGTGTGCAAGATATAAATAGAAGATGGTATGATAAGAGCGATTTAGTTGTATTACATTCTTCAGTAAATTATGTATTGGGGACAAGTTTTAAGAAGTCATGATAAATACTGCACTTGTCATGCACAGTGGAAAACTTTCCAAATAATAAATGCTATGGTTTTGGATATTATGTTGCAGGTGTTTCTAACCGCAGAAGGAGGGGTTAGAACACAAATTTTTTTTTCTCTTAATAGAGGCCAGCAAATGCCCACAAACATACCAACATTTGAATTTAGTCACAATCAACATATAAAAATTGAGGTTAACCTACCACCAGTATGATATCGTTAGTTGGTACAGTCTATGAAGGTGGTTATAAAGATACAAATGTATACTCATTCAAATCATCTTGCATTTTCCGTGAAATAGATGGATTTTTTTGGAGGTATGGATAAAATACTTGGTAAGACCGCAGTCCGTCCGCCCATAAAAACCATACAAAAATCCACACCCAAAAGAAAAATTTGAATGACGAGAGTGAAACTATCAAATTAGTTAGTGGTGGTGGTGGCAGCTCAGTTGACCGCTCATTTGAAGACGAGGATTATTAGATTAGTCTATAAATACGAGCGTCAACTCTTATCATGTCATTTAAAAATATACCGTCGACAAAAGAACACATCTGTTAGAGAAAAAGAAAAACAAAATGAAAAATAATTTCATTATATTTCTCACTTATTTTTGCATTGTACAAGTATTTTCAGCTACAGTACCAATTGATTTGAGTGAAAATGAATTTAAAAATACCGAGTTTGCTGTAAAATTACCTAATAATGATACTGTAAACATACAACTAAATTTTAAACTTTTAAAGTTTAGTAAAGATTTAAATGGAAACGCTGGGTCAGCAACAGAAGTAGAACCTCAGTCGGCTGGAGAGGAAGAGCGTCAGCCGCCTATAGATCAATCGTTTACAGCTGCTGAGACTATTGAAGCATTTAGGCAAGACTTAGTTAAAAAGGAGCAAAATATTGCCGGAACTATTGAAAGCTCACAACCATTTTACAGGCATTTTCAACTACAATACAAAGATAATATAAAATTGAGAATTCGCTGTACATATGATAGCAATTACTTAAATCGTCGATTAAATATTTCATGTTTTGAATATCGTCAAGTTGAATACGAGAGATTTTTAAGTAACTGTGAAATTGAGATGGTTACTGAGGATGATACTACTTTCCGTTCAGATATGACATTAATCAACATTCGTGATTACAAACACGATTTGGAAATGGAAATATACTAAAATGTTATCAATCAGTTATAAATTTGCAGTCATCATGTTAAGAGGTCTTAATTATCAAAGTACGAATAATGAGTTTCGTGCTAAATTTTTAAATGATTTCTTAAGTGAAGAAATACTTTTATGGCCTGAGCACAAGATTATTTTACAAAAATTAAAAGTTCGACTAGATGAATATGCACTATATAAGATAAAAACGTCTAAATTTGGTGACCATTATAGCAATTGTGTATGGTCAAGGGATGAAACAACTTGTGGTCCTGATACATGTGGATGCTCCTTTATTGATGTATTATGGGGTGATGCTTTGAATATAATAAACTTTTATTATAATATAAAAGTTCAAATTTTATCAAGTTTTCTTCACTCAACATCGAGATCTACATAACACTTGACAATGTCTGAGGACAGAATTTTAGTAATAGATGTTCTAGGTTTCTACATCAATAATGAATTTAGTGTAAAAGAGATGAGTATTTTAGCGGATGATGACTCACATGTTCAAATGAAACCGCCTCTTCAATATTCTATGCTGACATCAAGAGAAAAAGTTTCGTATAATTGGCTTTATAATAATCATCATGGGCTAAAATGGGAAGAAGGCAATTCAACTTTGGCAAACATTATAGCATATTATATAACATATATTAAGGATAAAAATTTTATTTGTTATGTTAAAGGTTTAGAAAAAATTAAGTGGATTAAAAATTTGTTTAAAGATGAAACTATTTATCATAACTTAGATGATTTAAATTGTCCAAATTTAAAAACTCTATACCAAAATGGTCAAGCAATAAATGCTTGTAGCTATCATAAGAAACACTTTATCTGTGCTGAAAAAAATGTATTACTACTGAAGAAGTTTATAAATAAAGAACTAAAATTATAAAACAATTTGAGTTGTTATTAAGTACTTAAATTATATTAAATATATATCGATCATCAGTTCATTACGAAAACTCGACATGTCCATAACAATCTCTTTAAGCGGAACCACGTCAACTCTTATTGGAAAATATTTTCCACCAATTGAATTGGCTACAAAATATGTTTGCGAACTTGTATACTTTGTAACATTTAATTCTATACCCAATATAGATGTCTACAACAATTTATTTCATATCGGACCACATACTATTACAATACCAGTTGGTTCGTATGAGTTTGAGGATATTGGGTTTTTCTTGAAAGCAGCGGTAAGAGACATTGATGCATCAATTTTCCTGGAAATTGAATCAAACAACAACACTCTTAAAACTGAAATTGTGTCCTCTATGGATATAGATTTTTCAAAACCAAACAGTATAGGACAGCTGTTGGGATTCAGTACAAGAAAGTTGATAGTAAATGAGTTACCGTATGAGGAGTTTATCGAAGTGATATCTTTAGAACCATTACAAGAAATAGAAAAAAAGAATATATGCATATAGGTCAATCGGATAAGCCTACGAAAAATTTTGAGTCTGATTTACCTTTAAATATTACAAATATAAACACAATACGAATTGAATGTAACTTGTCAACGGGTTCATATATTAATAACACATCAGTTCATACAATTCATGAATTTCCTCTGGATGTCTCACCAGGATATAAAATAAATGAGAAACCGCGAAATGTCATTTACTTACCCATCAACTGTCAACAAATAAACAACATAACGATAAGAGTCTTGAATCAAGACGGAGACCTTATAAATTTTCGAGGAGAAAAAATTTCCGTAAGACTTCACTTTAAGCCTGAATAAAAATGATTATTTACACTAAAAACAATAAAAATGTAATTCAAAAAGAATTTCCAGTTACTTCTTCATTAACCCTCAACCCGAGACACACAAAAAAGAAGCTGTTGACTGCAGCTAATATAGAATATTTAAAATCCTTAGGACTTATTCTACAAGCATGAATGAGATATTAAATGTCCTTCAAAAACCAATATATGATGAGAGCATTATGAAAAAGGAATACCATAGGTGCTCACCATATTTGAAATCTTTTAATAATAATGATGAGATTCGTATACCAATTCAAAATCAGGACCTCTTTGTCTTACCAAGTGAGAGTATGATTTACATTCATGGCTTTATAGTAAAACAAGAAGGTGGAAAAGATGTGGTAACAACAGGTGTGAAATTTAAAAATAACTTTGCTTCATATCTGTTTGATGAAATTCGATATAAAATTAATGGGTTTGAAGTTGATCGTACCCGCAATCTTGGAATTTCAACCACCATGAAAAATTTTACATCGTTAAGTGTGGTTGAAAGTAATGCATTAAGAAACGCTGGTTGGGCACCTGATGAAAATTTCATATTGGAAAAATCTCATTTTAGTTGTTGTGTGCCGTTAAAAATGTTGTTGGGTTTTGCTGAAGATTATAATAAAATAATATTAAATTCTAAACATGAGCTTATCCTTCAACGTTCATCATCTAATGAGAGATCATTTCATCCATCGATTCATACAACAGATCAATTAAAATTTACTATATTAGATATAGTATGGAAAATGCCCCACATACAACTATCGGACTTTGCAAAATTGGAAATGTATAAAATAATTAACAACAAAAATCCTATATTAATACCATTTCGAAGTTGGGACTGTCACGTAAATCCAATGCTACCAAAGAGTACAAAGGTTTTATGGAATGTAAAACTGACTCCACAATACGAACGACCTAGATTTCTCATCATTGGTCTACAAAGAGAAGAAAGTATAGAAGAAGGAAATATATTTATTTATTTATTTATTTATTCAGTCTACTGATATTTTTAAATCTTACAGACTATACAATTCATCTTAATTATTACAGATAGAGTACTAGTTAAATAACATAAATAAATTAAGTTTAAAGTTATTTTCTGTTAAATTGAAATCTAAAGCATGAGCATAGCTGTTACATAAATTAATACACCTGTTAACAGGTTCGTTCAATGCATAATTTGTTCTATGAATTCTCACTTCTAATAATCTAGTATTTCTCAGATTCCTTTGAGGTTCATACAAAATAAAACAATTTGATAATTCAGCAGATGTAATTTTGCCGACTAAAATATGGTAAACAAATAAAAGTGAAGAGGATAGTCTTCTATTTTTTAAAGATTGTAAACCAAGAAGTTTACGTCGAATATCATAAGACGGAAGACCATCGGGCCATTGTAATTTTTTGAGAGCATATCTTGTAATAATCCTTTGCACTCGTTCTATACGATTTGAATGTTGGACATAAAAAGGATTCCAAATAATTGAACAGTACTCAATTGTATTACGTACAAGTGACACATAAAGTGCTTTTATTGTGTGCGGATCCCTAAAATTTTGGGAATTCCGCTTAATGAACCCAACCATTTTGTTAGATTTTGCAACAATATAGACGTAATGAGAATTAAAACAGAAGTTCGAATCGAATATAACGCCCAAATCTTTTATCTGTTGTTTACGTGTTAAAATGATACTATTTATTGAATAATTATATGAAATTGTGTTCAAAGCTTTGGTATAAGTAACCACACAACACTTATTTACATTTAAATTTAAATTGTTTGTAGCACACCAATTGTGGAAGCGCATTAAATCATTTTGAAGCTTTTGACTATCAGAATGGTGCGAAATCTTTAGAAAAAGTTTAACGTCATCTGCAAACATTAAGCATTTAGAAAACTCGAAATACTGAGGTAAATCATTGATAAAAATTAAAAACAATAGAGGACCACAGTGGGTCCCTTGCGGAATACCGGAAGAAGCTGTTATTTGGGTTTCAGAATAAACTTTGCCAATTTTAATAAGGAGTTTTCTATCTTTTAAGAAACTGCTAATAAATTTTATTAATCCGTCAGATAAACCAAATTTCCTTAACTTATACAGTAAGATGTTGTGGTCAACTTTATCGAAAGCTTTTGCAAAATCGGTATAAACTACATCTAATTATTTCGACACTCTAAAGCGTCAACTATTTTTCTTGAGATAAGTGCCAAATTTGAACACGTCGATCTACCGGGCATAAAACCATGTTGGCTATCACTTATTGCATTTTTCACGTGGTATAATAATTTGTTTTTCAGAATGTGATCAAAAAGTTTTGCAAAGGTGTTTTGTTTTACAATGGCTCTGTAATTATTTATGTTTCTGCGATCCCCAGATTTAAAAATTGGAACAATGAAACATATTTTCCATGAGTTTAAGAAAATACCAGTTTTCAAACAGATATTATATAGGATAGAAATGGGCTCAGTAATACTTTCTATACATAGTTTAAAGAACTTGGGTGGAAAATCACCGCGTTCAAACTTAAAACTTGATTTAAGGCTGGAAATAGCTATGGAAACATCTTCAGATGAGACTTCAAAGCTGCTAAGGTTAGACAGATTTGGGGGGATAAAATTTAGAGTATTCTCATAATTGGTCGAATTATCGTATGTTTCGTACACTTTCTGAAAGAAATCAGCAAAAAGATTGCAGGACTCTAGTGAATTGTTGGACTTAACCCCATCCAATTCCATACTAGAAGGAAAGCCATTAGTTTTCCGCTTTGAATTTAGATATTGCCAAAAATATGATGGATTTGCTTTCAAATTTGATTTAATTTTTGAAACATATCTGTTGTAGAGAGATTTATGCAAATTATCAAATTCATCTCGAGCCTGTATGAACCGCAAGTGATCTGATTGTGAATTCGTTTTTTTAAATTTCTTAAACGCTTTATTTTTAAGGTTTTTAAAATGTGCTAAACTAGAGGTAAACCACGGAGGCTTGTCTCTTAAATTTGCATATTTTCTTTTTTTGGGTACAAACTGTCTTATAACATTCGAAAACTCCGCACATATAAAATTGTATGCGTCATCAGGTTCCAATAAATTATTCATTGAAGACCAGTCAACATTTATTAGAGCATTATTAATTTCAATAAAATTACCGTTTGAAAAGTCAAACTCATCAGAAAAATCATTACTTGTAATATCGTATTCATAAAATTCAAATTTAATTGTTAATGCATTATGATGCATGCTGTTATTTAAAATTGGTGCTAAATTTTTATCACAAGTTGCTATTAAATCAGTTGTAACATAAATTAAGTCCAAAATTCGATTTAGGTCATTTTTTATGAAATTTAATTGTTGGAAATCATTCGAAAGAAAATAATCCATTACCATGTGACTCAACATCGGTTTTGATATTGAATGGCAGTAAATTATTTTCATCAAACGCCCATGTAACATTTCCTAAATTAAAGTCGCCTAAAACAAAGCAATGGCACTTTGCATCTAATAAATTAGTAATAGAATTAATATTTTGCAAATGCTTATCAAATAAATCTATAACACTGTTCGGTGGAATATATGATACAAAAATAAAAATTTAATAATTTATAGAAAAATTTACTTGAACACAAAGTTGTTCAACACAGCCATCATGTTCAGGTAAATGAATAATTCTGCTGGAAAGATTCGATCTCACTGCAATCAAGACGCCGCCTCCTCTTCCAAGTCCCGAAGCAAGCGGACTACGATCGAAACGATAAACACAGTAGAAACTGTCGAATAATTCAGCTGTCGAAATTCCTTCGTGAAGCCAAGTCTCAGTTAATGTAATTATATCATACTCATGGAGAGACATGGCCAAATAGATAACAGATGTCTTCGTGCGAATTCCACCAGCATTTTGATAGTAAATAGAGTAAGAAATTTGATTACGTTGACTTTGTGCTGCTACAGTTGCAGAATCGTCGATATAGGTAGCGTCAGGTTGCAGAACAGCTGTTGTGGGCGATGATAGAGAAGAGAGCGCAAGTGTAGACACGGGCGGAGTCGAAGAAATTGAAGAAAGAGAAACATAATTTGATGAAGAGTGAATTTTTGTTGACAGAAGAGTCGAAGAAGAACATAGCGAAACACAATCAAATGAATGTGCATGTTGCGAATTTGATGAGGAAGAGCAACCTATTTGGCTTTTGGTCGTAGAATACACTTTTGCACTAGCTGAGGAGTTTGTTGTTGTGTCTGCGTAGGTGGCATAGAGTGTGCGGAAGCCAAGGCAACAGAACTCGTTTCTGCATGAAGAGGGAGTGAAGGCAATGTTGTCACCTCTTCGCAGTTTTTTGGCTTAGTAACAAAGCGACTTAATTTAACTGATAAAGGCCACAATTTTTTATCAAACACTTTATCAAACAGAGGTGCTGGCACACCTAGTTTAAAGTTAATGAATTTAAGTTTAGAAACGTCAGCATCTCTTTTTGTTAATTTATAACAAGACAGCAATTTCACATCGATGTTGAGCTTTTCAGCAACATATTTTTGAATCGCTTCAGGCTCTGTTTGAATGCTGAATTTAGATAAGTGTATAAACTTCATAGTATGCACAACATCGAAAGCATTGCATAAAGTTGCAGTTCCTATGACGTTGTTGCTTTTGTTATTATTTCTTGTGCGATTTTTTAATTTTTTATTTTTTACTGTAGCCCATTCACTCTCAGCAGTAATGTCGTCACTTTTATCATCAAACTTCTCAAATATATTTCCCGAGAGGGCAGGTGAAAGAGTTGGAGTTGTTAACTTCGGCTCGTTGGCGACAGAGACAATCGGCATACTATTCTTGCGAAGAGAGAAGATCGAAACTGTTTTTATTAATGTCTGACGACGCGAGACATGAATTACATTGCCACATTAAATTTGGCGATTTTAATAAGATCTCAAAAATATTGTCTGTTAAAGCAGCACATTGAACATGAAATGAGCGACCACAAAATGATGCACATTTAACGCAGTCAAGCTTATTTGAAGTAGCCTTACATATGGCTTTACATTCATCACAAATTAAATTATTATGCATAGTGCACGAGAGAGAAGAAAACACGTCCGAGCGAAAGCACAGTCAGAATGTTCCTATATATATTCAATATATATATATATATTCAATATATTTATATACTCAATATATATTCAATATATATTCAACTATATATTCAATCATTATAATATATCTAATTTAAAAGTATATTTAAACTCTGATGCATATCCCTATGATGATTTAAATAGTTGCTTTGAAATGGGACAGTATGCTGTACTATATGATATGTATGCAAAATTTCAACAAAGTTATTATATGCGAGAACCTCAACCATTGCTAGATATCAGTACATTCAAGGCTATTGCTCCGCTAATTGTTGTTGATGTAACACACCAAAATGAAGCAGTTAAAGTTGGACCTATTGATATACGAATTGAATTTGATACTGAATCACTCAAACCAATTCCAGATAAAACATCAGCCTACTGTTTGGTAATCCACGATCGTTTAATTGAATACTCACCGCTAACCAGCGAAATCAGAAGAATTATTTAAATGTGTGTGAATTATAAAAAGGTAACCAGTCATCATCTGATCTTTATTGTATGAGGTATTTTGAATAAAGTCATCAACAAAATAAAATAAAATGAATAGATTGAAAGGGTATCATAAATTAATTTATTGCTACTACTGCGGTAGCAACTCGCACTTAGAGGAGAAGTGTAAGAAGAAGAAGGATGACCAAAAGTTAGCAAAATGGGCAAAGGAGCAAAAAGACGCTAAAAATAAGATTGGTAAAGGAGTAAAAAGATGCAGAAACAGAAGAAGAAGAAGATAGAGCAAAATTTTACTCGAATCTGAATGGTTAAATCAATTACTTTTTATGCATGTAATTATTACTTTTTATACATGTAATTATCAAACTTTATGTATAACAAATCAATAAAAACAATAATGATTCATATATAAATCAACTCGTTTTGCTTTCATTGCGGTTTTCCGGCTGTTAATTTAAGTTCATATTTTCCAAAGCTCAAATAAAATAAAATAAAATACTTGACTTCAAATTTGTTTGCTTATATTCCCAAGATTAGCATTACAGAAATATTTTTACTAAACCTTTTATCACAAACAATTTATGTTAAAAAACTCTTATTTTCCAAAACTCAAATAAAATAAGAACTTGACCACAAGTTTGTTTGCTTATACTGTGGGACTGAGACCGATTAAGAGACTGACTGTGGGAACTGTTGCAGTTTCTTTGCTTATCACCAAAAACATAATAGGTCGTGTTTCGCTTTGAGGTGAGAATTCTAAAAATGAATGGTAATCAATGTTCGCAAGCTTGCGGTTTTTCACTGCTAATCAGCACATATTTTTAGAATATTAAAAAATGTTCTGGTTTTTCTTTTCATGACTTAGAAAAGAGATTAGCGAAACGTTTCCTTTAGGAAGTCTGCGGCGGTTCTTTGCGTAGTTATGGATATAAAAGACAGAAATTGAAAAATTTTTATACATTCGCTAAACAAAAATTACCATGAGTAGAAGTCAGCTCAACGCAACCCAACACGTGGATGTCAATGATGACGACGGTGTAATTATTGTATTATCATCGGATTCAGAACTAGACGATGGTGAAGATGGCTCCTCTTCATTCTCATGGGTATCAAACGATGACAACATGGACGTCGTTCCCCATATAGCCAATGCTGATGATGAAGACACCATCGAATTTTTCCCGGTGTTAAACGTTGACAACATTATCCATGTGCATGATGAAGAACCTGCTGATGATCCCCTGACTGTAAATGGGGTTCATATGGATGATGATGCAGATAGTGTTGGGGTGTATGATGATGTTGGCGAGCTAGTCAACACTTGTTTCCCATACACCAAAATACCAATAGTAAAATTACGTGATTCGGTTGCGATACCACATGATTCGCGACCAAAATTATTAGTTAAACCTAGGTAAAGTTACATGATAAGATGAAAATAATAAAATTTTATAATTTTATATGATAAGCTAATTATCAAACTTTATATATAACAAATCAATAAAAGAACAATAATGATTTATATATAAATCAACATGTTTTTGTTTTATTTATATCAACATAGTTGAGTATGGTCATGGTTACGATAACGCTTTCAATCTCTAGCTTAAATGATCATTAACGCAATCCGCCGTTTTTTTTATCTATTAAAAATATTCATGTATAAATCAACTCATTTTGTTTTTATTTTTTGTTCATATCGACATAGTTGAGTAAGGTCAAGAACATGGTTTGTATTCACAAGTTCAAGATTAATTCAACTCAACAAGCAATGCATGATGAATCACATTACTTCAAAGCACTGAATAAATCTCTATCACAATAGAATGCAATGACTTTTCCTATCCAATTTCCATATGACATAAATAAAAAGCTGTGTCCTACTATGGTTTTTTTTTTCAATATGCAAAAGCTGTTTCTTACTATGCTTTATTCCACCTACACCCAAAAATATGCTATGTTTTTTTCCCAATATAGACAAAAACTAAAGCTTCATACAGAACTACAACTATACAATAACATTTTTCTAAAGATCAACGTCGTACACAAGGGGACTCTTTTAGAGGGTCCAACACCCCCATTCCATCTTTGGTCATCAGTCGACTTTTTATATTCGCCCACATACCAAAATACATTTTTATATGTTTTTATATCCTAAGCCGAACCCCCTTCGAAATCACATTCACATACTCCTATGAATATTCACTTCACTTTTTTACTAGACATCCCCAAAAGCACTGTATAAATCTCTATCACAATAGAATGCAATGATTTTTTTTTCTATCCAATTTCCATATGACATAAATAAAAAGCTGTGTTCTACTATGGTTTTTTTTTTTTCAATATGAAAAAGCTGTTTCTTACAAGGTGCTTACTGTCAGCACACAGGGTGAACCAGTTTCTTTATTTTCACTAGTCATGACACAAACATATACATTTTTTTAGCTAAGCCACAAACCAAAATACCACAGGCTGAACCAGGTGCTTACTATTAGCACAGGGTGAACCAGTTTCTTTATTTTTACTTATGACATAAATAAAAAGCTGTGTCCTACTATGGTTTTTTTAATACGAAAAAGCTGTTTCTTACAAGGTGCTTACTGTCAGCATAGGGTGAACCAATTTCTTTATTTTTACTAGTCATGGCACAAACCATATACATTTTTAGCTAAGACACCAACCAAAATACCGCAGGCTGAACCAGATGCTTACTGTCAGCACAGGGTGAAACTGAACCAGGTGCTTACTGTCAGCACAGGGTGAACTATTTTCTTTATTTTACTAGTCACGACACAAACCATATACCTTTTTAGCTAAGACACAAAAAAAATAACACAGGCTGAAGCAGGTGCTACATTTTTTAGCTAAGACACAAACCAAAATACCACGGGTGCTTTTTTAAGCAGCCATGAGAAATTTGCCTGGCTGACATCTTGTTTTTTAGTTGCACTTTCACTTCCGGGGTCCAAAACCGGCACAAACATACTACTTAGTTGAAGTGAAATGAAGTATTTTACAAACACAGTGAAGTTGACACAAACACAAAAACATTCAAACAGGGCCGCATTCAATTATGTAGTAAATAAAGGCGTAAATTATTTTTTATGTTTTAGATGTATGCTTACTATGCAATTTTTATATAGCACCGTAATATAATATGTTGCGTTGCCAATTTTTTTACAGAGAAAAGCATTGTTAAAATAAAGTAAAAGACATGAACTCAGAATAAGACTGAAACGACAAAAGTTACATTTAATGATTTTTTAATAATTAATTTCAAATACTATTTTTTAAAAACTATTTAATTGATATTAAAATAACACAAAAACTAAGCAACTAAAATACATACCAAATTAAACTCTTTTAAAATAAATAGTTTTGTGTAGTTTTTTCCAAACTGTCGACCTTTAATTAGTTTTTTTTTATTTAAAAATACCTAGTTATAGCTTGTAACCTTAGGGCGCTAATCCACTTTAATTTCATGTCAAGTTTTCAAAGACATTGTAAACAAATAAATAACTATTAAAGCTTACCCCAATATGAAAAAAATTGAGGCCCTTGCCACCCTAAATAATAAATGCGCTCATGAAGCAGAACTTGTGTTTTGACAGACGCTCTTCCTCAAAAATGGCTGGCAACAATTCTTTTTTTGCTCGGGAAGGGCTTATGTCCAAAAAAGTAAAATATAAGGAAGTGGTGTAATAGCAAAAAAGTGTGGTATTTTTTATATTGGTGTTGGTTCACACAAATACAGAAACAATCACAAAGGGTCGTATTCGGTTGTATCGCAAAAGAAGGCCCAAACTGTTAAAGTTTGTTCTTATTGCATTAAAATTTTAGGAACATTTCAAGAATAGCAACAACTTTAATTATTTAAAAATTTCAAATCGCTCGCAATTGGCTTAGAAGTTATACGCATCCAACGTTGGAAAAAGTGGAGTAAAAATCTAGCTGATTTTTTAATTTTTCCAACAAAACTGAATTTTATAGGTATCAAAAGAGACATAATACAAGTATTTATCAACAAGATATTAAGCATAAAATTACATGCATTTAAAATACAATCATTTTTTTTTTATTTAAAATCGCTAAAATGTACTTAGTTGTCTCTTTTTAATAGGAGGCCTTCGGCCGCTGCTTAGGGATTACAAACCTCAGTAATTCCAACACAGGTTGGACTTACAGTACAGCACTTCTGGATGAAGTTATCTTTATAATAATTCTCTTTTTAATGGATTGTTTTCGTAAAAGGTAAACCACTAGTTTTTCAGACAAATTCCAATTAAAAAAAAAAAATTATATCGTAAAAAGTTATGCATGGAATTTTATGTTTGACACCTCGTTGAATAAATACGCGCATTATTTTTGTTTTAATACCCATAAAGCTTAGTTTTGTTGAAAAACGAGAAAAACAGAAAGATTTTTAGGTAATTTTTATAAATTTGAGGGACTATAAATTCTAAACTTGATCTTTAATTACAAACGAAATTATATTACTTTTTTAAAATCCTTACTTTTTTTTTTGTTTTGTGTTTCTGCCTAGTTGTGCAGAAATCAGAAAAATTTAACAAACAAGTACTAAGTCTCATTCACTATGCTAAAATTAAGAGCGCCCCAAAAATATATTCAACTGTGAAAAATGACTGCGCCCCTGAAGCAGTGTTTGTGGTTTGACAGATGTGGTTTGAGCAAACTGGCGCAAAATCAACGGGGTCTAATTTGCATTTTTAAACAGTTTTTAATTATAAATATATATCTTTCTAAAACAAATAAGATAAAAAAATATCGTTAGAAACTAAATAAAGCACTTTTGTTAAAAGAATTCAAACCATATGGACATACATATTTACCTGTGGAACGAAAGTTTTTAAGTTTTTGGGAACTTTTACAATTTTTAATCGCACAACTCATGCTGCATTTATTTTTGTGGTTTTTTTCTTTGATATTGTCACTTTTTAAGCAGTGAAAAATTCTTAAAATTAAATTATTTTCAACTATTTTGCTGAGGAATCTTCCAACTAAATGCCAAGGTTCTCAGAAATGTCAAAAACACTCTCTTTCTCGCTCGCACAATTTAAGAATGGTGCGACAGTTCACGTACAGTGTGTGTGTTAGCAACACCATTTCGTTATATTTTACTTCTTTGCTTATGTCAAAAAACGACGCTCTATTTCGCTTCCTCAGCAACGAAAATTCCTTCTACACACGTATAGTGTGTGCGAGTATAACACCACTTCCCTATCTTTTATTTCTGTGTACAAAAACATGTCGTTTTCATACCAGCAAATCAGACGCTGCCGTTTCAAGTACCGTTTAGCTGGAACATTGACATTCATGGCTTGTGACTACAAAAAAATGTACTACTACTAGCCAAAGTTGCCAGTTAAATTTTAAAACAATTCCGACAAAAAGTCACTTTTTTCACAATAACATGAATTAAATGCTACAAAAATTACCATGGTAGAGATAAACAAAAAAGTTTCTACCGCAATAAAAAATATAAAAAAAAAATCCCACGATCATTAAAAATTACCACAAAAAACAACGCGTTTTAAAAATACCACCACAAATTCCATATGGATTTAAAATTGCCACAAAAATCTCATTCGCATTAAAAAAAGACACAGTTTCGATAGTATCGTAAGTATAGACGTAGAATTCCTTTTTATACAGTAATAGAGAAAAATTCTGTTTTTTTCATTTATATTTTTGAAAACTATTTTAGAGCATTTCATCTTCTAAATAAAAGTTATTCGAAAAAAAATTTGTTGTTGTTGTCCTTCTTCAAACTTACCTGATCTAAACAGCTCACAATTAAATTCATGTAAAAATTTGTTTTGTTTTATGAAAAGTTTTCGTTTGATATTTTTGGTGATGAATTTGTTGTTTTTGTTCATTTGTTTTGTTGGTTAAAACTAAACGTAATTCAAAGTAATGTTGAATTAATGGAAATAAATTTAGTTTTCGTGTATATATAATATATATAACATATGTGTATATTTTAAACGTAGTTTAAAATAAAAATTTTAGTTAGCAAAATAAATTTGTAATATGGAAACAATATAATGCATAGTATAAGTAATTCGAATTTATTATTATATTTGAAAAATAAATTGAGTTTGTAAAGAACAACGCATGCTTAGTAACGCATGCGCAAATTTGCGTAGTAGTATATATACGTACTACCTCCGTAGCTACACGCACCTGTATTCTCTATTGTATTTATCTTGCTGCAAATAAACATTCGTTTTATTCGTACTCCAACTCATGGCAGAATAGCCAGGTAGGGCCGACTAGGAGAGGAATGAAGGAGAAAACAGATAAAAGAGAGCTAGTTGTCAAAATCAGCTGTTCATGTCGAGTAAAAATTGAGAACATCTAAAAAAATTCCAGCTAACTGAACCAACAACAATTACCAAGCAAATCAATGACGCACAGAGAAGAGCAAGATCACAGTGGTTGACCAGAGTTAGAGGGGATGAACCGAATCGTCCACAGAAAAGAAATACATCTTTGCTTACTATGTCCCGCTTTTCACTCGTCACACACGAAAATTCTCGAGCTTGCGGCGAAAGCAATTATTGCTCCGAGAGCAATAATTTTCTTGCTCTGGTAGCAAGATCTCTTTATCCCGCTTTTCACTCGGCAATAATTGCCTTTGCCGCAAGCAGTAAAGTCCCCTTTATACCCGAGTAGTCAACAAACTACTTGTGGCGAAAGCAATTATTGCTTATAGAATTGTCGAGTGAAGAACCGGCCCTTTGCAGCGCATACAGAACCAAAACAACAATATCAGCAGCTAGTAGCAACATTGTCAGTTATGTTGGAAAAATCCCATTCGTGGTAATTTTTGATTGCCCTTAGGAATTTTTGTTTTTGGGAATTTCTATTCAATTTTTTTAATTCAGCGTGGCATTTTTTTAATTGACGTGGGAATTCAGCGGGGCATTTTTTTAATTTCCGTGGGAGTTTGATAATATTCTTCTTAAAATTTTTTCTTTTTTAGCAAGTAAAGCTTCTTTGTGGTATTTCTAATTTTTTTTAAATTGTTTTTGCATATGGGAATTATTGTGGTATTATTTTAAGCGAATGAGATTTTTGTGGCAATTTTAAATTCAGTGGCGGTAATTTTTAATGATCGTGGGATATTTTTTTGATATTGTTTTATTGCGGTAGAAACTTTTTTGTTTATCTTTACCGTGGTAATTTTTATTGTATTCAATTAATGTTACTGTGAAAAAATAAATTTTTTGTCGGAATTGTTTTAAATTTTAACTGGCAACCTTAACTAGTAGTACTACATTTTTTTGTAGCCACGTACTGGCTCTGTAGCTACTAAACCTCTGCACAAATGCACAAGTTTTTTCTACAACAGTAGAGCCAACAGTGCCGAGTTCAGAACATAATATAACTCTGTTAAGTCAAGCAGAACATAACCAATTCATTAAACGACAAGAACCGAGCAGTGCAGAGCACTCGTCGGCTTCAAAACAGAACTTGTTCGCCGCTTGCTTTACCAGAACACGATGTTTTTCGTTCTATAGAACAAAATTGCTTGATAACAGCGAGAAAAGCATCGATCACACCTAACGCAGCAGAACATTGGCAAAGATATTAAGGGCTTTTAATTTCACGCAAATTTCATGCGTTCTGGGCATCTTAAAGCGCAAATGGTTAAGTTATCTTTGCGATTCATGAAAATTCCTTCTAAATGGCATTCAATAGTTAGTGCATATTTTTAAATATTTTGTATATTTTTTTGTATATTTTGTATATATTTAAATATTTTAAATGCTTAGTTTTGCATATTAATTGCGTATATTTTTTATACAATAAATTCATGTGGTTTTTGCATATTTTGCTTTTTTTGATTTGCAACCATTAAAATTCAATACGAAATATTTTGGAAAAAGATAACTTTGAATTATTAGGTACTTTTAAATGCACTTAACTTTTTTTATAAATTAATTTTATATGTATTTAAAAATTAATTGTTTTTTTTTTTGTTTTTGTTAATTAAATGCAATATTGATTTTTTAACCGATAATAAAACATAAGAAAAATATTTTTAATTGCATATTTTACCTTTTTTTAGCGAATATTTAAGTTTTTTAAGTGCATATTATATGCGCGTATTTTCGATTTTTATGTTCAAATCGTGATATTTTGCAAATTTAAGTATTATATTATGTGATTTCGGAGGGTATTTTTTCCATAATTTTAACTCGAATTTTTTAGAAATATTTAAGGTACTAGAAAAATAACGCCAGTTTTACCTTTACCCTTGGATTTACCCTTTACCCTAGGATTTACCCTTGGGAGGGAATCTTGATGAAATTTTTTTCAAAATTAATATATAGGTACATTTATTTGTTTCATTTAATTTTTACTTTAAGTTTGCAAAAACTATTACACCAGCCAATAAATTTACGAAAAACATGAATTTTTGAGGTTTTTGCAAAATGGCTTAGCTCACTGGTGATTATCGTAAAACAAAAGATACAAAATTTGTTGATATTTCGTTGGATAATCTCAAAATTTTTGCTCAGCTACCGCACATGACACGATAGTGTTGATATATGGATTGAAGAGCTGATATTTTTTCTAAAATACAAAATGATATTTTTAATTTTATGATGAGTACTTCAGATTCTAGATCAATAATACTAAACACGTGCCAAAAACGTTAAACACCCTGTAAATTGAAAATGTTACAATATAGGAGGAAATTGAGTACAGATTTGAAACCAGGGTTAAACGGACATATACGAATAAGAATGTGTTTACCAGATACGCAATTTGTATACTAGTTTTGTTTATCCAAACATATCTGAATATAAGACGTGCTTTTATTTTGTTCGCAACTGTATATAAAATATAAAAAACTAAACGTAAAATTGAAATGAAACAAATAATTGTCCCTATATTTTAATTTTGAAAAAAAAAATTACTGACTAAGGCCCTGGCATAAAATACTGGCGTTATTTTTCAATTACCTTAAAAATTTCTCCGAATATAGCCTCCGAAATCACATTTTTCTAGTAGATCATTCAGTTTTACTTAGATATACCACAAAATAATAACAATTAAAAACATAAACATCATCGCAATAGACCAACAACAACACCAATACTACCATACACAACAACGCCAACAACAAACGTAATCACATCATTACTAGTAATCATATTTACAAATTAATCATCATTATAATCATCAACAGAAAAAACAACAATAACAACAATCCAACATCATAAGAATGCAAGATACAATAATCAACAAAAACCACCACCAATAGTAAAAGTAAAACAACAAGAAAATATCCTCATAAGCAACACAATAAAATTTAACTAATTTTTTTGTTGTTACTTAAAATATATGTTTATTTTTAATTCTTTAATAACTTTTATTGAATTAAATATTGTGAAAAATAAAAAAGTCTCTTATTATAATTTCAATAAATAATAACAAAATCCCTTTTTTTTTTTGGCGTTTTAGATGATTTTTACTTCACAAGGAAATGCAGAAACTATGAAACCTAAACAACACATTACTCCAAAGGTTCTGCTGTTCATAACATAACTTTCAAGTCATTTCGTTCTGCTGCTTTCTTCTCCGCCGACTCAAGCATAACATTGATTCGGTTTTTTTTTTGTTCTTGTTCTGCTCACGCGACGAGTGCTCTCTGTAGTGTTACGTTTGTTCTAATTAAAGAAAGCCGAACATGACCAACGCTTGCTCCACAAATCAGTGTTCTGAAATGCATTTCAAGCGCACTCGTGCAGAGGTTTAGTAGCTACATGCATCTGTTTTCTCTATTTTATTACATCCCAACAAGCCATGAATGTCACTGTTCTAGCTAAACGGTACTTAAAACGGCAGAGTCTGATTTGCTGGTATGAAAAAGACATGTTTTTGTACCTTTAAGCCGTTCTCTATATAATTGTAAAGTCCTTTTTTTAATTTATAAAGAATCCAATTGAAATTTACTTCATATTCGCTTGATGCGCTAGCGTCGTTTGTTCTTGTATTTTTCCCTCTCTTTTTCACCCGTTCGCCACAAAACTCTAAAATATGCATTGAATCTTGTGTTGAAATCAGGGTAGTGCAGTTGAGTTGCCGTTTATTGTTTAGTTTATTGTTGCAACTTAATAAAAACCATTTCAAGAAAAGGTTACAATTTTTTAACAACAAATAAAATTAATATACAACTTAAAGTTTTCTATATGACCATTTCAAGAAATTTTTACAATTTTTTAACAACAAATAAAATTAATATACAACTTAAAGTTTTCTATATGACTTTGTTATTTATTATGTTGATTTTCTTTGATTCAAATACAAATTCTAAATGTTTGATAGTTTAAATCATTCTTGATTTTAAATACAAATTCTAATTGTTTGATAGTTTAAAATCGTTTATTGAGTTTAGGTCAGGTAAGAATAATTAACTGCTCTAACTATTTAATCAAACAGATAACTAATTGATCAGCTAGTGATGTTTTCCTTTTCATATTGAAAATGTTGTTGTTGTTGTTTCTTTGGAAAAAATTCGTTAGAGTAATTAATTGATCTAGCCTGACCTAAAGCTAAATTTTATTTGCAATTTCAACGATTTTAAAGTATCAAACAACTAGCATTTGTATCTAAAATCAAGAATGATTTAAACTATTAAACATTTAGAAATTGTATTAAATCATAGAAAATCAATATTAATATACAGCTTAGTAAATGGTTCGCTTATCTGAAACACACATTGCATAGCTTGCTGACAACGAAACAGTCCGCTTCAGTGCTTTTAAAAGTGCACACCGTTTTCAACCGAGCCTATTGGCTATCTGGGAAACAAAACAAAAATGAAAGCAACTGATGAGTATTTATATATGTATGTTTTACATACATATTAATGAAAAACATCAACAACAACAACAAAAGCAGCACAGCGAACGACGTGATTACGAACTAAACAAGCAAACTCACAAACAACAACAACCTTAAAAACAGCATAAGCAGCTACTGCAGCTAAGCAGCTTGTGAATTTCTCATACGAATATATGAATTTTTCATCTTCTGAGATTTTGCTATTTTATTAGATATTCGTTTTATTCCCACTAAAACTGATATTTTGGCATTTTTTTGTTGTTTGTACGATGAGTATTAAAGGCTGTAGGCATACCCCAAAGTGTCATATATCACTTTTAAAAAATTCGTGAAAATGACCCCCATACAAACCGCGCTGTAAGACGTAAAATTCTACGTCAAAAATACCACAGTGAGTCCCATATGCACAAACAACTTAAAAAACACTTAGAAATACCACAAAGAAATTTTGCTTCCTAAAAACAAAAAAATTTTTAAGAAGAATATTACTAAACTCTTTTTACGTTTTAAAATTCTACGTCAAAAATACCGCAGTGAGTCCCATATGCACAAACAACTTAAAAAACACTTAGAAATACCACAAAGAAATTTTGCTTCCTAAAAACAAAAAAATTTTTAAGAAGAATATTACTAAACTCCTACGAAATTTAAAAACATACCCCTCTGAATTCCTACGCCAATTAAACAATACCACAATGAGTTAAAAAATTTAACAGGAATTCCCAAAAACAAAAATTCCAAAGGGCAATTAAAAATTACCACGAATAGGATTTTTCCAACATAACTGGCAATGTTGCAACTAGCTGCTGATATTGTTGTTTTGGTTCTGCATGCACTGCAAAGGGCCGTTCTTAACTCGGCAATTCTATGAGCAATAATTGCTTTCGCCGCGAGTAGTTTGTTGACTACTCGGGTTTAAAGGGGACTTTCGTAGGCCCCTCAGAGCCCAAACAGAACCAAAGCGGATGCCGGGCCTCTCTCGGCGAAATCCGCTGAGAACACGTTCAGAATTGAAGCGGTGGTGGTTGTCGGATCACGGTTGCATTTTATTTGGGAATGATACAAATTATTTTATATTTTGCTTTGAATTCACATGAATGCAACACAAGAAAATAACACTGAAATCTTTAGCAAAAATATGGCAACATTTAAGTCACTCAGAAAGAGATCCGCCACCCGTCAGAGAGATTAGAATAGATTCATAGTAGAATTAGAGAAGGTAGATTCATTTCGGAGACAGACTGCCGGAACTGTCAAAACGAAGTTGACAGCATATACAAAATCTGAAAACGATAAGAATGCGATGAGAAAGCAAAAATAGGCAAGAATAGCAAAATGCTTGAGTTTGACAATTCTGGCTATGAGAAAAAGAGAGCAAGCAGTGTGAAATGCATATACCTTCACTAGTTCTACCCATGATTCAATTTTTATAAGGTTATTCGTATTTCTGACGTTTTCTCAAATTGGTATGCTTATTTGAAAATGAGAGCAGAATAAAAGCATGAGAGCAATGTCATTAGAGCAAAAAATGCTCACGGTTGCATTAATATCATACTATTTGGTACAAATTTGACTACAATAAATTTTTCACTAGTACTTTTAATACTCCAATTTTTTAGTGCATCAAAAACTTACTAAAATAATTTTTTTTACTTGACTGAAAATTCATTTAATTAATGTATAAGAAATAAAAATACTAAAATAGAATTTATATTTTTCTTTTATTTTAATAATATTAATTAATATTAATAATATTACTAAATATTTAAAGTGAGTACTGCTGAAATCAAAGTGTTAATTAAGCCAACTGCTTCAAGCAAAGATAACAAGATAGGAAACTTCTGTGGGGAACCCGAAATGTGGTGAAGTAAGACACACGTACGAGAAAAATTCGTTCACCACGAATTTCTTAACACTTACTTGTTTTAACACTTATATGTTTTAGCTAAACTGTCAGGTGAATAAGTCATTTGCTAATTATGCTACTCAGTTATTCAAGCACGTTTGTTATTGATTGGCTTCAAAATGAAAATAAAAATTTGTAAAGTGCTTTACATCATGCTAAATAACATTCTTTACATAAAAAAACACACTATTTCCTTCCGAAAAGTACAAAACTAGTGCATGAAATGATAGGGTTTACAATGGCCGCTGTGTAAATTTACGAATGAAATAAATTTTAGTGCTGCCAACTTTTCTTTTTGAAGGCTAACTTTAAAATAAGAAAAAACAACATAATATATAGTAACATAGTAATATCGCGACGACCAAATCAAAATATTTTATTAAATGCTTCTTTATTTTTTAATTTTATATTTCTCTCTTTGTTCAAAAATTTTTTTAATTTTAGTTGCTCACACTTCATTATTAAATTTTAAATTTACATTTTGAAATCTATATAAATAAAAATCAAATGTCGTTCGTTGGTAATTGCATCAGTTGAGAACGGCTGAACCGATTTGGATAATTTTTTTTTTAAAATGTTCGTAATAGTCCAACTTAGGTTTTTACGGAAAGAAAAATTGACCACGCCCACTTTGCGCCCACTTTTTTGGATTTATCTAAAATCGGAAAACGGCTGGACCGATTTGGATAATTTTTTTTTAATGTTCATAGTAATCCAATTTAAGTTTTGTCGGAAAGAAAAATTGACCACGCCCACTTTTGCGCCCACTTTTTTCAATTTATCTAAAATCGGACCGATTTGGATAATTTTTTTTTCAAATGTTCGTAGTAATCCAATTTAAGTGTTTACTGAAAGAAAAATTTACCACGCCCACTTTTGCGCCCACTGTTTTGATATCTATATATATAAAATTAAGTGGCAAAACTTCCTGTTCGCATACTCCTCCTAGACGGCTTGCCCGATTTCAATGAAATTTTCAGGGGTGATTGGGGTCTGTGTGGAGGGTGCACATAAGAAATTGCATGTATGTATCTTTGCAGGTTTTGTACCACACCCCCTTTGTCGCCCACAAATCAATAAAAATGCTGTATTTAAGACGGTTTTGGTCGTATGAAATTAAAATTTGGTAAATAAGTTCGTATGATAACTATAATTAACTTTGAAAAAATGGGCGTGGTCACAATTCATCTACGCCTACTTTAAAGAAAATATCAAAATACTTCGAAACCATTGGTCCGATTGAGCTCAAATTTTGTAAGTACGCTTTGCTTTGAGTACGAGATGGTTTAAGGGGCAATGCCACACCCCTTTTTACCTCCCACATATAAATAAAAAATTGTTGTTATCGAATAGCTTTAGTTAGAGTTATGGGTCGCACAGCTTAGAAATTCGGTATTCGACCACAATTTAGACGTACCGTTTCTGTGATGAAATTTTATGGGAGTGGACAAGGGGGAGGGGCACCTCCGATACAACCCAAATTTGTGATATCGAATAGCTTTGAAGTTATAGGAATTCATCTTTGGAATTCAGTTTTTGACCTCAATTTACACATGCAGTTTCAATGGTTTTATTTTATGGGCGTTGGACAGGGAGGCGTGACATCTCCCTTACAACCCAAATTTGCGATATCGTATTGCTTTGAAGTTATAGGTTGACAGCGTAAGAATTCGGTATTCGACCTAAATTTATACATGCATTTTCAATACTTACATTTTGTCGTCGTAGGGCAAAGGGGAGTGGCACTTCCCATACAACCCAACTTTGTGCTATCAAATAGTTTTAGAGTTATAAGTCGTACAACGCCGAAATTCAGTATTCGACCTCAATATACACATGCAGTTTCATTGATTCAATGTATGTTCATTGGTAAGAGGGGCGTGGCACCTCCCATTTAACGTAAATTTGCGATATTGAATATCAGCGTCAGAATTCAGTATTCGGCCCCAATTTATACATGCAGTTTCATTAATTACATTTTATGGGCGTACGACAAGGGGGCGTGAAACCTCCTATTTAACCCAAATTAGAGATATCAAATAGCATTGGGGTTATAGGTCTCACAGCTTTGGAATTCAGTATTGGACCTCAATCTACACATGCAGTTTCATTGATTACATTTTATGAGCGTTGATCAAGGGGGAGTGGCACCTCCCATACAGCGAAAATTTGTGATATCGAATAGCTTTGTAGTTCAAGGTCGCACAGCGTCGGAACTCAGTATTCGACCAAAATTTACGCTTGCAGATTTACTGATAAAATTTTTAAGAGTTTGTCGGGGGGGCGTGACACCTCCAATTTAACCCAAAATTGCGATATCGAATAGATTTGGAGTTATAGGTAACTCAGCCTCAAAATTCAGTATTCGACCTCAATGTACTCATGCAGTTTCATTGCTAAAATTTTATGGGCGTAGGGAAAAGGAGAGTGGCACCTCCCATACAATCAAAATTTGTGCTATCGAATAGTTTTGGAGTTATATGTCGCACAGTTTTGGAATTCGGTATTCGACCTCCATGTAGACATCCAGTTTAATTGATTACATTCTATTAGCGGTGATGAAGAGAGAGTGGCACTTCCTATACAACCCAAATTTGTTATATCGAATAGCTTTGTGGATATAGGTCGCACAGTCTCAGAATTCAGTATTTGACCTCAATTTAGACATGCTGTTTAACTGATAACATTTTATGGGCGTTTGAATAGGGAGAGTGGCAGCAACGCGCCGGGTTTCAGCTAGTTTATTTTAATAACTTTGTATTACATTATGAAATCATAATTTTTTTCAATAGTTTTTCCATGATTTTTTTAAGCAATTTTTTTAAATTATTAAATTCGAATAAAAAATAATTACAATGTTAAGTAGTTTTTTAAGTATTTTTCCTTTTTATTTATTAAAAATTTCATTTAAATAGCCATGATTTTTTTATAATTTTTTTCAATTTCCTTATTTTAATATTTACAGAAATGCTTTTATATATGTATACCTGCATTAATACAATATTTTATAGTAATGCATATATAAGATTATATAAGTGGCAATAACTTCAAAGTGTGAAACAAAGCGGTTTGAGTAAAAAAAAATTTTTCAAAAATGTTGACAAATGCAACAACTGAAGAAACTGCCAAACTCTAAAAGCATATATAAAACAAAATAAAGGGACTTAATAATCAGTAACTTCAGTATTAATATATTAAAAAACACATAATATACTTATATTCAGGGGTTGCAAAATTATTTCTTCGCGAGCATGCAGCCGATGAAGAACAAGAGTGAAGATCAGGCTGATTTTTTTATGCACAAATACATGCAAACATTTTTTATGGTTATGCCGATATTGGAAATTGTTGTAGCTGTTTATGATGTGGATGTTAATGTTGTTAGAATTGTTTTTTTTATTGCTTGATGATGATGATGATGATGATGGTGTTGTTGATGATGGTGTTGTTGATGATGGTGTTGTTGATGATGATGTTGAAGTGGAAGAATTTTAAGCAGATTTCTTGGAGTGAGTCACTGCCGGAGCACTACGATTATCATAAAATTTAATTAATATCAAAATTAAAATATATCGAAAGAATTTACCATGTTTATCTTTGGAGTTTTGAGTTTGCGTCATTTTTAAACTTATTGCTGTTATCGGAGGAAACTGAACTGTTACCGCCTCCACCTTTGCTCTTATATTTGTCCATGCAGCGGCTATTTTCATTGTCGTCACCTATGTGTCCATTGGCTGTTGCTGCAAAAGAGAGCCAATAAGGTAAATACAAAACATTGATATCTAAGATCTTCACAAAATATTAAAAATGTCGTTTGTTGATAGAGCCTTCATCAGAAGCATGTAAAAAAATACTTTAAAATCAACTCACAATTGCTCTGATTGTATTCTGAATTATAGGAGTTATGATGATGAGCGCTATTACTGATGCTGCTTGAAGCGGTATACATCGCTGAAGACGATTGTTGATTGCTGTTGTTGTAATGATGTCCATGCTGCTGTTATTGGTCTGCTGATTATTACTATGACGACGATGATGGTGATGATTTAAATAAATACGCTAATATAAATAATAAATTATGTTGATTATAATATGCAT
The DNA here is from genome assembly GCA_963920525.1 of Dichetophora obliterata. Taxonomy (NCBI): domain Eukaryota; kingdom Metazoa; phylum Arthropoda; class Insecta; order Diptera; family Sciomyzidae; genus Dichetophora; species Dichetophora obliterata. Next base: position 2,528,272 of record OY986440.1, read on the forward strand.
TATCGATTTTTTTATTATTGTTTAACAAATTTTGACACTGAACTGAGTATGAAATTGTGGTTGTAAACAGAAAAATTTATGTGATTGTGTTGGAGTTTAGGTTACCTATTTCTTGTAGGGAACTTGAGTGATGTTATAGTGCAATTTTTATTAACTTCTTGTTTCCTACAATTCTTTGCTTAATTTTTTGTTGAATAAGCCTCTTGTTAAGATTGCGTATTCGAAAGTTTATACGGCACTTAAAAAACATTTTGACAATGCTTTCCGATAGCTGAACGTTATGTACGGCCTGTAGCATTCCTTCAGCTAAGTTCTGCATTGTTGAAATTTCTGAATCGTTGAATTTTTTAAAAACTTCTTCCAATTTTTTTATTTCTGTTAAAAATTGTGGCTTTGGTTTATACAAGCCACCTCGTGAAACCTGATCTACCCAAGTGAATGAGCACGAAGTTCCTAAAGTTCCAAATTCTTCACCGAGATTAAGTTTTCTTAAAATATAACCCGAAATATATTCAAGGGTATCTTCTTCAACTTCAGATATTTCTTCTTCAATTTCTTTTTCAGGTTCAAGAAAATCGTCTTCAAGAAACTCTTCGAACAGGTCTGTCGATATTGTTTTTGGGTCTTTTTCGCAGCTATTTTCAGAAATTTCGGCTGCTCTTGACAAGTTAAGCCATGGGGTTTCATCTACCTGAACCACTACCTGAACCACTGAATTCAGACTTGTTTGCAGAATTTCAGTTTTTCGTGCTATATGAAATTGAATGTAAAGAAAAACAAATACAAACATATCTATAACTGCTCAGGAAAAACCATTCAAAGAGACAATAAAACTGACCATTTTTCTTTTACATACCAAATAAATATTTTCAGAGCCTATACTTGAACTGCATTGTACTAGGGTGATCGTAAAGACCCCCTCGACTTCGTATGTTACCGAAAAAATTTTCTAGTATGTCTTGATTAAGTCTATATGCAATTATATAATCAAAGCCAAATTTTGAATTTAGGTAGCTGTACAAAAGGTCAAGAGATTTGTTTGATATCAAAATTCCTTTTTGAAAAGGCACCAATGTCGATTTATTTGGAATAATTGCTTCGGACATTACTTGGCTCATACGATCAAGTATGTATTTTTGATGGGAAAAAGCAAGGCCGAATGGTTTCTTTGTTTCAATGGAATTTGCTGTCGATAATTTCGAATTAAAAATATCGAACCAGTCATTTACTAGCGAGATAAAATCTGCGCATTCGCATGGGTTGTACATTTCATGGCCAATTGCATAGCATCGTCTGATGGCACTCGCTGTTGTATTCGACATAAGTTGTGCCGCGAGCTTTTCCTTCTGCCTGCGAGTTTTGCTGACATGCAGATGCTCATCAGATAATTTAAATGCAATGCAAGCATCTGATGTTGAGGTATAGTTGATAACTTGCTTAACTGTCTGCACTGTTATTAATTTTCCATCAAAGAGCAAACCGCTGTCAATAAAATGATTTCGCACGAGTTTTAACAGATGCGGAACATCGGCAAACACAAATACTTTATTTTCATTATTTGCAGGATGTGGAAACAATGTGTGATCTAAGAAATATAACAAATTGTCATAGCCATGCAAATGTAAAAATGGTAAACAAATTTTTTGTATTTGCAAGAAAAAATATACTTTTATAATTTCTTTTTTTTACCACGAAAAGTATATTTTTACTGTGCTATTGCACATGAAGAAAAATTAGCAATTGAAAATAATGTGCCTTTTGTGCAAATATTGTGTATTTGTATTTAATCATTTCAAAAAAGATACCAATAAACTTACCAACCGAGGCATTGAGCTCCTTCCACAATGCCCGATTTGTTGACCCATGTCCGAGACAATGGCGACAACTGTATAGCCAGCTTCGTATAATTTCTTTAAAATTTCGAATAAAATGGTTTTCGTCATTTTCTGATCGAAGCCATAATACACCGGCTGCTTCCATGAAGCCTTGAGACCACGAACTATTGCAACTTGAACAAAATTTGAAGGCGTTCGAATGCAATTTGTAAAAGAATCCTGTTCATAGCATGCGGCTACCTTCATTTCATCAAATGAAATAACGCACAATTTGTCTTCAGGCGGAAGCTCGTCAATATTTTTAATGACATCAATTATTTTTGTCAATATTCCTTCTTCAAAACCGACTTTTTAACCCACGTGTGCAATACAGTTGGACATGGTAATGGGAACCCTGTTTGCCTTAAATGCCTATATGCTCTTGGTCCGGCTGCGTGCAGTGCAATTGCGTAAAATATATCATCCCAACACCAATTTGGGTGAGTATTGGGATGGCGCAATCTCTTTATTTGACCCTCAGGAAATACTTTTTTAAGATTCGCGTCCAAGGATTCCAAGTCGGCAATTTTTTCGAGTAGCCTTGTATTTTCCGCCTGCAATTCTTCTACTTTTTTAACCAAATTCATATTTTCAAGCCATGTACCGGCTTCAATAACTTCATATCTAAATAATATTTACAATGTGTATTTGGTAGTGTAATAAAAACAAAATTATAAAGAAACGTCCTAGCAACCCTAAAACATTTATTAGTGACATTGCCAAGTACTAACAATTAAAAATGCATTTATTGTTTGCAACCTAAATTCCTTTTAGAAAAAGCACAAATGAAGTGTAAGTGAATTTAAGCCAAACAAACGGGAGAGTAACGAAATCCACAAAAAAATCCCAAACACTAAATCCCCAAATACATAGCCCCCAAATGCATAATCCCTAAGCACAGAATACCCAATCAGATTATCCACTATATTGTTTTTTAGATTTACAAAAAAATAAATGCATTGGAAATGATCGGAAATCTTTTTACATATAATATTTTTGGCAGGACTTGAACATATTTATATATAGGTATAAAAATACTGTTATATAAAGATATTATGTTTGCATTAGGTTAAAAACTCAAAATTTTGTTAAATATGTTTTGAACTCGCGGCTATTGGTAACCTAATCCAAATTTATGCAACAAAATTTGGGGATTTTATTTTTGGGGATTTTGTTTTTGGGAATTTCGTACCCAACCCTAAACAAACCACATCTACAGAAGATATGATCGATCCTTTTTTGCTTCCTGCCACGATGTGACGTATCTAGAATCTGGAAATATATACCCTAACCTAAACATGTGTCAACTTACTCAGTTTGCGAACAACAGTCAACATATTTTGCATCGGCTTCCAGAGGCACTCCAACAGCTACATCTTCCTCGTTATCTCCGCTTTCAAACCTGTTTTAGGGAGTAATTGTAGTGAACATATGTAGTTATTACTTTTTCCTTACCTTAAATCATTCCGTTCGGCACCTGTAAGTGGTAAAAATAGTGACGGTACAGAACCAGTATTCAGCCGTCTGCGCTTCGCACCTTCTACTCCTTTGAAGTCGCTAGGGGCAAAATGTTTCTCGCACACCCTAGAAGACGCTTTGAACTGCATACCGCATATTTTTTCCCATCGCTGACGGATTTGCTGTTCTAATGGAATAGCATATTTTCTTATATTTTCGCCAATCCATGTTTTTCGACAAATAACACACGTTACAGGCATTCTTTCTGTTAACAAATTTATTTGGAATTATGTTACAACACTATAAAGTATTTTTTTTTAATTCAGAGACCGTACAAAAACAATAACTTTTTATATTAAATTTGTGAAGGCACTTTCGAAATTCCAAGCATACACTTGGCGCAATACCTACATAGTATTTTTTTCTTATTAACTTGGCGAAGAATCATTGAAAAACTACTTTTTACACTAGAAAACTGCACAACGAAACACTGAAACATACTTTTTTTCCCAACATCACAAAACACTGTTGGCAGATTGTCAAAATATTTCTGACAAAAAATTTAAGCATACGTCAAAAAATATGAATAGCCTTATAATGATTGAATCATGAGTTCTACCATGAAAAGATTCTATTCTGGCGTTTTCCCAGTTTTGGCGGCTGCATGGATTTTCATGTATTTTGTTGCACGGTGAATCCGACAACCGACCTCCGCTTTGGTTCTGTTCGGGCTGCCGACGAATAATCGACAAAAGAATTATTTGTTTTAATCGTTTTTTGACATAAGCAAAGAAGTAAAATATAAGGAAATGGTGTTGCTTACACACGCACTGAACGTGAACTGTCGCACCATTCTTAAATTGTGCGAGCGAGAAAGAGAGTGTTTTTGACATTTCTGAGAACCCTGGCATTTAGTTGGAAGATTCCTCAGCAAAATAGTTGAAAATAATTTAATTTTAAGAATTTTTCACTGCTTAAAAAGTGACAATATCAAAGAAAAAAACCACAAAAATAAATGCAGCATGAGTTGTGCGATTAAAAATTGTAAAAGTTCCCAAAAACTTAAAACAATGCGCTTTCGTTCCACAGGTAAATATGTCCATACGGTTTGAATTCTTTTAACAAAAGTGCTTTATTTAGTTTCTAACGATATTTTGTATCTTATTTGTTTTAGAAAGATGTATATTTATAGTTAAAAACTGTTTAAAAATGCAAATTGGACCCCGTTGATTTTGCGCCAGTTTGCTCAAACCACATCTGTCAAACCACAAACACTGCTTCAGGGGCGCAGTCATTTTTCACAGTTGAATATATTTTTGGGGCGCTCTTAATTTTAGCATAGTGAATGAGACTTAGTAATTGTTTGTTAAATTTTTCTTATTTCTGCACGACAATTAGGCAGAAACACAAAACAAAAAAAAGTAAGGATTTTAAAAAAGTAATATAATTTCATTTGTAATTAAAGATCAAGTTTAGAATTTATAGGCCTTCAAATTTATAAAAATTACCTAAAAATCTTTCTGTTTTTCTCGTTTTTCAACAAAACTAAGCTTTATGGGTATTAAAACAAAAATAATGCGCGTATTTATTCAACGAGGTGTCAAACATAAAATTCCATGCATAACTTTTTACGATATAATTTTTTTTTTAATTGGAATTTGTCTGAAAAACTAGTGGTTTACCTTTTACGAAAGCAATCCATTAAAAAGAGAATTAATAAAAAGATAACTTCATCCAGAAGTACTGTACTGTAAGTCCAACCTGTGTTGCAGTTACTTTCGTTCTCTCACTCTCATTTGCGGATAGCGTTGGCGTGAGTGAAAATTGTAGGTAGTGTGCGTAAGTGGAAAACCGGTTGAAAGCAAAACAAATAATAAATTGTCTATCGCGTATTAGTTATGCACATAAAAATAACTTGCAAGAGGAGTACAAGTTGACAAGTACTTGAAATACTTGATACATAATTTCAGTAATTTAGAAGATGAATTTGCTGTTGCATGCTTTCATTTAAATGTATATTTTATTAGAAACAAAAAACCATTCAAATAGAGATAACAAAAACCCAAAAAAAATTTCAAAAATTTTACTTTATGTGTGGTAATATATATTTACTAATTATTAATGTTTGAATGTAAAAACATAATTTTAGTTAAAAAAAATAATAAGTTTAAAATCGCCGCTCACAATTTTTACTTTTGTGGCGGCGTTATTAAAACTGCTACTAATATGGTCATTTAAAGACAAAGAATCACTGTTTGTTGGCTGTAAACATTTTAGTATTAAAAAATTAATATAAAACAATAATTCAATATTTACTTCCTTCATCAATTTCCATTTTTTTAATTTAACTTTTACTTTATTTTTACTTACTAATGCTTTCATTAGCAACTGATAATGACTTCTGCTTTTAGCATACGCAAGTATTTGCAGTAGAAGGTAGAACTATACAGTTTTTTTTCATTTGCCGTGATAGCGACCGATAATTACTGTAATTGATGAGAGCAAGTTGCGTATGCATTTGAAACGAGAGAGAGAGAGAGAGTTAAAACATTACTTTTTCTCTGAGCAACAAGCAACGGTTTTACGCTATTCCTTTGCTTAATTCTGCTACAAGTAATGTGCGTAGCTAAAAGTACTTGGTGGAATCAAAGAAGCAAATACATTTGTGCAGCCCTTACGTTTGTAATCCCTAAGCAGTGGCCAAAGGCCTCCTATTAAAAAGAGACAACTAAATACATTTTAGCGATTTTAAGTAAAAAAAAAGACACAGTTTCGACAGTATCGTAAGTATAGACGTAGAATTCCTTTTTATACAGTAATAGAGAAAAATTATGTTTTTTTCATTTATATTTTTGAAAACTATTTTAGAGCATTTCATCTTCTAAATAAAAGTTATTTAAAAACAAATTTGTTGTTGTTGTCCTTCTTCAAACTTGACTGATCTAAACAGCTCACAATTAAATTCATGTAAAAATTTGTTTTGTTTTATGAAAAGTTTTCGTTTGATATTTTTGGTGATGAATTTGTTGTTTTTGTTAATTTGTTTTGTTTGTTAAAACTAAACGTAATTCAAAGTTATGTTGAATTAATGGAAATAAATTTAGTTTTCGTGTATATATAAACTAGCTGAACATTTATTTATTTAATTTAATTATTGCAATGCTTCGCCTCTTTTTTTGTTGTAAGCCAATTAGAATTCAGCACTGAATCGCATGTAATTTGCTTCATGCTCCCCCTTTTTATTTTTAGACCAATCAAAAAGCAGCAATTACACAATCAGCTGTTTCGCAGTCAGTTGTGGGAGAATGAGAATGGGGTTACCCCACTCTCTATTATAATTAACACGTATTATAAAATCAGCTGTTTTGAAGACAGTGGTGGAAGAAAGAGAATGGGGCTACCCCACTATTTTAATTAATATGAATTTTAAATTTGTGGTAAAGCCGTTAATAAACGTAGTAAAAAAATAGGTGCAGAAGTGTGCATGGTCGAAAAATATTATCATGTAATAAGTATTCCTGAGTCAAAGCTGAACGCTGTGAAAATTTAAGATCGGTTATCAGGTCCAGCCTCCAATATATCGCAAACAAAGGGGCGTGCTGTGCCCACTTTTCTTTTGGTACGTATTTCTATTCATGCCAATACCATATATAGCAAATACTGCCGCCGTTGGTCAAAAAATGCCCAAGATATGACGATTTTAAATTTTGGGTTATATGGGCGAGGCCACGCCCCTTCGTCCACTCCCAACTTTATATAGTCAAGAATTTATTATTTCGTAAGAATATCCTATTGTGAAAATTTAATGACAATCGGTCCAGTAGTTAAGACTATATTGCGATTTTTAATTTTCCTAAAAAGGGGCGCGGTCCCACCCACTTTTCTCCTGGTACGTATTCCTAATTATGCCAATACCATATGTACCAAATAGCATCAACGTAGGTCAAAAAATGCCCAAAATATCGCGATTTAAATTTTTGGGTTATATGGACGGTGCCACGCCCCTTTGTCCAATAAAAACTTCATATAGCCTATTATTCTTTCCAGAGTCATAGTAACATGCTGTGAAAGTTTCAGGAAGATCGATCCAAGGGTTTGGCCTCCTATAAAGCACAAACAAACAAACAGACAGACAGACATTCATTTTTATATATATAGATTGAAAGCAGATTAATTATAATTAAAGTAAAATTAGGCGAAAAAGGGGGATTTGGTAATAAAAAATCTATGGCTACCTTACCTGTAGATAAAAAGTATATAAAACTTTAGGTAAATACATATTACAAAAAAAGTATTTTGTATAGCAAACATTGTTAGTGGTAAAAGTAAGTATCTGAATTAAGAAAGGGGGCGGTGAAGTGGGCGTGGTTCATAGTAATATGGCGACGTTAACAGTATTAAGAGCAATATACTACCAAATAAAAAATAATCCGTTGGAAGGAACAAATTTGTTCAGAGAACAAAAAGTTTAAAACTTAAATTTGGTGTGAAAAGGGGCGTGAAAGGGGGCGTGGCGTAAGAAATGTTTATTTCTACCTCGCCTGGAGTATAATGTGTACACAATTTGAAGTAAATCTGCTAAAATCTATATGGGAGCAATTACATATTTTTAAAAAAGTGGGCGTAAAAGTAGGCGTGGTCGAAAAAGTACCCTTTTAATCATGCCAGAGTCCCAGTTAAATGTTGTGAAAATTTCAGGAAGATCGGTCCAGAGGTTTGGTCTCCTATAAGGTACAAACAAACAAATAAACAAACACACATTCCATTTTATATATATAGATATAGAAGAAGATATATAACATATGTGTATATTTTAAAAGTAGTTTAAAATAAAAAATTTTAGTTAGCAAAATAAATTTTTAATATGGAAACAATATAATGCATAGTATAAGTAATTCGAATTTATTATTATATTTAAAAAATAAATGGAGTTTTTAAAGCACAACGCATGCGCAAATTTGCGTAGTAGTATACATACATACAGCCTCCGTAGCTACACGCACCTGTGTTCTCTATTGTATTTATCTTGCTGCAAATAAACATTCGTTTTATTCGTACTCCAACTCATGGCAGAATAGCCAGGTAGGGCCGACTAGGAGAAGAATGAAGAAGAAAACAGATAAAAGAGAGCTAGTTGTCAAAATCAGCTGTTCATGTCGAGTAAAAATTGAGAACATCTAAAAAAATTTCAGCTAACTGAACCAACAACAATTACCAAGCAAATCAATGACGCACAGAGAAGAGCAAGATCACAGCGGTTGAATAGAGTTAGAGGGGATGAACCGAATCGTCCACAGAAAATAAATACATCTTTGCTTACTATGTCCCGCTTTTCACTCGTCACACACGAAAGTTCTCGAGCTTGCGGCGAAAGCAATTATTGCTCCGAGAGCAATAATTCTCTTGCTCTGGTAGCAAGATCTCTTTATCCCGCTTTTCACTCGGCAATGATTGTTACTGTGAAAAAAGAAATTTTTTGTCGGAATTGTTTTAAATTTTAACTGGCAACCTTAACTAGTAGTACTACATTTTTTTGTAGCCACGTACTGGCTCTGTAGCTACTAAACCTCTGCACAAATGCACAAGTTTTTTCTACAACAGTAGAGCCAACAGTGCCGAGTTCAGAACATAACATAACTCTGTTAAGTCAAGCAGAACATAACCAATTCATTAAACGACAAGAACCGAGCAGTGAAGAGCACTCGTCGGCTTCAAAACAGAACTTGTTCGCCGCTTGCTTTGCCAGAACACGATGTTTTTCGTTCTATAGAACAAAATTGCTTGATAACAGCGAGAAAAGCCTCGATCACACCTAACGCAACAGAACATTGGCAAAGATATTAAGGGCTTTTAATTTCACGCAAATTTCATGCGTTTTGGGCATCTTAAAGCGCAAATGGTTAAGTTATCTTTGCGATTCATGAAAATTCCTTCTAAATGGCATTCAATAGTTAGTGCATATTTTTAAATATTTTGTATATTTTTTTGTATATTTTGTATATATTTAAATATTTTAAATGCTTAGTTTTGCATATTAATTGCGTATATTTTTTATACAATAAATTCATGTGGTTTTTGCATATTTTGCTTTTTTTGATTTGCAACCATTAAAATTCAATACGAAATATTTTGGAAAAAGATAACTTTGAATTATTAGGTACTTTTAAATGCACTTAACTTTTTTTTATAAATTAATTTTATATGTATTTAAAAATTAATTGTTTTTTTTTTGTTTTTGTTAATTAAATGCAAAATTGATTTTTTTAACCGATAATAAAAATAAGAAAAATATTTTTAATTGCATATTTTACCTTTTTTTAGCGAATATTTAAGTTTTTAAGTGCATATTATATGCGCGTATTTTCGATTTTTATGTTCAAATCGTGATATTTTTGCAAATTCAAGTATTATTTTATATGATTTCGGAGGGTATTTTTTCCATAATTTTAACTCGAATATTTTAGAAATATTTAAGGTACTAGAAAAAAAACGCCAGTATTTTATGCTAGGGCCGTAGTCAGGATTTACCCTTGGGAGGGAATCTTGATGAAATTTTTTTCAAAATTAATATATAGGTACAATTATTTGTTTCATTTAATTTTTACTTTAAGTTTGCAAAAACTATTACACCAGCCAATATATTTACGAAAAACATGAATTTTTGAGGTTTTTGCAAAATGGCTTAGCTCACTGGCGATTATCGTAAAACAAAAGATACAAAATTTGTTGATATTTCGTTGGATAATCTCAAAATTTTTGCTCCGCTACCGCACATGACACGATAGTGTTGATATAGGGATTGAAGAGCTGATATTTTTTCTAAAATACAAAATGATATTTTTAATTTTATGATAGTAGTTCAGATTCTAGATCAATAATACTAAACACGTGCCAAAAACGTTAAACACCCTGTAAATTGAAAATGTTACAATATAGGAGGAACTTGAGTACAGATTTGAAACCAGGGTTAAACGGACATATACGAAAAAGAATGGGTTTACCAGATACGCAATTTGTATACTAGTTTTATTTATCCAAACATATCTGAATATAAGACGACTGCTATTATTTTGTTCGCAACTGTATATAAAATATAAAAAACCAAACGTAAAATTGAAATGAAACAGATGATTGTCCCTTTATTTTAATTTTGAAAAAAAAATTACTGACTAAGGCCCTGGCATAAAATACTGGCGTTATTTTTCAATTACCTTAAATATTTCTCCGAATATAGCCTCCGAAATCACATTTTTCTAGTAGATCATTCAGTTTTACTAAGATATACCACAAAATAATAACAATTAAAAACATAAACATCATCGCAATAGACCAACAACAACACCAATACCACCATAAACAACAACGCCAACAACAATTGTAATCACATCATTACTAGTAATCATATTTACAAATTAATCATCATTATAATCATCAACAGAAAAAACAACAATAACAACAATCCAACATCATAAGAATGCAAGAAACAATAATCAACAAAAACCACCACCAATAGTAAAAGTAAAACCACAAGAAAATATCCTCATAAACAACACAATAAAATTTAACTAATTTTTTTTTTGTTGTTCCTTCCAAAGGCCCTGGCATAAAATACTGGCGTTATTTTTCAATTACCTTAAATATTTCTCCGAATATAGCCTCCGAAATCACATTTTTCTAGTAGATCATTCAGTTTTACTAAGATATACCACAAAATAATAACAATTAAAAACATAAACATCATCGCAATAGACCAACAACAACACCAATACCACCATAAACAACAACGCCAACAACAATTGTAATCACATCATTACTAGTAATCATATTTACAAATTAATCATCATTATAATCATCAACAGAAAAAACAACAATAACAACAATCCAACATCATAAGAATGCAAGAAACAATAATCAACAAAAACCACCACCAATAGTAAAAGTAAAACCACAAGAAAATATCCTCATAAACAACACAATAAAATTTAACTAATTTTTTTTTTGTTGTTACTTAAAATATATATTTATTTTTAATTCTTTAATAACTTTTATTGAATTAAATATTGTGAAAAATAAAAAAGTCTCTTATTATAATTTCAATAAATAATAAGAAAATCCCTTTTTTTGGCGTTTTAGATGATTTTTACTTCACAAGGAAATGCAGAAACTATGAAACCTTAACAACACATAACTCCAAAGGTTCTGCTGTTCATAACATAACTTTCAAGTCATTTCGTTCTGCTGCTTTCTTCTCCGTCGACTCAAGCATAACATTGAGCATAGCTTGCTCCACAAATCAGTGTTCTGAAATGCATTTCAAGCGCACTCGTGCAGAGTTTTAGTAGCTACATGCATCTGTATTATCTATTTTATTACATCCCAACAAGCCATGAATGTCACTGTTCTAGCTAAACGGTACTTAAAACGGCAGAGTCTGATTTGCTGGTATGAAAAAGACATGTTTTTGTTCCTTTAAGCCGTTCTCTATATTATTGTAAAGTCCTATTTTTAATTTATAAAGAATCCAATTGAAATTTACTTCATATTCGCTTGATGCGCTAGTGTCGTTTGTTCTTGTATTTTTCCCTCTCTTTTTCACCCGTTCGCCACAAAACTCTAAAATATGCATTGAATCTTGTGTTGAAATCAGGGTAGTGCAGTTGAGTTGCCGTTTATTGTTTAGTTTATTGTTGCAACTTAATAAAAACCATTTCAAGAAAAGGTTACAATTTTTTAACAACAAATAAAATTAATATACAACTTAAAGTTTTCTATATGACCTTGTTATTTATTATGTTGATTTTCTTTGATTTAAATACAAATTCTAAATGTTTGATAGTTTAAATCATTCTTGATTTTAAATACAAATTCTAATTGTTTGATAGTTTAAAATCGTTTATTGAGCTTTAGGTCAGGTAAGAATAATTAACTGCTCTAACTATTTAATCAAACAGATAACTAATTGATCAGCTAGTGATGTTTTCCTTTTCATATTGAAAATGTTGTTGTTGTTGTTTCTTTGGAAAAAATTCGTTAGAGTAATTAATTGATCAAAGTGCAATTGAACAAAGCGCAAGATCAGACCACCATGGTGGAGTCCGAACCTTACAGAGCAAAGACGCGACCTAAAAGATTTCTTTAAACTAGCTAAAATAGCTGACCAAGAGGAAATTTGGGGGAATACAAATGTAGGCTCAAACTTTTTAAAACAAACGTACACAGAGCAAAAAGACACTCGTGGAAGAACTTCTGCTCAAACATAGAAAAAACTGCGGACACAGCAAGGCTCAGGAAGCTACTCTCAAAGCAGCCTTCCATTCAGAGCCAGCTACGCAAAGACAATGGCCAGTGGACGGAGAGCAGTCAGGAATCCCTCGAGGTGCTTTTAAAGGCGCATTTTCCTGGGTGTACCGAAGCTCCTAGCACTGCTACAATACGAGGGCACAGGACAACCCCGCTACAGGTTCCACACGACTTAATAACGTCGGACGGAATCGCATGGGCAATAAACTCGTTCTCGAGATACAAATCTCTGGGACCAGACGGTATAATTCCTGCCATGTTGCAAACGGCTGAATCGCGAGTGGTCCCATGGCTGAAGAATATATTTAATGGATGCATCAGGCTAAACTATGTACCTGTGGCCTGGAGGACAGCGAGGGTTGTATTCTTACCGAAGGCAGGTAAGAGCAGCCATCCATGTCCGAGAGACTACAGGCCAATAAGTCTGACCTCCTTTGTACTCAAAACGCTCTAGAAACTGATTGACCTAAGAAACAATTCAATCCAGTTATCAACCACTAGCACGCATACACGAAAGGGAAATCGGTTGAAACGGCACTACATTCCCTAGTAGTAACCATAGAAAAAGCCCTCCACCACAAGGAATACGCACTCGGGGCGTTTCTGGATATCTCAGGTGCATTCAACAATGTATCAACCACCGCAATTTTTAGTGGATTACGTGCAATAGAGGCACCACCGGCAATTAACCTTTGGTTAGACAAGTTGCTAAGCTGCACAAAGGTGCGGGCTAAGTGGGGCACTAAATCCATGGTAAGGGAAGCTCGCAGTGGGACACCCCAGGGAGAAGTCCTCTCGCCACTACTATGGAATCTTGTGGTTAATGAACTACTCAAAAAGTTCGCAGGTAGAGCCCCGAGGATAACTGCCTATGCAGACGACATAAGCATTATTATAGTAGGGAAATGTCTATCAACAGTAAGCTCCATAATGGAGAGCACACTTAAAGATGTACTTAGATGGACAAATTCAGTCGGTCTTAGTATTAATGCAGAGAAAACGGATCTGGTTCTGTTCACGAAAAGGTACAAGATACCACAGTGGATACCACCGAAATTGAACGATATACGTCTCATACCGAAAACTCACACAAAATATCTTTGAGTCGTCCTGGACAGCAAGCTGTCGTGGAAAACCAATGTGGAAGAAAGGGTGAAGAAATCCACCATTGCACTATACACATCCAAAAATATGCTAGGCAGTACTTGGGGTCTCTCACCCTTTCTGATGCACTGGATCTATGTAACGGTAGTGCGTCCTATTCTACTCTATGGGATTATTGTGTGGTGGCCGGCTGTGAACAAATCAACATTCCTCAGGCACTTGGAGAAAACTTAGCGGCAGGCAGCGCTATGCATCACGGGGGCACTGAAGTCAACTCCAACTAAAGCGCTTGAAACCATTCTAAGTATGGACCCCCTGGACATACACGCAAAACTAATAGCCGGAAAAACGGCACAACGCCTTACGGCAGCAGGCAACATGCACATTCAAATTTTTGGACATTGTACAATTGGAAAGGATCTACTTAGTAGCACGGACTACATGGTGCCTCGCACGATAGTTAATTCCAAAGTACGAACTCTTCTGGGACCAAGGGACTGGTGCAAAGGTATAGAACAAGCACAGCAGGCGGTCAACTTATTTACCGACGGCTCCAAAATACCTACGGGGGTAGGATCGGCGGTATATTGCGCAGAGCCTAATATAAACTGCCGAACCACTGCAGTATCTTCCAGGCGGAAGTATTTGCCATAAAGAAGGCTGCTGAGATAGCCCTCAGCATGGACACACAACACTCTAACATCAACATTTTCGTTGACAGTCAAGCGGCGATCAAATCCATGCGCTCCGCTGGCATCAAGTCCAAAAGTGTCTTGGCTGGCAGAGATGCACTAGATGCACTATGCGCTTCGAAAAAAGTGCGCATCTACTGGGTCCCTAGCCACCAGGGCATTGAGGGAAACGAGATGGCAGATGGTTTAGCAAAGGAAGGCGCCGGGCTGGAATCAGAACTCGCAGAACATGTACTTACTCCGCTACAAGAGTTGTACAGGAACCTCGAAAGAAGAGCCACAATAGCAGCGAATCGTAGATGGAAAGATACGACATCGTGCAAAATCTCGAAAATCATGTGCAATGCACAATGCGAAAAACGAACTCTGTTCATCTTGGCACGCCCGCGCAAAGATTGCAGGACACTAGTGGGCATGCTCACTGGTCACTGCATGACGGTAGCCCACGCGAGGAAGCTGGGCATCACCTCGGATGACAACTGCAGGAAGTGCAAGGAACCGGGCACAGTGGAGACCCTGGAGCACCTGCTATGCACATGCCCCGCCCTACTTAGATCGAGACTAAAATACCTAGGCTCATCGACATTCCCGTCGCTTAAAGATGTAGCCAGGGTATCTCTAGAATCTCTCCTAAGGTTTGCGAACTCAACGCAAATCTTTAAAGACTTTTCAAAACAAACACAAAGGTTCCTTGTTGTTCGCTACCGGTACCACTAAGGACCTGAATTGGTCTATGTGAGCCTTCACGAAGGCAGCCGGTTTAACCTAACCTAATTAATTGATCTAGCCTGACCTAAAGCTAAATTTTATTTGCAATTTCAACGATTTTAAAGTTTCAAACAACTAGCATTTGTATCTAAAATCAAGAATGATTTAAACTATTAAACATTTAGAAATTGTATTAAATCATAGAAAATCAACATTAATATACAGCTTAGTAAATGGTACGCTTAGCTGAAACACACATTGCATAGCTTGCTGACAACGAAACAGTCCGCTTCAGTGCTTTTAAAAGTGCACACCGTTTTCAACCGAGCCTATTGGCTATCTGGGAAACAAAACAAAAATGAAAGCAACTGATGAGTATTTATATATGTATGTTTTACATACATATTAATGAAAAACATCAAAAACAACAACAAAAGCAGCACAGCGAACGACGTGATTACCAACCAAACAAGCAAACTCACAAACAACAACAACCTTAAAAACAGCATAAGCTTGTGAATTTCTCATACGAATATATGAATTTTTCATCTTCTAAGATTTTGCTATTTTATTAGATATTCGTTTTATTCCCACTAAAACTGATATTTTGGCATTTTTTTGTTGTTTGTACGATGAGTATTAAAGGCTGTAGGCATACCCTAAAGTGTCAAATATCACTTTGAAAAAAATTCGTGAAAATGACCCCCATACAAACCGCGCTGTAAGTCGTAATTCTACGTCAAAAATATGATTGTATTTTAAATGCATGTAATTTTATGCTTAATATCTTGTTGAATAAATACTTTTATTATGTCTCTTTTGATACCTATAAAATTCAGTTTTGTTGGAAAAATTAAAAAATCAGCTAGATTTTTACTCCACTTTTTCCAACGTTGGATGCGTATAACTTCTAAGCCAATTGCGAGCGATCTGAAATTTTTAAATAATTAGAGTTGTTGCTATTCTTGAAATGTTCCTAAAATTTTAATGCAATAAGAACAAACTTTAACAGTTTGGGCCTTCTTTTGCGATACAACCGAATACGATCCTTTGTGATTGTTTCTGTATTTGTGTGAACCAACACCAATATAAAAAATACCACACTTTTTTGCTATTACACCACTTCCTTATATTTTACTTCTTTGGACATAAGCCCTTCCCGAGCAAAAAAAGAATTGTTGCCAGCCATTTTTGAGGAAGAGCGTCTGTCAAAACACAAGTTCTGCTTCATGAGCGCATTTATTATTTAGGGTGGCAAGGGCCTCAATTTTTTTCATATTGGGGTAAGCTTTAATAGTTATTTATTTGTTTACAATGTCTTTGAAAACTTGACATGAAATTAAAGTGAATTAGCGCCCTAAGGTTACAAGCTATAACTAGGTATTTTTAAATAAAAAAAAACTAATTAAAAGTCGACAGTTCGGAAAAAACTACACAAAACTATTTATTTTAAAAGAGTTTAATTTGGTATGTATTTTAGTTGCTTAGTTTTTGTGTTATTTTAATATCAATTAAATAGTTTATAAAAATAGTATTTGAAATTAATTATTAAAAAATCATTAAATGTAACTTTTGTCGTTTCAGTCTTATTCTGAGTTCATGTCTTTTACTTTATTTTAACAATGCTTTTCTCTGTAAAAAAATTGGCAACGCAACATATTATATAACGGTGCTATATAAAAATTGCATAGTAAGCATACATCTAAAACATAAAAAATAATTTACGCCTTTATTTACTACATAATTGAATGCGGCCCTGTTTGAATGTTTTTGTGTTTGTGTCAACTTCACTGTGTTTGTAAAATACTTCATTTCACTTCAACTACACCGCTTCCTTATATTTTACTTCTATGTTTTTGTACCTTTAAACCGTTCTCTATATTATTGTATCGTCCTTTTGTTATACTTATCAAGAATCGAATTAAAATTTATGTCATATTCGCTTGATGCGTCGTTTGTTCTTGTCTTTTTTCACCCTCTGTTTTTCACCCACTCGCCAAAAAACGCTGAAATATGCATTGAATCTTGTATTGAAATCATGGTAGTGCAGTTGAGTTGCCGTTTATTGTTTAGTTTATTGTTGCAGCTTAATAAAAACTATTTTAAGAAAAGGTTACAATTGTTTAACAACAAATAAAATTAATATACAACTTTAAGTTTTCTTTGTTTGTTAATATGACTTTGTTATTTATTATGTTAATTTTCTATGATTTAAATACAAATTCTAAGTGTTTGATACTTTAAATCATTCTTGGTTTTAAATACAAATTCTAGTTGTTTAATAGTTTAAAATCGTTTATTGAGCTTAAGGTCAGGTTAGAACAATTAATGCTCCAACTAGTAAATCAATCAGCTAACTAATTAATCAGCTAGTGATGTTTTCCTTTTTATATTGAAAATGTTGTTTTTGCTGTTTCTTTGGAAAAAATTCGTTAGAGCAATTAAATGTTCTAACCTGACCTAAAGCTCAATAAACGATTTTAGAGTATCAAACAACTAGAATTTGTGTATCAAATCAAGAATGATTTTTACTATCAAACACTTAGAATTTGTATTTAAATCATAGAATATACAATTAATATACAACTTAATAAATGTTACGCTTATATGAAACACACAATGCATAGTTTGCTGACAACGAAACGGTCCGCTTCAGTGCTTTTAAAAGTGCACACCGTTTTCAACCGAACCGATTGGCTATCTGGGAAACGAAAAAATTCAAGCAACTGATGTGTATTTATGTATGTATATTTTACATACATATTAATAAAAACAACAACAACAATAACAAAAGCACAACGAACGACATGATTACGAACCAAACGAACAAACACAACAACAACCATAAACAATCACAGCATAAGCAGCTACTGAAGCAGCTTGTGCATTTATCATACGAATATATGAATTTGTTTTCTACTTAGATTTTGCTATTTTATTAGATATTCGTTTTATTCGCACTCCGTTATTTTGGCATTTTTTTTTTCTTTGCACGATGAATATTAAAGGCTGTAGGTATACCCCAAAGTGTCAAATATCACTTTTAAATGTGCTTGAAAAAATTTGGGAAAAAGACCCCCCTTTACAAACCGCGCTGTAAACCGTAATTCTACGTCAAAAACTTCTAAAAAGAGTTGAGATCATTGAGCAAAGATGCAGGCAAAAGGAGCCAAAATAACTGCTCAAGCCACAACACAGCCTCTTATTTCTATTAAGATATCTAAAATTTCCTCCATTGCAGCTACAATTTCTTGTATAGCTTTTGATTGCGTTGTTGTGGCTTCAGCAATTAATTTGGTGGCTTCAGCCTGCATCTTTCGGTTGAACAAAATTTTCTGGCATTGCTCGAGTTGATGTAACAACTCCAAGTGGATGAGCTCCTCTTGGAGGTGTTACCATTGCTTCACCATTTGCATATGATAAGGAACGTTCTTGGTCGGACGGCTGCATAACAGATAAACATCCTAGAATCACACCGCGAGGTTGTACTATCGTTGAAATAAATAAAATTTGATCGATGGTTTGCTCCATTTCTATGAGTGCGTTGAATCTGTACGACCCACCACCTGTTTCACGCATGCTTTTATGGTTCTCCTAAATCTTCTTTTTTGTGCGGCTCTTAAGATCTGCCCAAATCTGAAATTAAAAAAAAAAATTAAAAGCAACAAATTATTGCAGTATGTACAATACCTTTCTCCACTCCATAGCACTTCTTTGTGGCGGTTCGTACGAATTAATTTTCGTAACAATACAGTTCCACTTTTCATCCACTTTGGTTCTAGTGGCACCAAAAACTGGTGTGCCTTTTGGCAGCTCTGGGTTTCTTTGCATTTCCTGCACTAGAACCCCAAATTGCTCGCTTGTAGTTTTCTTTGTACTAAAAATATATAAAATATTGCTAATATATAAAATAAGGCTGGCAAAAATCCTCTACCTAACCCTCCATGTGGGTGCCGGCTGGTAATAACCGCTACAGTGTTCTTAATCCTAAGACGGGGGTTAGCAGAGGGGGGGTTCTTCCTACCGTATTCTGACTCTTCAATAGTCTCGTATGGCATGGTAAGAATCCTCCCCATCGGTAGGGGTGTGGGCTGAATCAAGGTGTAATGCGACCCGTGCTGAGGATTTGCTAGGCTGGAAGCCCATGTAATAAATTCCAGTCTTTAACGGAGCCTCTCTGATACCTGGCCGCCTCAGAGTGTAACTGTGGCCTCCGCGGCATTGGGGTTAGGGCGCTGTCGACATCTTTTTCCCCTCTCTATTTTTTGATCACTCTACTGACAGACTCTGAGCCAAATCTCGGGTTGGATCGGGGCTGCACACGGGGATCTTTCATTCCCTGAATGCGGACCCGATCCCGTTCGAGGACTGGTCTCAGAGCCTGTCGGTTTAACTCTCTTCATCTTGGTGGAGAGGGGGTGGTCGCACAACCAAGATGAATACAATTAATAATAAAAAACAGACAGATGGGCAATCTTTAAATGCCAACCAAGTGGAGCCTACAGCTACACCAGACACGCGGTCTTTAAACGCTCCTTATGGCCAACAGCCTGCAGACGCGCAGTCTCTAAATGCTTCTGCTGCGGACGCTAGTGCAGTGGCTACCAAACCAGGCACATGTGGCAGTAGCAACAAGGGTCCGGCTACAAAGACGCCATCCACCAAAAGGACAGGCCGTGATTCTCGGAAATCAGCGCTAAGGGTAAGGGATCGCATTGCGAAAATTCCCGAGAACCAGCGTACCGAGGCTCAGTGGAAGTCCTGGAAGTGGGCGGTAGGCACCATGGAGGAGCCACAACAACCCAAACCGGTGCCTACTAAGCGTCAGCGATCTCTAGAGGAGGTCCCTATGCCGGGCGCCAAGAAAATTTGTGGTAACACAGCCACTCCAAAACTCTTCAGTGAAATCGCGGCTGGACAAATTACCATTGCGGTGATTGACAGAAGCGACCCAGACGGCAGCATCTCGCCTGAAAAATGGAGGAAGGTAGTGGGAAAACTGGCCACTATCTTCATTCCGATTATGAAGGAGTTTCCCGGCAGAGGCCCTTCTTGTCGCGACAGTGGATGGCATCAAGGCCACGTGAAGCTGATCGCATGTGCTGACCAAAGGTCTCTAGATCTGTATAAGATCGCAATCTCAAGGATTGGTGAGGTATGGCCGGGCGCGAATCTCGCGGTCATTGATAGGGATCTGATCCCAAACAGACCACGGGCGCGTTCCCGGGTCCCAGCCGAGCATTCTGACCCTCAAATAATCCTTGAGACAATAAGGTTGGGAAATCATGGCCTACCAACAGCAAACTGGAAGGTGACACGGGTTGATGAGCCGAAGGGGGACTTTAGGTCGGTAACATTTGTTATCAACCAGGAGTCCCTGGCTTTCTTGTCATCCAAAGGTTTCGTGGTAGACTATGGTTTCTCATCCATAGAACTGAGGGTCTACAAAAAAGATGAGGCATTATTGGAGGAAGAGCAGGCTTCCAAAGCAATTAAAAACGCACCATCCTCTCAAACCTGCCCCCCTGTGCTAGAATCGGAGGGCGTAAGCTCCGTGATGGAACTGGCAAGCACATTTCGGCTATCCTCATTGGAGGATAGCCTTCTTAAATCAGACGAGGACTCTGACACAACTGTGGTGGAGGTTGATTTAACTACTAGAAGCTCAAATGCTGAAGGTAGTACAAATTAACCTACACCACTCCAAGGCTGCGTCCGCCAGCCTGATAATCAGTCTCAGCAAAGATGGAGATGACATCGTCCTGATCCAGGAGCCATGGGTAGTCTGTGGCCTGGTATGCGGACTCAGGACTCCAGCATACACGCTTGTGTATACTAAATCATAAGGTAATCCAAGAGCGTGTATTTTAATTAAGAAAAACCTGAGTGTATTTACTCTCTCTAATTTCAGTAACAAAGACACCGTGGCTATAAGCGTCGAGATGGGCCAGAACAGCTTGTGGCTCGTCTCAGCATACCTCGCGCACGACCACGAAGTCCTCCCAGAAGACAACTTTAAAGATTTAGTCTCCAAAGCAGCATCAAAAGCAAATGGCCTAATTATCGGGTGCGATGCAAATGCTCATCATGTGATCTGGGGTAGCTCAGACACCAACAAACGGGGTGAGTTTCTATTTGACTTCATCCTCACAACTAATCTTAATATATGCAATATAGGTAATGAACCCACCTTCATTATAAGTAATAGACAGGAGGTTCTGGATATTACCCTTGCCTCTGTCCATATATCTAATAGGGTAAAAAACTGGAGAGTTTCTAATGAACACTCCTTCTCAGACCATAGATATATTCTCTTTGATGTTGATAACTTTGACTCGAGATCATGCGAATTTCGCAATCTTAAACAAACCAATTGGGATCTTTATATAAATTACTTAAATACAGATCTCTCAATTGGACCAACTAATCGTCCTTCAATAAACAATCTTTAGACAACTTAGTTAATAGTCTCACTAAATCGCTAAATAAAGCTCTAGATACTGCTTGTCCGCTAAAAACATTGAGGGGGAAGCAAAAGCCTCCTTGGTGGAATAAGGGACTAGAAGATCTCCGGAAAAAGACCAGAAAACTTTTCAACAGGGCAAAGACCACAAGATCTACAGATGCGTGGTCATATTATAAAATAGCCCTCAAGGAATATAAAAATGAACTACGAAAAGCACAAAGACAGTCCTGAAGGACCTTCTGTGAAAATATATCACAGACCTCTGAGGCGTCAAGACTCAGGAAAATTCTAGCTAAGGCTCCCTCCAATCCAAGCTTCATGAAAAAAGAAGATGGTACTTGGACCACAAGCAGTGAAGAATCTCTGAACGTTTTAGTAGAAACCCACTTTCCGGGATGTTCAGAGATATACAACGATCCAATCCAGGTATATCAGTTACCACCTGTGAACAGATCTCTAGAAATACTCTCGCAAACAAAACTCGAATGGCCAATCAGTAGCTTCAAACCATTTAAGTCACCAGGACCAGATGGTATAGCCCCCATTGAAATCCAAAAGTCGTATGACATCATTAAGGAGCGGCTTTTGCTGATCTACCAAAGCTGCCTTGACCTAAACCACATTCCCCAGCGATGGCGTAATGTGAAGGTTATCTTTATACCTAAGGCAGGAAAAAGCTCACACGCAAACCCAAAAAACCTTCGACCAATTAGTCTCTCATCTTTTCTTCTAAAAATCCTCGAGAGATTAATTGATATTCACTTGAGATCCATGATAGAAAAGAAGCCATTATCTCTAGCTCAACATGCTTACACCAAAGGAAAATCAGTGGAAACAGCTCTCCACTCCATAATCTCCATCATTGAAAAATCTCTCTATCTGAAGGAATATACAATGATAGCTTTTATTGATATAGAAGGAGCCTTTAATAACGTCGAGGCAGGGGCCATCACCAGTGCGCTGACGGAGCTTGGGGTGGATGCCGCGCTGATAGCACTCATAAACCAAATGCTAGTTGGCAGGATTATAAGTGCAAAATTTGGAGCGGCATCCACGCTAAGATCTGTACCAAGAGGAACCCCTCAGGGAGGGGTTCTATCGCCTCTACTCTGGAATTTAGCAGTGAATGAACTGCTAGGCAAACTAGAACTAGAGGGGTGCAGGGTGATAGCTTATGCCGATGACGTTGCTATTGTTACCTCTGGAAAATATATATCTACTCTCCGAGACACTATGCAAAACTGCCTAAATACTCTTGTCAACTGGACTATCAGCTGTGGGCTCAGCGTTAATCCTAATAAAACTGAGTTAGTAGTTTTCACAAGAAAACACAATGTACCTCAAATTAGCCCTCCAAAACTGGGAAATACAAGTCTTATCTTCTCAGATCAAGCAAAATACCTGGGCCTTATACTGGATAGGAAACTAAACTGGAAGCCCAATCTGCTCGAAAGAGCCAAAAAAGCGAACATTGCCCTATACTCTTGCAAAAAGGCGGTGGGTAGCAAATGGGGCTTACAGCCAAGTGTTACTCACTGGCTTTATACAGCAGTTGTAAGGCCAATATTGCTATATGGTGCTATTGTCTGGTGGCATGCGCTCGAAAAACAGACTCACCATAACCTTCTCCGTAAAGTTCAAAGATCAGCTGAACTGTGCATTAGCGGAGCCCTAAGAACCACTCCGATAGACGCATTAGACACAATGCTCCATCTTACACCACTTGATATCCTAGCTAAACAGATGGCCGCTAATACAGCCATCCGCCTAGTAGCCACCTCCCAGTGGAAAGAAGGTACACTAGGACATTCTTGTATCAGAAAATTTCTCCCTCCTTTACCTAGGTCCATTGACTACATCACACAAAAACTACTCTTTGAGAGGAAGTTCGATGTATCCATTCCCTCTCGAGAAGAGTGGGAACAAGAAAACCATTCACCTCACAATGTCATTGAGATCTTTACGGATGGATCAAAACTAGATGGCAAAGTAGGTGGAGGAGTCTACTCAGAAGCATTAGGCATCAATATAGCCTTCAGGCTCCCTGACCATTGCAGTGTATTTCAAGCTGAAATCGCTGCTATACATGAAGCGTTAACTTGGCTTCAGAAAAATGATATATCTTCCATGGATATATGCACTTTCTGACAGTCAAGCCGCTCTGAAAGCCCTAGGAACTGTTGAAATAACATCTGAAACAGTTTTCAACTGCCGCAGATCTCTAAACGAGATGGCAGAGCAGCTCAAAATTATCCTATGCTGGATTCCTGGACATAGGGATTTTCTAGGTAACTGCAGAGCAGATGAACTCGCTCGCACAGGTACTACCAAACAACTATCTTCAGACAAGACAAACCTTGGTATTCCTCTCACCACATGTAAACTCCTTACACATGAGTTATCCTGTATTAACACCAACAAAAGATGGTCAGCAGGTAACACTTGTAATATAGCACGGCAAATCTGGCCCAAACTCAATCTGAAGCGTTCAAAAGAACTCATATCTCTTAGTAGAGATCACATTGGCACCATGATAGGGGTCCTGACAGGGCACTGCCTTATTGGCAGGCACGCTCAAAGATTAAACATACCCCACAACGACTTCTGCAGAAGCTGTAGAGATGAGGAGGAGGTGGAATCTACAGAACACCTTCTCTGCACCTGCCCAGCGCTGGCTCAAAAACGTTTTCTTCACCTAAATAACTGGTTTTTCAGAGACCTCGAAGAACTCTCGGTAATATCGATATACCGAATCCTAAGCTTTGTGAACAGCTCAAGCTGGTTTGAATAGAGAAGGGAGATCAACCCCTGTGGTACCACAATGGGCCTTATTGGCCTATGTGCGTCTCAATTTGAGGCAGCCACTTTAACCTAACCTAACCTAATATATGTAATTACATATAAATAATGTTAAACATGCTTATGAAAATGTGTTTACCTTTTCTTCACAGCATCTTCCATTATTAAAATTTTGTAGACGATGAAATTATTTGTTTATCGCCGTTTTTTGACGTTCCACTTCGGTTGATTTTCTTACAACAAGCAAAGTTTGCACTGCTGTTATGTCTTCGTTCGTAGCTGAATCAGTTGTTCTTATTTTGTACGATATACGTATTACATCAAGCAAAGACAGCTGATTATTGTCTTTTTAACGAAGTCTTTGTGAAATGCACGTTTCCAAGGGCGTCCGCAGGATTTGTTCTAGGGGGGGTAAAAGGCATAATTGAATCCAGAATGAACATAAAAAAGATGTAACCTATATAATGCTATTTACTACGATTATTGGAACTAATTTGTGATTATGATATGCACACTAAACCGGTTGACACACGCTTGTACACATTAGAAAATCTAATATAATTTTAAAGATGGTGTAAAAACTTTTCTCGTATCATGTCCGAAATATTTAAAAATTTTATTTCATTTTTAATTTTTTGCTAAAGCAAATTTTTTTAATAGTTTAATGAATTAAATAATATGAGGCCTATATCCTTAAATGAAAAATATGCAATAACAATAGAGTTCAGCTACTACAGCTTTTTCACACTCTCTCCGCAATAGATCATTTTAAGAACCAACCCAATATCATTGAAATTACTCAAAGATATCGATAAAAGTGGTCCAATAAAAAACCAAAAGGGAGAAAAATTTACCCACCACAATATGGGTTGGGCTCAGGGACAACACAAGACATAACAACTAACCATGCGTTTACATAGATCTAATCATACATTAGTTTTCAATCTACTTTTGAGTTAACCTTTCGACAAGTTAACATCAAACACGCTACAGTTGTTAACAAAGGTACTTATGCGATTTAATGGAGCAGTTAACATATAATTTGTTCCACTAAATGGTAAATAAATCAAGTTGTTAGAGTTTCTACTGCTTCTACGGTTAGTGTTAAAATTTATAAGAGAAAGAAGTTCTGGAGAATCGAATGCACCAGTTATAAGTTGGTGTAAGTATACGATATCAGTAGATTTCCTTCTCTCACTTAAAGAGTGCATCTTTAATAATTTTAAACGATCATCATATGGAGGAAGATTAAATGTGTCAGTTCCACTCAAGCCTCTCAGAGCAAACCGAACAAAACTTTTTTAATTCTTTCCATACGATCAACATGCACATTGTAATGTGGGGACCATACTTGACTTGCGTACTCCAAGTGAGGACGCACGATTGAATAATACAGAGTTGTAGTTGTTATTAAGCTATCAAACTCTTTGGCCCACCGTTTTATAAAACCAAGCATAGAAGACCCTCTTTTACAAATTCTGTCAATATGCTTGTTACGACCTAAAGCAGTATCTTTAATTTTGTAATCAAAAATAAAATTGTTCCTTCTTCGCGAAAAGGTCATAGTTTGGCATTTATCTGGATTTAAAAACATGTTATTTTTAGATCACCAAACCTCAAAGGAGTTCAAGTCTGACTTGTCAAAAGTTTAGGTATCGAAGACAATTTAGCGACAGGCCTATAATTAGTGCCGTCATTCCTGCAACCTTTTTTGTAAATAGGACTGATATAAGATTTTTTCCAAAAAAGAGAAAAATTACTTTCATTAATTGATTTATTAAAAAGTAAAGAGAGTGGCTGACACAAAATGGAGCTGCATTGTTTTAACACTGCGGCAGGAATTCCATCTGGTCCAGCGCTAAAATCCTCATCGATTGATTCAATATACTTAAAAATATCCTCTGAGGTAAAAGATATATGCCCCAAAGAAACTTTGGATGCGTTGTTCATATAATCAAAATAAGCTAAATCCGGATTAAAAGAATTTGAACAAAATGATTCTTTAAAAAGATTGGCAAATAAGCCACAAATAATGGTGGAATCGTCAGTAAATCTATCCTGAAGTTTGAAAGAAGAAGGAAATCCATCAGTCTTCTTCTTAACATTAATAAATCCCCAAAATTTCTTGGATCAGACAGAGTACTCAGCTTCATATTATCCAAATACTCATTATATTATGCAGCTGAGCAATTCTCAAATTCCAGAAACAAACGTTTGTATGTTTCTAGGTCATTTGAGTCAAGACTACAAACATATTTCTTCTATGCCCTATTCCTATATGGTACAGACTGAGAAAACATGGCAAAGAGCTCCGTATAGAAAAAATTTATTGAACTATTAAGATTATTATTATTAATGTATTCTGTTTACATTATATTTAATTCTGTTATATTTAATTTACTATAAAGTAAATGATTCAACCCCAAAAAGTCAGCTTTTTTGAAATTGAATTCATAAACTGTGTCAACAGAGCTTGAATTTACCATATTCTCTCTATCGGATTTATACCAAATACTCAAAGGTGGATGGTAATTATCAATATTTGTCAAAGCATGAAATGCCTTCTGAACAATGACATTGTTACTGTCAGTAGTTAAGACTAGGTCAAGCAGCCTTTCCAGACTATTATAAATACAACTTACTTGTTGTAAGTCAGAACATATATTGTCAACAAATATATGTTCTTGGCGTGTCTTCGAATTAGATGCACAAAAATGTGTTTCATCGTCAGAAGAATGCCATTTTAAGTCAGGCAAATTAAAATCGCCCAACAATAAAATGTCATCATTAACGTCAAGTAAAATTTATTATAAATTCTATGCAATCCGCAAGGCTTGCATAGACCTCTACACTGCTTTTGGGAGGAACGTATGCAATAATAACATATACATTAGAATTGCAATGTTCAACCTTAACGCATATAAGTTCGATATTAGCAGAGCAGGGAATATCAGTAAAGGAACTAACACAGGAGTTCCTTACAGCTAATAGGACACCACCACCAACTGCAGAATTATTGTCAGCATGTCTGTCCTTCCTATATACTTGAAAACTATTGTCAAATAGTTCTAAGTCAGTAATTCCTCCGTTCAACCAAGTTTCAGTTAACGCGAAAAATTTTGAGTTGACAAAAAAATGTCGCGCGTCTTTAAACGCAATCCCCTTACATTTTGATAGTAAAGGGAAAGCCTATTTAGTTTTTTTGGGTCTGACTGGCGACAGTATTCGTCCTTCTAGACCTGTGTTTAGGCTTAAATTCAGAAACAAAGATATTATCAGCCCACAGATTAGAGCTCAGAACAGTAGCAAACCCTTCAGCAGCTACTGTGAGAATAAATGATGCGTGGGACGGTTTATTGCCAATTTTCTTCCATGAGAAGAAAGCAGCCTGACTTACTAATTGGTTGTGTTTAACAAACGTCAATACATTTTCACTTGTTGCGTCGGGCTGAAGGTGTGAAATGAAAATTTTTTTTTCTCGACACAGCTCTTAAATTTAATGAACTATTGCGCTCATTAGTTATGTCATTTCTAGCCGGGGGAGAAACAGATGGAGAAGATGGAGTAATAACTATATTATCTATTCTCACTGGCGTAAAGACTGGTTTAGCCGAGATCTGCTTCGTTTTTAAAGTGGCTGGAAGCGTCATGCGCCGCTTATTACTTTTATTTTTGGAATTATTTCTCTTTTTCGTCGAAATATTTAGCTCATTTTTTGATAAAATTAGTTGAGTCTCAGAAGAAGAGGCTGGAAGAATCTGAGACAATGCGGTCGAAATATTTACCGATGAAGACTCTTCATCATAAATGCTAGTACTGGGTGAGGTGCTTACTTCATTAAAAAATGTAACAATTTCTTTAAAATTGTTATTTAAAGCGTTAAGACTATCACCGAAAAGCTTAATTTTTGAGAAAAACTCATCTGGTGGAAGAACCCTACACGAAGCACAATACCAGCGAAGACCTGATCGTGGTGAGATTAAATCATCAAGACACGACTTAGAGATCCCAGCACATAAAGTATGGAACAAACGCCCGCATGAGCCAGAACAACTGAACATACGGTTCAGAATGTTTTGACATTTGCAAAGCTCGTCTAAAGAACAAGCAGCAAAATTTTCTACGGAAAAATATTCCATAGCGAATAAACAAAGTTAAATACTTTTATGTGAGCAAAAATAATGTCCACTAAGTGGTAATGGGTTAATAAAATATGTTACAGTTTGAAAGCAACTGCAACAGTTCCCTGTGCTTAGTTTATGCAAATAAACAAATAACGCACAAAGAGGAACGCAAAAAAGAGAGAAAAAAGTATATAAGCAGCAGCTCAGCTATCAAACTATAAACGATAATCAAAACGATATATGTATTTACTACAACAAAACATTAAAAAATTGAACTAAACAGCATGAAAATACTATACGTCACCTTCAAAACAATTTCCAATCATAAATAAATAAAAATACAGCACAAACCGAAATTAAATAAACACTGGTATAACACAAATTACAAAAAAAAAAACAACACAAGACAAACGACTGTCACCGGCTAAAAGACGAGATCAACTGAATCGCATTAATTACTATCGCTCCAAGAACTTTTATAATTAGAATACAAAAATTTCTAAATATTAAACAATATTTTTTTTGAAAAATTAAAAAAAAACACTAAATTTTTAGTATTTAGTAAAAAAGAAATGTGGCTTTACAAGAATATGTGTCGATTATAGTGCATTGAACAAAAAAACAAGCAGATGTAATTTTCCATTGCCATAGAGGATTGTGTTGAGTATAGCAGATAAACGATAGTTTACTCTTCTCGACTTAAAGGATGGATTTAATCAGTGTACTATGGACACAGATTCAATTCCTTTGACTTACATTGTCAAACCTCATAAACAGTTCAAGTATCTAAAGATGCCATTTGGATTAAAAAATGCGCCAGCTAACTTTCAACGTTTTGTCTATAATATTTTCAGAGATTTAATTGACGAAAACAAAAAATTTTTTATATTGATGACATTTTAATTGCCTCTTTTGACTTTGAATCCCAAGTAGATATAGTTAAAGAAGTTCTTAGTCTAATTTATGAAAAGGTACTTGAAATCTAGTTGAAGAAATGCAAATCTGGCTATCAAGAAATCGAGTATTTGGAATATGAAGTAGATTCATCTGGAATTTGGCAAGTGATTATCATATACGTGCAATTAAATGCTATTCAATGCCCACAAATCAAAAGGAACTGCAAAAGTGTATTGGATTTATATATGAATCATTATTGTTCTTTTATTGATTTGTTATATATGAAGTTTGATAGTTACATGTATAAAAAGTAATAATTACATGCATAAAAAGTAATTGATTTAATCATTCAGATTCGAGTATAATTTTGCTCTATCTTCTTCTTCTTCTGTTTCTGCATCTTTTTACTCCTTTACCAATCTTATTTTTAGCGTCTTTTTGCTCCTTTGCCCATTTTGCTAACTTTTGGTCATCCTTCTTCTTCTTACACTTCTCCTCTAAGTGCGAGTTGCTACCGCAGTAGTAACAATAAATAAATTTATGATACCCTCTCAATCTATTCATTTTATTTTATTTTGTTAATGGCTTTATTCAAAATACCTCCAACAATAAAGATTAGATGATGACTGGTTACCTTTTTATAACTCACACACATTTAAATAATTCTTCTGATTTCGCTGGTTAGAGGTGAGTATTCAATTAAACGATCGTGGATTACTAGACAATAGGCTAATGTTTTATCTGGAATCGGTTTGTTTGCTTCGGTATCAAATTCAATTCGTATATCAATAGGTCCAGTTTTAACTGCTTCGTTTTGATGTGTTACATCAGCAATAATTAGCGGAGCAATAGCCTTGAATCCAACGACATCTAGCAATGGTTGAGGTTCTCGCATACAATAACTTTGTTAAAATTTCACATACAGATCATATAGAACAGCATACTGCCCCATTTCAAAGCGACAATTCAAATCATCATAGGGATATGAATCAGAGTTTAGATATACTTTTAAATTAGCGATATTGCAATGATCGAATGTATTTCCTTCCTCTCTACCTTTTTCCTTCTGTAGACCGATGATAAGAAATCTAGGTTTTTCATTTTGTGGAGCTAGTTTTACATTCCATAAAACCTTTGTAGTTTTTGGAAGCATTGGATTTATATGACAGTCCCAACTTCGAAGTGGCATTAAAATGGGGCTTTTGTTGTTTATTATCTTGTATATTTCCAATTTTGCAAAGTCAGATAATTGTATGTGAGGCATTTTCCATATTATATCCAATATTGTAAATTTTAATTGATCTGTGGCATTAGGAGGATGAAATGATCTCTCATTACATGAAGAGCGTTGAAGGACAAGCTCATGCTTCGAGTTTAATATTATTTTAGTATAATCTTCGGCAAAACCCATCAACATTTTCAGAGGTTTACAGCAACTAAAATGGGTTTTTTCCAATGCAAAAGTCTCTTCCAAGCACCAACCGGCGTTTTTTTATGCATTGCATTCAGCTGTATTCAAGGATGTAAAATTTTTCATGGTGGATGAAATTCCAAGATTTCGAGTACGATCAACTTAAAAACCATTAATTTCATATCGAATTTCGTCAAACAAATATGAAACAAAGTTATTTTTAAATTTCACTCCTGTTGTTGCGACATCTTTTCCTCCTTCATGTTTTACTATAAAGCCATGAACGTAAATCATACTCTCACTTGGTAAGACAAAGAGGTCCTGATTTTGAATTGGTATACGAATCTCATCATTATTATTAAAAGATTTCAAATATGGTGAGCAACTATGGTATTCCTTTTTTATAATGCTCTCATCATATATTGGCTTTTGAAGGACATTTAATATCTCGTTTATGATTGTAGAATAAGTCCTAAGGATTTTAAATATTCTATATTAGTTGCAGTCAACAGTTTGTTTTTTGTACCGCCTTGATCGAGTGTTGATGTAGGACTAACTGGAAATCCTTTTTGAATTATGTTTTTATTGTTCTTGGTGTAAATAAACATTGTTTTTTATTCAGGCTTACAGAAATTTTTTTTTCCCGAAAATTTATAAGATCGCCGTCTTGATTTAGGACTCTTATCGTAATGTTGTTTATTTGTTGACAGTTGACAGGTAAATAAATGACATTTCGAGGTTTCTCATTTATTTTATATCCTGGTGAGACATCCAGAGAAAATGCATGAATTGTATGAACTGATATGGACACAGCAATATTCTTAATCCGCTACCTCGGGAACTGATTCCTGGAAAAACGGACTACGACACTCCCAAACTCGACTTCACGAAATACTTTACAACCAAGTTTCCCACCAGGGTGGAATGGCGCAATGGGGGAATTGATCTAGCCTTCGATGTATCCTTTTACACGGATGGCTCCAAGATGGAGTGCGGAGTGGGAGCGGGCATATACTCTGAGAAACTGGGGGTGGAGGACTCTTTTCGTCTACCAAGCTCAGCCAGCGTCTTTCAGGCCGAGCTTTTTGCGATAAGAGAAGCTTGTCGCACCTTAAGGAGAGCTAACACCAACCACCTTAACAACATAGGCAGAACTCAACAGATGCTCTCAAAGCCCCGGAACGACATAGCCAGATTAATGGCTATTATTACGGGTCACTGGTGCATCGGAGTTCATGCCGAGAGAATTGGACTACCTTTCAACACCCACTGTCGCAGCTGCGATGACCCAAATGAAAAAGAAACACTAACACACTTTCTGTGCACCTGCCCGGCCCTGGCCAGGTCCAGACTAACAACGCTTGGCAGGCCCTTCCTCAGCAACCTAGAGGAACTCTCAACAACAAAAATCAACAATCTTCTAACGTTCATCAATCGCACCGGATGGTTATAACCTAGCAGTGCGCTACCCAGTCAACCAACAGAAACACGAGGTTATGGTATCAAAACGGCTCACTAGAGCTACTTGGATCCTACTTGCATGTACAATCACCATCTAAACCAACCAACCAACCTTTGACCAACCAACTATTTGCCTTTACCCATTGCAATAGACTCCATTTTATTGTTATGTCGTTTTGCTTCATTCAACTGCTCTATTTCGGCTTTAACTGCATTGATTGCTTTTGTAACGCCAAATACTCTACCAGCTAGACCGCCAAGTGCACCCAGGCGAATATAGGTGCAAGCGGAAGAAAACCTCCAGATTTAGGTAGCAGTATTACTCGAAGTGTTTTTATTAGAGATTTTTTCCCCCTTGAAAATATTGTTTACAACTTTTCTTGAAATTTGAACGGCATCATCCAAGTTTTTAGTTTTCTTAATTTTCATTTTAGCACTTTTCAATGCATGTCTAAATAATCGCTGTCCATTTACTTGAGGAGATCTCTTAGTTTTACTGCTAACGTTACCCATACCAAATTTTGTTTTTGCTTTCATTGCGTTAGTAACAAGCCAAGCGTTTGACTTTTCAGCAATACTACTATCACTTGCGTTAACCCTTTGCCAAGCCTTTTCAGTCAAGATTCTATCAGCAATATGTCTTTTTTCCAAATCTCGTGTTGTCTGCAAGCTGCGTCCAAGAGATTGATTCCTTGATCGCTTCTAGCTAACCGTTTCTTTAATTTTGTTCCAGGTCCACAAAACTGATATCCAGGTAAATGCAGTTCAATGGGAAGTTTATCGATTAAATTATTGATGAAACCTTTCCCAATGAAGGATGGACTAAGACTGATTGTCTTTTTATAAATAATTGTCATTAGTATTTATTATTTTCGAAGTAAAGGTTGAATGGAAAGTGAATTAAAATTAATAAAAGGACCCGATTATATATGAAAACAATTAGTAGTTTACAATATGCGATTCTCAAAACAACATAAGTCAATTAACGTAAAGAATATTGATTCAAAGTTAAATTTTTCAAATAGAACACGGCACAGCTCATTAATGCCGAACTCTATTCGCGGTCTTATTGTTGGACCTTCAAATTGTGGGAAAACAAATGTGATGATTACCCTTATTGAAAGTCCTAATGGACTGAAATTTCAAAGTTTTTACTTATACTCAAAGTCAGCACAGCAACCGAAATATCAATACTTGGAGCGTCTAATTAAACCTATTATGGGGATACATTTTTCATCATTTTCTACTAATGATGACGTCATATCTCCAGACGAAGTGCAGCCCAACTCAATATTTATATTTGATGATGTAGCTTGTGAGAAACAAAATCACATACGCTCATACTTCTGCATGGGACGCTTCAAGGATGTTGATAGCTTTTACATATGTCAAACTTATACACATATACCAAAACACCTAATTCGCGATAATGCTAATATGATTATAATATTTAAACAGGTTGAGATGAATATAAAACACATTTATAACGATCATGTTGGTTCTGATATGTCTTTTAAGACATTTCATGACTTATGTTCAAACTGTTGGAAAGAAAACTATAGCTTTCTAGTTATAAACAAGGATGATCCCATAAATAATGGACGCTATAGGAAAGAATTCAATGTTTTTATTAGTCTTTAAAAGGAAATAGTATAGATATTTTAAAATCAGTGCAACAAATGCTGCTTAACGGATAACATTAAACAGCTAACTGCTTAATTGATAACACTAAACAGCTAACTGCTAAACAGCTAACTGCTAAGCAGCTAACTGCTAAACAGCCAACTGCTAAACTGGGCTATACTGTTAAACAGCCAACCGTCAAACTGGGCAATACTGTTAAACAGCCAACAGCTAAACTGGGCTATACTGTTAAACAGGGAACTACTAAATACACCAACTATCAATATGAATAAAAAACCAAATCTAGTGAGAAATCTTATTAAAACTAGAAATATTTTGAAAAGGAAATATAAAAATCTTCAGCTCGGAGAAGCTGCAAATGATGAGCTCTTAGAAAAAACTTTTAAGCCAATATCAAAAACATTAAAAGAAATAATTCAATCGACTAATAGCAAGAGAACAATAATAAAAAAAATGAAAAATATTCGGATAACTCTTTTAAGGATAATAAAGTTACTACCAGCACACCATTTAAAAAGAGCAGGTATGATAATAATACATTTTCTCCAAGCCTTGATAGAAAGGAAATCGATAAAAGTTTACCCACGGTTAAGTCATTTGATGCTGATAATGACGCTGATGATGATGATACTCATGATGATGATAATGCTGATAATGGTTAGGAAAATGATGATGTCACCATTGCAATAAATCCGGATCAAAGTATTCAATTCAATTTGTCAAGAGTCCATTTAAAAAATTCGATAAAGTCTATGGTCCTCACAAGGATAAAAATCTGATATGGAGATTGGGTAATAAACCAATTACTTTTGATTCAACCAATGCAAATGTAGGTAACTCACAATGGTCCTTCACACCAGGCTTATATGAACTATTAGTTTACAAGGAACCAATCAGTTTTAATGACTCAGATTTAAATACTTATAAACAAATATTAGAGATGACTAATGCTCATAAACGAAATAACAGCATAAATGGACAAATTAATGGAAATCGTTCGAAAAAATATACAACGATTGTTAGAAAACTATTTAAAGAAAAAGTTCATAGAGGCGAAGGTTTGATGAAGTTGAGTAAAAAAAAACAAACTATGTATATTGGGATTACCCCAACGAGTTGGTTGATAGATTGCGTCTTTTAATAGCATCATCAATAGCTGGTCACTTGAATCATAATAATGAAATAGTTTCAACTATTGAGGAGTTGAGAGAAGCAAAGGTTATTGTATAAATAGACTACAAAATAAAATATAATCAATATTCATAAAATGCCTATCGACAAGTTTGGACATTATATGGGTAGCTCTGAAAGATATCAAAACCCACACATCAAGGTTCATTTAGATAACGATCGTCATTTCAACTTCAACTCACGTAGAATAAAAACTATTGCTAATCCTGTATTGGAAAACGATGCTGTGAATAAAATGTCTTTAAAAAGCTATATTGAAGAAATAAAGAAACAATTAAATACATTTTATGTGGAGAAAACTACGGAAGCAGAGGATCGTTTTCATGAATTAATACAACGACAAAACTTGCGGACTTAAAAGCAACGATAAATAAATCAACGCAAGCTCTTACGCATAAAATTGATGTAGCCGAAGAGCGTTTTTAAAAAAAAATAAAAGGTTATACGAGTTTTTGAACGAGAAAGTAAACCGTGTTGAAAGGAATTCGCCAAATGAAGCTCTAAAACGTGTGTGGTCTAAGGTTGCGGATGAAGACGTAGAGGTAGAAGCTCTCAAACGAGTAACAAATACTGAAGCCATTAGAAATGGAGAGACAAGCAGTGGTGCAGGAGCTTCATAAGCAAGCACGCAGAAATTTTATACGGCGACACGTGGTAACCAAGGGTATAGACGATCTTTGGCAAGAAGATCTTGTTGAAATGGGCGCTTATTCAAAGTACAACAAAGGCTATCGATTTATTTTAACAGTAATAGATACATTTTCAAAGTTTGCTTGGATTGTTCCCGTAAAATCCAAAGGTAGTGAAGATATTACTAATGCAATGATATCCGTTTTTTCGCTAAAGAGGATCCCAAAAAACTTGCAAACAGATAATGGCAAAGAGTTTTATAATAAAACATTTCAAAACCTGATGAAAAAACATAATACTTATCACTTTTCTACATAAAGCATCATGAAAGCCTCTATTGTAGAACGATTTAATAGGACCATTAAGGGTGTTCTTATTTTGAAATTTTTGAAATTTATCAACCGCCGGCCCGATTCTTGTTCCCTTCTGTTAAAAATGTAATCCTGTAAAATTTGGAGTCAATCCGATAATTTTTAGTGGACCCGGAAACGATTTGAAAATTTTCATGGGGTCTATATGGGCAAAATATCCATTTTTAACGAAAGTAGTTACATCAAATGAAATTTCATATTAAAAAATAATTGTATTTTATATATAATAAATTTATTAATCATTACTATTTTATTTATCATGTTATTAAAGTAGCTTTGTTATATGATGGATATTTCATTCGATAAGCCTCAACAACCTGAAGCAACAATTGTTTTTCGTCTTCATCATTTGTCAAGATTCTATTATAGTCTTGAATAAACTTAACGCCTCTCTCTGCAATATCATTGACGACAAATAAGTCCTTACATGCGGTCCAACCTTCTTCAAATGCGTATGATGTTTCCCAACTTGAAGGCTCTAACAGTAAAAACTCCATTGGCAAACCAAATTTACTAAAGAAACATTTTGTTTTCTCTGACACGAAATCACACAACGAAATATTTTTAAAATCCAATAAATTCGAACATCTTCGACCATTTTCTAATTTTACTACTGGTTCCTTTAATTTGAGGTTTTTAATCATTTTCTGTTTCTCTTCTATGGGTATTTTCGAATCATAAAAAGCCAGAGCTACTACTTGCTCTGAAATGTACCATAAATGGTTGCTCATTTTTTTTAGAATTATTGCTGATATGTCCGTGTCTATTTCAGTATACTTTATGGCATCTTGAATAAAAGTTAAATCTTGAAGCGGTGCGTCTATAGCATTAGTGCATTTGAACCAAACTTTGATATAAAGAGTCACTATAAAAACGCAAATATCGCGTAAACCATTCAATTCCTTCTTCGTTAGTTTGAATTGATCACGGAACATAAATATTTTCAAGGAATATATAGCCTTTGCCATCCAGCGTGCATGGCTAGTTGGTCCAGGCGTTCGGAAATTATACTGCTCCGCACCGACAAACATCAAAGCCAACTGTAGTAATTCTTTATAGTCTTCTCGATTTTGAGATTTAGCCAGTTGAGCATAGCAAAAAGTTTTACAGTGTTCTAGTTCAGCTGCACTTATTTTTTCACAAATGGTGGAATCTTCAATGCCACTTTTGAAAGCTTGTTTATTTATATTTGGCCAAAATTTTCCAAATCTTTCAAAGATGGGAACTTCTGGTGCAGAGGTTGAAGAAAGTTTTGTTTCGAAAACACTTCGCAAAACGACCTCATAAATATGGTGGCGGCAAGGTAGATTGATAAGACTACGGCCAATTTTTTTTTCTAAAAGAACTGCAGCACCTGTTTTTATGCCAGTATTTGTTGACGTTGTATCATATGACAAGCCTTTGACTTGATCAACAATTTTCCACTCACGTAATCTTTCATACACTATATCAGCAATATTTTCACCACTCGAAGATGCTACTTTTGGTGCGCCGAGAAATTTTGATGTGCCGTTGAAACTAACAGAAATTGCGATTCGCTCAACCTTCGTGGGGCCGATCAAGTCTTTCATGAATTTTCCATCAAAATGAGCTACCAGCGATCCAGTTTTACTCACCTATAAATGATGAAAAGATTGTTACAATATCAAAAACCAACTCTTGCTGAAAATCACAATTTACATTTTCAGTGAAATTAGCTGAAATTTCTTCAGATTCCCTTAAACGGTTCTCTTGGCGTAAACGATGAATAGTTGAACGATTGATTGCAAGTTCTTCTACGCGTAGTCCAAATGCTTCACCTGCTGCTATGAGAATATGAACTGCCATTCCATCAGACACTTTGGCATTGTCAAGAGCTGCTAGCAACCTTGCTGTTAAAAAATTTTTGCGCCCTCGTTTTTGACCATGATTACTTTTTGAGGTTACATGTGTTTCATCATTATGCATCTCGTTGCTTGATATGTCACTAATATCACCTTCATCATTACACTCCATTAATTGAGAAACGTCTATAAAATATGAAAAATAAAACATTACAATATTGAAGTTCGTCACCCTTACCTGTGCGGCTCATTTCCTCCTCATGCTTTCTTTTCCTTGCAGCTTCCTTATCTTTTCGTACCTGTGCTCTATTTTCCCGATCCCACAAAACCTTGTCAACACCAGCCATATAACCGGGACGTCCTTTTTTTTCTTTGCATTTCAAGAAACTCTCTATCTTCTGCAATCCCAATTTGTTCTAGTGCATCAGCGGTAGCAATATCAAATAAGTCGTCTAGACTATTCAAAAATGACTCAGCAGCTTCTTTTTGGGAACTCGACCTTTTACCAGGAACTGTTTTCTGAATGATTTTCCATTTGTCGTATAATTTTACAAGCTTTTCAACGCATTTGTGCTCTTCTCGAATAGGTATACGTGCTTGCTGCCAAAATATTTTCACTGCACTAATTGCTAGCTTCGCAGCAAGCATCGCAGTCATTTTTACAAACCGCATGTTGTAAAATAAAACTTGCAAGACCTGACGATTAGACGGTAGTTTTGCACCAGTAATTTGATGAGAAACATTTCCAATTAGATCGATTTTCTTCAAATTTTCAATGGCTTTACGCGTTCCAATAACTGAAGCACTCGACATTATTAATTTCTTTTATTATATAACAATAATTAAATAACAAATTGATCTAGAAAAATCTATTATTATTAAATTATTAATTCTTTTCGATTTCACTGATAACAACTCACTCCACTGCGATCACAAATTACGATGTTAAGTAGAACTATTAACTGTTTGCTTCCAAAGCCAAAAATAAAGCGAAAATTAAAAACACAAGAGAAAATGTTCTCGAAAATGTCCCGTTATCAGCAGTATATGCAATTTTTAGTAGCTCAAGAGTACACAATTTCTTGGAATATGTTCTGCGCCAAAAGTAAAGCGCCAAAAGTAAAGCGCCAAAAGAGAGTATATGCGCCAAAGAGAGTATATGAGAGTATTCTGCGCCAAAAGAGAGTAATTTTTGACAGACGGACACTACGAGTTAATAAAAATAACTTAAAATATGCATGTTTGAAGGCGTGTATCTTGCGAACCCCTGCTCCGATTTTGGAGTTTCTGGACAATAAATCTTCATAATTTTGCTACTAATAAGATCCGCTAATGAAAAAATTTAAAAAATTTTTTTTTAGTGTCGAAAAATTGCAAAAAGTCAAATAAGCCAAATTGTCCCTATTTCAAAAAGTAGCTACAAATTGAAATCGACACCAAAGCTACAAATATTGGTCGATCATCCTCTTGTTTGCCTCAACGACTTTTGTTTGTGTACTAAACAAGCTCAAACGTTAAAATGTCGAATAAGTTGATTCGTTTATTATTATATGAAATTATTCAAAACTGTTATTTTATTCCATTTATGCATATTTGAAGTCGTTTCCGGGTCCACTAAAACTCATCGGAATGGCTCCAAATTTTATTTACTTATGTTTTTAATATAAAGGAACAATAATCTGGCCGGCGAACTGGAATCAAAACACTTTGAAATTTGTCCATACAAATAAGAACACCTCTAAGGACCATAAAAGGTATGATGTGGAAAAAATTTAGCTTACAAGGGAATTATCAATGGATAAATATTTATAAAGATTTCATTAATGATTATAATAACAAAAAGCAAAGAACCATTGGAATGGCCCCAAAGTCGGTCAGCACAAGAAATGAAGGCTCTACACTAAAACAAGCTTATAATCATCATAAAATTTTTAACTAAAAATTGGCGACTACGTTCGAATTAGCAAATATAAGCATATTTTTGCAAAAGGATATACTCCAAACTGGACAACTGAAGTTTTTAAAATTGTTCCATACGAAACACAAACCCTGTAACATATTTATTAGACGACTATAAAAGAAACCCTATTCTTGGCGGATTCTATGAACTTGAAGTAATGAAGACACATTTTCCGAATACGCACTTGATTGAAAAGGTTATTAAAACAAAGGGGCAGCAAGCTTACGTTAAATGGTTAGGATTTTCCAGCCGTCATAATACTTGGATTAATACAGATGAACTAAAACACCTAATATAATATAGATAAATATCTTTACTTAATAAAGAAAAATATTTTATTTTTTTAATAATGAAAATTTGATTGGCTTTTTATTGAAAATTTATTTTATAAAATTTTTAAGTTGATTCTTTAAAATACGTTTTTTTCTACAACAACACATGAGCCATCTTCATCTTCTCCAGAGCTTTCATATAAGTTGTTGTTGTTGTTGCTGCTGCTGTTGTTGTTGTTGTTGTTGTTGTAGAAACCGAAATTTATATTTTCCTTCTTCTTCTTTTTAACTATTAAGGAAAATATGCCATGCATATCTTTGGTTTTCAGTAAGTTTTGTGGAGTATCATTTAAGTAGATTTTGTAAACTGGCTTTCATCATTTAATTCTTTAAACTTTACGCTGTGATAGGCACTTTTAAACTGATTCTTAATATTCTTAAAATTGTCTTATTAAGCATATTGCATCATATTATTTAACGATTTCTTATCAGTTGTCGTTATTTACATCCGGTTATTTGGTAATTTCTTATCAGTTACTGTTAAATGCCTATATAAAATCATTACTTTTTATGATGAATGCATGTATGTTTGTATATATTTTTGTAATTATATATGTGTATATATATATATATATTTATACATATGATATATAAATATATATGAATATATATATCTCACCAGGATATAAAATAAATGACATTTCGAGGTTTCTCATTTATTTATCATATCCTGGTGAGACATCCAGAGGAAATTCATGAATTGTATGAACTGATGTGTTATTAATATATGATCCCGTTGTCAAGTTACATTCAATTCGTATTGTGTTTATATTTGTAATATTTAAAGGTAAATCAGCCTCAAAATTTTTCGTAGTCTTATCCGAATGACCTATATGCATATATTCTGTTTTTTCTATTTCTTGTAATGGTTCTAAAGATATCACTTTGATAAACTCCTCATACGGTAACTCATTAACTATCAATTTGCTTTTACTGAACCCTAACAGCTGTCCTATACTGTTTGGTTTTGAAAAATCTATATCCATGGAGGATACAATTTCAGTTTTAAGAGTGTTGTTGTTTATTCAGTTTCCAGGAAAGTTGATCCATCAATGTCTCTTACCGCTGTTTCCAAGAAAAACCCAATATCCTCAAACTCATACGAACCAACTGGTATTGTAATAGTATGTGGTCTGATATGAAATAAATTGTTGTAGACATCTACATTGGGTATAGAATTAAATGTTACGAAGTCTACAAGTCCGCAAACATATTTTGTAGCCAATTCAATTGGTGGAAAATATTTTCTAATAAGAGTTGACGTGGTTCCACTTAAAGAGATTGTTATGGACATGACAAGTTTTCGTAATGAACTGATGATCGATATTCATTTAATATAATTTAAGTACTTAATAACAATGCAAATTGTTTTATAATTTTAGATCTTTATTTATAAACTTCTTCAAGAGTAATACATTTTTTTCAGCACATATAAAATGTTTCTTATGATAGCTACAAGCATTTATTGCTTGACCATTTTGGTACAGAGTTTTTAAATTTGGACAGTTTAAATCATCTAGGTTATGATAAATAATTTCATCTTTAAACAAATTTTTAATCCACTTAATTTTTTCTAAAACTTTAACATAAATAAAATTTTCATTCTTAATATATGCTATATAATATCCTATAATATTTGCTACAGTTGAATTGCCTTCTTCCCATTTTAGCCCATGATGATTATTATAAAGCCAATTATACGAAACTTTTTCTCTTGATGTCAGCATAGAATATTGAAGAGGCGGTTTCATTTGAACATGTGAGTCATCATCCGCTAAAATACTCATCTCTTTTACACTAAATTCATTATTGATGTAGAAACCTAGAACATCTATTACTAAAAATCTGTCCTCAGACATTGTCAAGTGTTATGTAGATCTCGATGTTGAGTGAAGAAAACTTGATAAAATTTGAACTTTTATATTATAATAAAAGTTTATTATATTCAAAGCATCACCCCATAATACATCAATAAAGGAGCATCCACATGTATCAGGACCACAAGTTGTTTCATCCCTTGACCATACACAATTGCTATAATGGTCACCAAATTTAGACGTTTTTATCTTATATAGTGCATATTCATCTAGTCGAACTTTTAATTTTTGTAAAATAATCTTGTGCTCAGGCCATAAAAGTATTTCTTCACTTAAGAAACCATTTAAAAATTTAGCACGAAACTCATTATTCGTACTTTGATAATTAAGACCTCTTAACATGATGACTGCAAATTTATAACTGATTGATAACATTTTAGTATATTTCCATTTCCAAATCGTGTTTGTAATCACGAATGTTGATTAATGTCATATCTGAACGGAAAGTAGTATCATCCTCAGTAACCATCTCAATTTCACAGTTACTTAAAAATCTCTCGTATTCAACTTGACGATATTCAAAACATGAAATATTTAATCGACGATTCAAGTAATTGCTATCATATGTACAGCGAATTCTCAATTTTATATTATCTTTGTATTGTAGTTGAAAATGTCTGTAAAATGGTTGTGAGCTTTCAATAGTTCCGGCAATATTTTGCTCCTTTTTAACTAAGCCTTGCCTAAATGCTTCAATAGCCTCATCAGCTGTAAACGATTGATCTATAGGCGGCTGACGCTCTTCCTCTCCAGCCGACTGAGGTTCTACTTCTGTTGCTGACCCAGCGTTTCCATTTAAATCTTTACTAAACGTTTGATAGTTTAAATCATACTTGATTTTAAATACAAATTCTAGTTGTTTGACAGTTTAAAATCGTTTATCGAGCTTAAGGTCAAAGTTAGAACAATTAATTGTTCTAACGAATTTTTCCAAAGAAACAACAACAACAACAAAGTTTTTTTCAATATGAAAGGAAAAAAAACCACTAGCAAATTGATTTTATTGTACAATTTCTGCGGTGCTAAACGCGTCATCAGAAATCTTTGTGATTGCCCGTGCAAGCGCGTTGACGCACTGCACCATCGGGGCGATGAGATTTTGAAGCTTCAATTTCTCATTTTTTTCCCCAATTTCATAATGTCACATTCGTTGTTGTATTTTCTGTTTACTTTAAACTATCAAACATTTAGAATTTGTATTTAAATCATATAAAGTCAACATAATAAATATAGAGGTCATTTAGAAAAAACTTTAATCTTTACTAAACTTTAAAAGTTTAAAATTTAGTTGTATGTTTACAGTATCATTATTAGGTAATTTTACAGCAAACTCGGTATTTTTAAATTCATTTTCACTCAAATCAATTGGTACTGTAGCTGAAAATACTTGTACAATGCAAAAATAAGTGAGAAATATAATGAAATTATTTTTCATTTTGTTTTTCTTTTTCTCTAACAGATGTGTTCTTTTGTCGACGGTATATTTTTAAATGACATGATAAGAGTTGACGCTCGTATTTATAGACTAATCTAATAATCCTCGTCTTCAAATGAGCGGTCAACTGAGTTGCCACCACCACCAACTAATTTGATAGTTTCATTCTCATCATTCAAATTTTTCTTTTGGGTGTGGGTTTTTGTGTAGTTTTTATGAGACGGACGGACTGCAGCCTTACCAAGTATTTTATCCATACCTCCAAAAAATCCATCTATTTCACGGAAAATGCAAGATGATTTGAATGAGTATACATTTGTATTTTTATAACCACCTTCATAGACTATACCAACTAACGATATCATAAAACCAGTAACCTCAATTTTTATATGCTGATTGTGACTAAATTCAAATGTTGGTATGTTTGTGGGCATTTGCTGGCCTCTATTAAGAGAAAAAAAATTTGTGTTCTAACCCCTCCTTCTGCGGCTAGAAACACCTGCAACATAATATCCAAAACTATAGCATTTATTATTTGTTAAGTTTTCCACTGTTCATGACAAGTGCAGTATTTATCATGACTTCTTAAAACTTGCCCCCAATACATATTTTGCTGAAGAATGTAATACAACTAAATCGCTCTTATCATAGTTTTCTATTTATATCTTGCACACGTCTCAGTAAATACATGCATTCATCATAAAAAGTAATGATTCTATGTAGGCATTTAACAGTAACTGATAAGAAATTACCAAATAACCGGATGTAAATAACGACAACTGATAAGAAATCGTTAAATAATATGATGCAATATGCTTAATAAGACAATTTTAAGAATATTAAGAATCAGTTTAAAAGTACCTATCACAGCGTAAAGTTTAAAGAATAAAATGATGAAAGCCAGTTTACAAAATCTACTTAAATGATACTCCACAAAACTTACTGAAAACCAAAGATATGCATGGCATATTTTCCTTAATAGTTAAAAAGAAGAAGAAGGAAAATATAAATTTCGGTTTCTACAACAACAACAACAACAACAACAACAACAACAACAGCAGCAGCAACAACAACAACAACTTATATGAAAGCTCTGGAGAAGATGAAGATGGCTCATGTGTTGTTGTAGAAAAAAACGTATTTTAAAGAATCAACTTAAAAATTTTATAAAATAAATTTTCAATAAAAAGCCAATCAAATTTTCATTATTAAA
Source organism: Dichetophora obliterata (assembly GCA_963920525.1). NCBI lineage: Eukaryota > Metazoa > Arthropoda > Insecta > Diptera > Sciomyzidae > Dichetophora > Dichetophora obliterata. Next base: position 2,573,042 of record OY986440.1, read on the forward strand.
AAAATAAAATATTTTTCTTTATTAAATACAGATATTTATCTATATTATTTTAGGTGTTTTAGTTCATATGCATTAATCCAAGTATTATGATGGCTGGAAAATCCTAACCATTTAACGTAAGCTTGCTGCCCCTTTGATTTAATAACCTTTTCAATCAAGTACGTATTCGGAAAATGTGTCTTCATTACTTCATGTTCATAGAATCCGCCAAGAATAGGGTTTCCTTTATAGTCGCCTAATAAATATGTTACAGGGTTTGTGTTTCGTATGGAACGAATTTTAAAAACTTCAGTTGTCCAGTTTGGAGTATAACCTTTTGCAAAAATATGCTTATATTTGCTAATTCGAACGTGGTCGCCAATTTTTAGTTAACCTTTTTTAAAAATGTTGGGATGATTATAAGCTTGTTTTAGTATAGAGCCTTCATTTCTTGTGCTGACTGACTTTGGGGCCATTCCAATGGTTCTATGCTTTTTGTTATTATAATCATTAATGAAATCTTTATAAATATTTATCCATTGATAATTCCCTTGTAAGCTCAATTTTTTCCACATCATACCTTTTATGGTCCTATTAAATCGTTCTACAATAGAGGCTTTCATGATGCTATATGTAGAAAAGTGATAAGTATTATGTTTTTTCATCAGGTTTTGAAATGTTTTATTATAAAACTCTTTGCCATTATCTGTTTGCAAGTTTTTTGGGATCCTCTTTAGCGAAAAAACGGATATCATTGCATTAGTAATATCTTCACTACCTTTGGATTTTACGGGAACAATCCAAGCAAACTTTGAAAATGTATCTATTACTGTTAAAATAAACCGATAGCCCTTTTAACAGGAAAGTTGATGCCTTTAAAGTTTAATACCGTAGAATAGTGTGGATATTTTGAAACGCGTTGCTCATTTCTGTCAACAGGGAAGAGTGTGGGCACAATAGCCCATGCAAAGCAAGCATTGTCCTTATTTGTAACGTTAACGCAAGCTTTCTTCTTTAAAATACATTGCGACAGCTCTAAAAATGATGAAGCAATCATGGGCGTATATTTATTTACTTTAATTGTTAGATTAACAACGTCTATTAGCGCCCAGCCGCTATCTCTTGGAAATCATCAAGTTTTTTAAGGATTTTGCTTTTGACGTTTTCTTCAAACCAATCACTTAGATTGGTGTCTTTTGAAATTGCTGCATTTTTTGTGTGAACATTTTTTATCTCCTCAATTTCTTCCTCCCCACAAAACTTCATGAAGTTCGCATAAAAGACTGTGTTGACTTTTACAAACAATTCCTGTGTCATAAGGTCCTCTATTTTTTGCTTAAATGCTTCTTCACATTCTTTGAGGAAGTTTATGGGGTCCTTATGATTTAGATTTATTATTGCTGTAGTTCTTAACCTGAAAAAGAAAAAGAAAAAGAGCGCTCTATCGTTCTGCAAAATTACAGAATGTGTTAATTGGACGTACCTTCCACCGAAAGCGTATTCCAGATCTTCACATTTGATGTTAATCGATGAATTTTCTCGATGCTTTAATTGAGTCCGATAACCCTGTACCAAACCGATGGCATATATAATCTTCTGCTTTTCGCCAACGTTTTTAGCTCTCCTCAAATAGCAATTACGAAGAATATCCAATGCTTTAGAGCACTCATTGATTCCTTCAGGAATCAGCTCACTATTATTTCTTCCTTTCGCAAATGCTGACTTTGCATTCTTGATTATGGTGGCTACTTGTAGATCCATTTTAAATTTTATTTATTAATTAAGTTACACGTTCATGTTTTCGAAAATAAAAAGGTTTTTTCTGAGATGCAAACAAACAAACAAGACTTAATCGCAGTTAGCAACTCGAATATCGTTGTGGTTGCATCGGAAGGGCAGTACAATAATCTATTTTTCATTTAAATTTTAAATTATTTAATTTTCCCTATTTAAGGTGATGAATTACATCGCATTACTGAGAGTTAGTCAGTTTAAGATTTTTGTTTTTTATTTACATATATCAGCATAGTTGCATTACTTATTCTCTGTTTCAGAACGCAACCATTGATGGCGAATGCTTTTTATCTTAACCTATTAAAAATATTCATGTATAAATCAACCCTTTTTTGTTTTTATTTTGATTTTTATTCATATCGACATAGTTGAGTAGGGTCAAGAACATGGTTTGGATTCTCAAGTTCAAGATTAATTCAAATCGGCAAGCAATGCGTGATGAATCACATTACTTCAAAGTGCCTAGACCCCTTTTACATTGATCAAGACTTGAAGTCAAGTTTTTTTGACGTTCTCTTTTGAACTTGACGAAAGCTTTCACATTAGTCAAGACTTGAATTCAAGTTCTTGTCTTCTTTCCTTGTTTTCTAAAAATAAGACGAGATAGGTAGCAAGCAAATGAAATGAATAGTTTATAGAAATTTGCAAACTGAATTTTATTTTTTTACCACGATGGAAGTTAACAAAACGTTTTTGCTTAAAAATTTAATGCAAAATTAAATTATATTAAATGCAAAAAAATTTTAATGCAACCGAAGTCTAGCAAACTCATATTGATATGCGAAAAATAAAATAAAAAGCACTGTCAACAACGCGAAAATAGCAAAAGGAACACGAAAAAACACGAAAAATTGCCGGTACAGCGTCAAGTTTCTTTTTCCCTTCCGTCGCTTCCGATGTGCGGCGAATTACCTACAAACTCTGAAACTTGACTTCAAGTCTTGACCAATATAAAAGGGGTCCTACTACAGTTTTTATCTTCTCAGAAACCCGAAACACAAAACTTTTAAGCAAAGTATTTTTATAACACTTTTTCATTGCATACTCTTAGGCCGTCACAAGCTACAAAGCTCAGAAACCCGAGACACAAACCTTTTAAGCAACGTATTTTTATAACAATTTTTCATTGCATACTCTTAGGCCGCCCTCCAAATTAGCGAATACTCGAACCGGGAAATGTGTGCTAGAACTCCCATAGCTACACTACTCACCAGTGCCAGCAATATATAGCTTAAAACGTGAAACTGAAATTCATTGTGACGCTAGTAGTTATGATTTTGGTTCAGTACTACTGCAACGTCAAGATGATGGTCGATTTCATCCAGTAGCCTATTTTTCAAAATCTACTTCTGATACTGAATCGAAATAATACAGCTTTGAACTAGAAACTCTCTCCATTATTTGTACACTTCGGCGGTTCCGTGTGTATTTAGAAAGGCCTCCATTCAAGATTGTTACTGACTGCAATTCACTCACCATGACACTTAGCAAACCAAGGATTGCTCGATGGGCACTGGAGTTAGACAATTATAATTATTTGATTCAGCATCGGAATTTTGTTTTAATTTGTTGGAACTTTGTTTTGTTTTAAAAAAAAAAAATTATTTATTTCACGTCCTTAGCCCGACACAACTGTTGAAAATGTATTGACTTTTATCAAACATAATAAATTGTTGAGTCAAAATGCATTTTGCTCATGCAAAAAAATAGGTAATAAACCTTCCCATGCTTTCTTTATTCTCACAGTTCCAGCTGAAGAGTTTGTAACTGTTCTAAACTCTAATTTGTGGACTGATAATATATTCGTTACAGAGTTTCAGCCTAAGAATAAGCCTAGAGGGACGACTCAAGCCGCTCGTCAATCCCAAAAAAACTGAATAGGTTATCCCTTTACTATCAAAATGTAAGGGGATTACGCTCTAAGACGCGAGACATATTTTTAATGTCTCAGAATTTCTCTGAGGATATTATCGCACTGACTGAAACTTGGTTAAACGGAAGCATTACTGACTTAGAATTGTTTGATAACAGTTTTGAAGTTTATAGAAGAGATAGACATGCTGACAATACTTCTGCTGTCGGTGGAGGTGTCTTATTAGCTGTAAGGAACTCCTTCGTTAGTTCCATTATTGTTATTCCCTGCTCTGCTAACATCGAACTTATATGCGTCAAGGTTGTACATTGCAATTCTAATGTATATCTTATTAATGCATACGTTCCTCCTAAGAGCAGTGTAGAAGTTTATGCAAGCCTTGAGGATTGCATAGAATATGTCATAAGCATAATTGACGTTAATGACGACATTTTATTGTTAGGTGATTTTAATCTGCCTGACTTGAAATGGGAATCTTCTGACGACGATACATATTTTTGTGCATCTAATTCGAATACTCTCCAAGAGCATATATTTGTTGATAATATATGTTCTGACTTACAACAAGTGAGTTGTATTTATAATAGTCGTGAAAGACATCTTGACCTGGTCTTAACTACAGATAGTAACAATGTGATTGTTGAGAGGGCCCCTCATGTTTTGACTGCTGTTGATGAATGACCATTGAGCATATGGTACAAATCAGACAGGGATAATATAGTAAAGTCTAACTCAATAGATAAAGTTTATGAATTAAATTTTAAAAAACCTGACTTTTTGAAGTTGAATCATTTACTTCAAAGTAAACTTCATGTTATTTTAGAATATGTTAATAATAACACTCTTGATGATTCAATTAATATTTTTTATATGGAAATCTTTGCTGTGTTTTCTCTGTCCGTGCCACATAGCCTCAAATTTACGAAAAATTGTGCTTACCCCTGGTACACAAAGGAGTTAAAGATTCTTCGCAACAGCAGGAATAGGGCATGGAAAAAATATGTCTGTTGCTTAGACTTGAATGACCTAGAAATCTATAAGCGTTTGTTTCTTGACTTTGAAAATTGCTCAGCTACCTTATATCAAAACTACTTAGACAGTACTAAGCTGAGAATATTGTCTGATCCGAAGAAATTCTGGGGTTTCATAAATACCAAAAAAAAATCTGATGGATTCCCTTCATCATTTAAAACCTCTGACGGATTTACTGACGATCCTGTCGTAATTTGTGGTCTATTTGCCAATCTCTTTAAAGAGTCATTTTGTTCAGACTCTTTTAATCCTGATGAAGAGTACTTTGAATATATGAACTCTACACCCAGGGTTTCGTTGGATTCTATATCCTTTACTTCAGAGGATATTTTAAAGTATATTGGATTGATCGATGAGGATTTTAATGCTGGACCTGACGGAATTCCTGCCGCAGTGTTAACACGATGTGGTTCCGTTCTAAGTCAACCACTGTCCATGTTATTCAATAAATCAATTAGCGAAAGTATTTTTCCACTTTTTTGGAAAAAATCTTTTATAGGTCCTATCTATAAAAAAGGTTGTAAGAACGATATAAACAACTACAAGCCTATCGCGAAACTCTCGTCGATTCCAAAACTTTTTGAGCGCCTCGTGTATGATCGTGTGAAGATTCACTGTGGGAAGGTCATGACAACTCGTCAGCATGGATTTGTTACTGGCAGATCCACTGTGTCTAATCTCCTCGATTTTACAACGTTTTGCTTAAATTCATTTTATTCAGGTAACCAGGTCGACTGTATTTACACTGATTTTAGTAAAGCATTTGATAAACTGCCACACAACTTAATTCTATTTAAACTAAAGTTAATGGGTTTTCCACAATTTTTTGTAAGCTGGATTCAATCGTATCTGACAGAGCGATCTTATCAAATACGATTTCGAGGCGTATTGTCAGCTGAATTTATTGCTGAATCAGGTGTTCCTCAAGGTAGCCACCTTGGTCCACTTCTGTTTATTTTAGCCATTAATGATGTAACCCACATCATCAAACACTCTCATCTACTTATCTATGCAGATGACATAAAAATATACAGAACAATAGATGCTAAAGACAATTCAGATCTGCTCCAGTCTGATTTGAAATCCTTTGAAATTTGGTGTTCTAAAAACAATATGTTTCTAAATCCAGATAAATGCCAAACTATGACCTTTTCGCGAAAAAGGAATAATTTAATTTTTGATTATAAGATAAAAGATACTGCATTAAGTTGTGTAGATGCTATCAAAGATCTGGGTATATGCATGGATTCTAAGCTATCGTTTAACGTTCATATTGATTACATTTGTAAAAAAGCATCTTCTATGCTCGGGTTTATGAAACGCTGGGCCAAAGAATTTAATAGTATGATCACAACTACAACACTGTATTATGAAATTGTGCGACCTCACTTAGAGTATGAAACTCAAGTTTGGTCTCCAAGTTACAATGTACATGTTGAACGTATAGAGAGAGTCCAAAAACGTTTTGTTCGGTTTGCTCTAAGGGGCTTAAGTGCAACTGACACTTTAAACCTTCCTCCTTATGAGGATCGTTTAAAACTATTAAAAATGCAATCTTTGAATGAGAGAAGGAAGTCTGCAGATATCGTCTATTTACACCAACTCATAACTGGTGTATTCGATTCACCCGAACTCCTAACTCGTATAAATTTTAGCACTAACCGTAGAAGCAGTAGAAATGCTAACAATTTAATTTACTTACCTTTTAGTAGAACAAATTATATGGCTACTGCTCCTTTACATCGCATGAGTACCTTTGTTAACAACTGTAGCTTTTTTGATGTTAACTTATCGAAAGGTCAACTCAAAAGTAGATTGAAAACAAATGTATGATTAGATCTATGTAAACGCATGGTTAGTTGTTATGTCTTGTGTTGTCCCTGAGCCCAACCCATATTATGGTGGGTAAATTTTTCTCACTTTGGATTGTTTTGGACCACTCTTATCGATATCATTAGGGCTATTCACGGTTTGAGCGTACTTTTAACAAATCATATTTATAGCATTTGTTATTGTTCAAACTGTGAGCACCTCGCCATGTGACTGTCGTATAAAAAGATTGTGCAGCCCTGTGATGTATGTGATTATGCGGCTGTAGACAGAGCATAAAAATACGAGGTACAAAGAGCACGTCCAAGGGCTGCTTTTATTTACGCGTGCCTGCGTATTTGCATTTGTATGCAAAACAACAACGAAGCAAAATACGTTTTCGTAAATTGGCAAACAAATAGCAGATCGAACAAATGGCAGACCAGCGTATTCGAACTATGAATGGCCTTATTGAGATGTTTTAATGTTATTTGGGCTGGTTCTTTAGATGATCTAATGCGGAGAAAGTGTGAAAAAGCTGTAGTAGCTGAACTCTATTGTTATTGCATGTTAATGGATCATGTAGATGCTTTGAGTAGATTCCACTTCAAGCAATCATCAAAAACGGTGGAAATAAAGCTTTCCGATGTAGACAAAAGTTGTCAGTTGAGTGCCGCGGTAGATGATGACGATGTGGACTTTTACATCCAAGTGGCAGAAAATCGTGACAAAAAAATTAAGGAGTTGCAAGGCAGGTTAAGTTACGCGATGGATTAGTTTTCCGTAAAATTGAGCCCATTCGAATGGTAAATGAAAATACAAGCCATCTTTTGGTAGATAAGTGCTATGATCAAATTCGTTTAAACTACTGGTTTGCAAATATGAAAGATAAAATTAGCCAATTCATTAAAAGTTGTATTAAGAGTATAATGAATTCGCCGCCAGCACGTTCAAATGAACATAATCGCTTTAATATTGCAAAGAAACCCATTCCGTTTGACACAATACATGTACACCACTTTGGGCCATAACCTTCAATTAACTCGAAGCGTAAGCATATATTCGTTGTAATTGACGCATTTACAAAATTTTCCGGTTGTATCCAGTAAATTCAACCAGCACAAAAGATTAGATAAGTATCTTAGCTACTACAGCCGGCACAGACGAGTTATTTCTGACCGAGATACCTGCTTTACTTCGCATGAATTTAGTGATTTTTTGTTTAAAAAATAATATCGGCCATGTAAAGGTTGTATTCGCCTCACCGAAAGCTAATGGCCAGGTTGAGTGTATGAATCGGGTACTCCGGGCAATGTTAAGTAAATTAAGTGAGCATATGCAGCACGCTGACTGTTCAGCATGAACTGAATACCGCATAATAGGAAAATACCAAAGAGGTTATTACTAGAGATTTCTCCTGACACTACAGTCTTACTTTGTTATATGCCACCCTCTACTGGTTTAGGATAGTTATAATTATACAAAAAATGTTTATTTTACTGATCTGGTGGTCTTGATTGGGGTCAATCAAGATTTTCAGATTAGCCGAGTTGTAATATCCGAGTTGTTATTGTATTAACATTTATTTATTATGCTGTTATGAATACCAGTATATTTTTTGTTAAGGTTTAAAAAAGTGAACATGCCATAGGTAATTTTTCTAAATTGTAGTTGATAACTCTGAAAATAAAGTAATAACAAAGAAGATATGGCAGCTTTGTAAAAAGGTCGGCCATTCTTTTTTGGACAACTGATTAGAACACTCAAGTCTTATTCTAACTTGAAAATATAATCTGAGAAAATTCTCAGCATCCAAGAAAAGATTATAAATCTTTTTTATTTTCGTTTCCCTTCTTGTTTTTATAATTTTCTAAAAAAACCTTAACGAATATCCTTATTTCGCAAAAAAATTTGGTAAAAATATTTGTTGTTGAAAAAAATATTCAAAACCAAAAATGGCTTTTTAATGTTCTTTCTTATGGTATGCATATATGTAGGGTTGATTTAAAGTTTCTATCGTAAAAATTTAAAAACGTTTTATACGATAGAAAAATCAAGCCTATCATAAAATTTTCGATTTTTTTTTATTTTTATTCATTTTGTATTTTTGTAATTTTATTTGCATAAAAAGTAATGGTGTAGTGAATGAATCATGACAATTTCTCATTTCGTTTCTGAATTATACTCTCAAATACCCCTTTAAACACAGCAACTTTAAGACCTAAACCATCTACAGACCCAGCCGCACACACACACCAAATTTCATTAAAATCGGTCTAGCCGTTTAGGTGGAGTTCAGTGACAAAGCCAAGTACAGAAGAATTTTATGTATAAAGATATATATATACAGTCAAATCTGGATATAACGAACCACCGAAATAGTGAACAACTCGATAAAGCAAACGTTTCAGTAACTAACAGTTCAATGAATCAGAAGCAAAAAAGTAAAAAAAAAAAATGTTTCAAGATTTAAGACAAAACATCTGTTTAAAAAAAAATTCATTCGCGAAAATGCGAACACTCTGGATATGATGAAAAGGCCTTGCAAAAATCAGTTCACTATATCCAGACTCCAATATATACAGGGTCCGCCATATAACGTTTTTTTTTCAACTAGTGCTTATTTCGTGAATGGTAACACTTAGCTCATGTCTGATTTGACAGATAATTAGATTTATCCTTCCGCTGAACGAATATGGTTGCGTATACGCTTGAACAACGCTGAGAAGTGGGCCTGCGATCGACTTACAGAAGATGTCGATTTTGCCAAAAAAATCATCTTTTCCGATGTAGCTCATTTTGATCTTGGCGGGTATGTAAACAAGCAAAATTGTCGCGTTTGGGGCACAGAAAACCCGCACGCATACATTGAAAAGCCGCTGAACCCAAAACGAGTCACTGTTTGGTGCGGATTTTGGTCCAGAGGCATAATTGGGCCATTTTTCTTCGAAAATGAGCTAGGAGTGGCCGTTACAGTCAATGGCGATCGTTATCGGGCCATGTTGAACGAATTTTTGTTCACAAAAATTGAAGAGGAGGATATTGGCAACATTTGGTTTCAACAGGACGGCGCTACGTGCCACACAGCCGAAGCTACACTCGATGTTTTGCGCCCTGTTTTTGAAGATCGCATTATCAGCCGCAGAGCTGATGTCGTTTGGCCACCTCGGAGCTGCGATTTGACACCGTTGGACTATTATTTGTGAGGTGCCCTCAAAGATAAGTGTTACGTCGACAAGCCAGAGACAATTTACGCTTTAAAGGACAATATTCGTGAAGCCATTGGTGAAATACAGCTGCACAAAATCGATAGTGTGCTTAAAAATTGGACCGATCGTGTAGGCTACTGCATGGCCAGCCGAGGCAGCCATTGGAATTAAATTACTTTTCATTATTAACCGGAAGGATTGTACTTTCAAACAAAAAAAGATATTTGAGAAAATGTCCCGTATTTTTTTTTTTATAGAATTTTCAAAAAAAAAAGTTATTTAGCGGTCCCTGTATATATATACTAGCTGAACCCGGTGTGCTTCGCTACCCCCTCGTTATAAAATAAAATTAAAAGAATTTATATATTAACAAAAATTTATTTATTTAATTTTAATTTAATTATTGCAATGCTTCGCCTCTTTTTTTGTAGTAAACCAATTGGAATTCAGCACTGAGTCGCATGTAATTTGCTTAATGCTCCCCCTTTTTATTCTTAGACCAATCAAAAAGCAGCAATTACACAATCAGCTGTTTCGCAGTCAGTTGTGGGAGAATGAGAATGGGGTTGCCCCACTCTCTATTTTAACTAACACATATTACAAAATCAGCTGTTTTGAAGACAGTTGTGGGAGAAAGAGAATGGGGCTACCCCACTATTTTAATTAATATGAATTTTAAATTTGTGGTAAAGCCGTTAATAAACGTAGTAAAAAAATAGGTGCAGAAGTGTGCATGGTCGAAAAATATTATCATGTAATAAGTATTCCTGAGTCAAAGCTGAACGCTGTGAAAATTTAAGATCGGTTATCAGGTCCAGCCTCCAATATATCGCAAACAAAGGGGCGTGCTGTGCCCACTTTTCTTTTGGTACGTATTTCTATTCATGCCAATACCATATATAGCAAATACTGCCGCCGTTGGTCAAAAAATGCCCAAGATATGACGATTTTAAATTTTGGGTTATATGGGCAAGGCCACGCCCCTTTGTCCACTCACAACTTTATATAGTCAAGAATTTATTATTTCGTAAGAATATCCTATTTTGAAAATTTAATGACGATTGGTCCAGTAGTTAAGACTATATTGCGATTTTTAATTTTCCTAAAAAGGGGCGTGCTCCCACCTACTTTTCTCCTGGTACGTATTCCTAATTATGCCAATACCATATGTACCAAATAGCATCAACGTAGGTCAAAAAATGCCCAAAATATGGCGATTTAAATTTTTGGGTTATATGGACGGTGCCACGCCCTTTTGTCCAATAAAAACTTCATATAGCCTATTATTCTTTCCAGAGTCATAGTAACATGCTGTGAAAGTTTCAGGAAGATCGGTCCAAGGGTTTGGTCTCCTATAAAGCACAAACAAACAGACAGACAGACATTCATTTTTATTTATATAGATTGAAAGCAGATTAATTATAATGAAAGTAAAATGGGGCGAAGAAGGGGGATTTGGTAATAAAAAAATCGATGGCTTCCTTACCTGTAGATAAAAAGTATATAAAACTTTAGGTAAATACATATTACAAAAAAAGTATTTTGTATAGCAAACATTGTTAGTGGTAAAAGTAAGTATCTGAATTAAAAAAGGGGGCGGTGAAGTGGGCGTGGTTCATATTAATATGGCGACGTTAACAGTATTAAGAGCAATATACTACCAAATAAAAAATAATACGTTGGAAGGAACAAATTTGTACAGAGAACAAAAAGTTTAAAACTTAAATTTGGCGTGAAAAGGGGCGTGAAAGGGGGCGTGGCGTAAGAAATGTTTATTTCTACCTCGCCTGGAGTATAATGTGTATACAATTTGAAGTAAATATGTTAAAATCTATATGGGAGCAATTACATAATTTTAAAAAAGTGGGCGTAAAAGTAGGCGTGGTCGAAAAAAGTACCCTATTAATCATGCCAGAGTCCCAGTTAAATGCTGTGAAAATTTCAGGAAGATCGGGCCAGACGTTTGGTCTCCTATAAGGTACAAACAAACAAATAAACAAACACACATTCCATTTTATATATATAGATTAGATCACCCAAAAAACAAAGGTGTTTTTTTCGCTCCACCAGCATTTTCTAATAGAATGAAGTTGAAAAATAAGATCTGCATCAAAAGATTGGTATCGTTAGTGGAAAATAGCCATCCAGTTTTCATTTGAAACCTCAAAAACAGCCTTAAAATAGCTCAAACAACGTTTGCCCTGTAACTTTTTTAAAAAATGGTAAAAGTTTTTCTTTTCACAGACAATTAAACAGGTAAGACTATCTGAGTAATTTGTTTTTGGTAGGTGTGATATTTAATGGTGTTTTTGAAGACGAAACTAAATATTTTACTGACATTATACGGACATCCTGACAATCCAAAAAGAGTTTTCTTAAAAGCTGATGATATCATCGACGACGGAATTACATATTCGAAGCGCCCATCTGGCAACACTGTAACTTTCCGCAGTGATGCCAAATCGACTAATGACATACCGCGTTTGAAGCGTCATTCCAAGCAAATGCTTACAATGGTACAGTACACGCCACGCGAACGCTCTAAAATTTTTGAAATTTACATTCAACAAAACAAGTCAATAGTGAAAACTCAACGTGCTTTCAAAAAAATAAATAAAGTGAAAAGTGCGCCTTCCAAGAAAACGGTAAACAAACAAAATTGCCGTATTTATGCCACTGAAAATCCACAAGAGATTCAAGAGGTACCTCTTCACGATGCAAAAGTCACTGTTTGGTGCGGCGTTTGTGCTAAAATGCTCATTGGGCCGTTCTTTTTCGAAGATGATAATGGCCACAGAGTTACTGTCAATCAGGAGCGTTATCGCGATATGATAAACAATTTTTTCATGCCAATCGTTCGTCGAAAGCGTATCAGGCACTACTGGTTTCAACAAGACGGCGCGCCACCACACACAAGCCGCACTATAATCGATTTTTTGAAGCAATTGTTCCCTGGCCGTTTGATGTCAAAAAATGGTGATTTCGATTGGCCGCCAAGATCACCAGATTTAACGCCTCCAGACTTCTTTTTGTGGGGTTATTTGAAATCAAAGGTTTACGTCAACAAGCCAAAGACCCTAGAAGAGCTGAAAACCAACATCCGTCAAGAAATAACCGCCATTCCCATCGAAATGTTGAAGAAAACCATGGGAAAATGCTGCAAAACGGGCACAATATGTCGTAGAGGCCAATGGCGACCATTTACGAGATATCATATTCAAGAAATAATGTAAGCAAATCTACTTGAACAAAATTAAATGATATTCATGACGAACAGACAAAAAATTGTGGTTTCTTTGATTTATTTAAAAATAAAATGGGCGCTTCGAATATGGACAACCCTGTATATGACTTCATTATTAAAAACACAAACAGCTTTTTTAATACAATTCTAAATGAAAAATTAAAAGTGTAAACCCAAAAGCAGCTCATTTTGCAAGCGATGGAAAAACATTTAAGAGATATACCGACCAAAAATTTTTCGAAAACCAAATTTTTAGAGTATTTGAATTCTTCAAATGTACAAATATTTTTAATAAAAACAATAACTATACATTTTCTTATTCCATTATACGTAATTTATGTTACAAAAAAATATATTAAAAAAACGAAGTTGGATTTATCAGGTGAGCTCGTTAGGAACGGCTTTGACATCTTTGGAGGTCCCACAAGTGTTGTCTTCTTATGCCTCTTACAACGCAATGACCCCTTATACATTGAGCAAGACTTGAAAGCAAGTATGTGAGTTCGTAGGACAAATCGTGGAGAGTTTACGTGAGTCTTGGAGACGAAAGGGAGAGATTAAACTTGCTGTTTACTGGCAAGTTTTTGTCTTAAAAAATTATTGATTTCAAGTCTTGCCCAATGTATAAGGGGTCAAACTAAATTTATACAAGGTGAAATATCAAATTCCTTTCCCTTGACATTTTAGCGACAAATTGGAGCCCAACGAGCCCATTCATTCAAATCCACCGTGGAAAAACAAAAACATTTAATATATTTTATCGACGAGGCTTATGAGTTAAATTAAATTGAAACAAAGCCCAAACGCTCTCACAACATATAAATGGATCATTACCAATGATTAAGGTGAGTAAGAGAAGCACTTTGTTGAAATTTGAAAGATTTAAATAGAATGAAGCAAAAATAAAATCCATTTGTTTGCATTTAAGATGTAAGTTCATGAGTAAAAAAGAAAAAATTAGTGAAACGTAGTTAACTTCTTAGACCTTGTTAAATGCCCTTCATGATGATGTAATGTTGATGATGTAATGTTGATAGCTCGCATATTTTTCTATGATTTTTGGGAATTTGTTGTTTTTTTGAAAAAATTCGTTGGAGCAATTAATTTTTCTAACCTGGGTCAAATACTTTAGAGTGTGTTGGCCCAAATCGGTGTATTTTTAATTATAATCTTCAGTATGTGAACACAAAAGTTGATAGAATACTTAAGGAAAAACTTATGGGAAGCGCCCAAAAAATCAAGTTTGGATAGAGTTTGCTAAAATTTAAGTTATTCTTAATTATGGAAAATTGTTGCTCAATAATAAGAGCAACCAAAAATATGCTGAGCCAATGTACTGTGATGGTATGCTTGAAAGTCTGTTAAGAAATTATGTCGTCGCACATTTTAGATTACTAGAAAGCCCAACAGAATGTCGTACGACATATTGGACTATGCAAAACCCTCTTTTGTTTGTTTCATTAACCAAAACATTCCCCAAGAGAATCAAAACTATTGAGGTCCTGCGCATTATCATTCAGCGCTCTTTTAATGCTCTTCTCTTACTCTCTCTCGTTATTTTTGCCTTCTTGACCCAAACTCAATAGCTATAAATATTGTGAAATGTGACATTGGTGTTACAACGATTGCCGCAGTGGTGACGATTGTCGTCTGTTTGTCTGTGTGACGCTGTGTTGGTCTAGCCATATGTCTATCCAACGGTCTCTTTTCATCGGTTGTTTTCGGGCTTTGGCTCTGCAGTCATTTTTTAATACTATGTGCCAGCACTTAGCATAACAGAGCTACCCCAGCAAAGACACTCTCTGCTTATATCTCCAAGTAAAGTAACTGTAGCAGTGTTGCCAGTACATTTATGTAGAATTTCCCACAAACACATAAAAAAATTCCCTTTTTTCCCTTTTACAATTTTGTAAAATCTAAAAAATATCTTGCAAACATAAATTTATTTAGGTATAAAATTGTATGCACAAAAGTTCATTCTTGGCGCAAAACTGAGGGGACATTTTGGCCAAAACACTTTTTTCCCTTTAATTGAAATGTTTATATAAAACCTTAAAAAAAATGTGGACCAAATGTTATTATTGAAGGGGTTAAAAAATGGCTTTGACGATATCGGTTCACTAGCCGCAGCGCGTAGGCAAATACTAACTAGCCACACGGAGGGTTAAAATATTAAAAAACATAGAACAAGTTCGTCAAAATAAGCACACAAAAATTTTTATAACTGAAAGAATTACAGTATACAATCTGTTTTAAAAACTATTTGCTCTGATTAATACATAAGTATTTGCTATAAAAAAATCTTTTCCCTACAAATTTTTTAAAACTAAGTGGATGCAATAAAAATATCTAGTATTTTTTAAATGTTGATTTTCTATGATTTAAATACAAATTCTAAATATTTGATAGTTTAAATCATTCTTGATTTTAAATACAAATTCTAGTTATTTGATAGTTTAAAATCGTTTATAGAGCTTTAGGTCAGGTTAGAACAATTAATTGCTCTAAAGAATTTTTTCCAAAGAAACAACTAGAAACATCACTAGCTGATTTTATTGCAATTTCGGCCCTGCTACAGGCTTCATCAGAAATCTTTGTGATGTAGCCGGAAATCGAACCCGGGCCATGCTTGCCTCATGCAAGCGCATCTTAGCGCACCACACCACAGAGGCGATGAGATTTCAGTGTCAATTTTTCAGTTTTTTTCCTTAGCGAAATTATATGTTCTAACCTGACCTAAAGCTCAATAAACGATTTTAAACTATCAAACAACTAGAATTTGTATTTCAAATCAAGAATAATTTAAACTATCAGACACTTACAATTTATATTTAATTCAAGGAAAATCAACATAATATATTAAAAGGTCATTTAGAAAACTTTATTTTTTTAAATTAATTAAACATTTTGTTAAACGTAACGAAACAATACAAAAAACAAAATAATATAGATAGCTACTAATATACATAGTACTACTTATATTTTTCGACTAATTATAGAAATTAACAATTACAATTATAAGGATTTCTCAGTATAAAATTATATTGAAAGCTACTTGACAAAACTGTTAACACAGAAAAAGGTCTGAACAAGAAATATTTATATGATATTTTTTGAACTTTCCAACTTAGAGCCTTATTCATAATCTCATTTCAGAGGCTGCGTAACTTTAAACCAGCTTTAAACAACACATCGTTATTCATAAATGTTTTTCCGGCTTGTGTACGATCTGCGTAACTTTAACGCCGAAATTTGGGTTTAAAGGCTGCGTAAACTTAACCTAAAATTTGTTGTAAGCTTTTCGATTAAGGTTGATGTATATGATATTTATATCATAGACATGCTCCATATGCGACCTTTGTAGACTTTTTTTAGTAACAGATTTGCAAATGTACAAGAATTCTTCGTTTTTGTAAAAGAGTTTCGATTATTCAGACACAAACCTTACAAAATAGAGCAATGAATAAAAAAATGTTTATGAATTACAATTTCAGTAAGGTTGCGTAGAGGATGCGTAAAGCCGTAAACTGTGCATAAATAAACAAGCATTGAACGTTTGTTTAAAAAAATCTATTTCATAAGGCTGTTAATATTCAAAAAAGTATTATAAAAACTGTTTTGCATGTTAATTTACAATTGCGAACCACCAGAATAACACCTTTAGTTCTCCATTTGGAAATTCCCTTTTATTTGTAAGACCAAGCAAAATTTTTCTCTTTAAGCTCAAAACACGATTGAAAAATTCCTCAAAAAGGAAAATTACCCTCAATCTGGCATCACTGAAATGTACAGCAGTCAATTCAACCACCACTCAGTCATGCCAGACAGACTGCGCGACAAAAAAAACTTTTCGAATAATTTTGTCTGCAGGCTGTCTGCCTAAATGTCTGCTTCGTCTCTTACCCGGCTCAGTACAGCTTGCAGCATATTCTTCGCATATCATTTTCCAAACGCTGCTGCTGTTTCAACACAAATTTCATTGACTGAATTGCGTTGAGAAATTAAGTATGATAGCTTTTGTGGAAAAATCAGAGTTAAGCGTGGCGGTGGGGCTTTCATGGAATTTGTGTAGAATTCAGATGATTTTAGCTCAATGCTAGCTAGTTGCTTTGATTTGCCTGAAAAAAAAAATTTGGAGTCAAGTTCCAAAATTGAATTGTCAACAATACTTGGCAGCAACTCAGATCAAACTTCTATGAAAATAACTTTTTAGAGTAAGCTCGTGTATGATGTAAGTATTTTTTTTAAATTGCATTTGGGCATTTCCACGGTCGAACACACGATATTCAAGGTGCAAAAAAATAAAGTAAACTAAAAAAATGTTTCAAGTTTAAATTTTTCGAAAGAATTTTGGTAGGTTTTATAGATTTAATATTTCTAAAATATAACATGGCATCTAGCACGCGACATAAAATGGAACTTGTTTTCGACTGCGTCCAGAAAAATGCAAAAATCTGCGAAAAGCAATGCAACATTTTAACGCGATTAATTTTAAACTAAAATAATGTGGCTTTGTAGTGACAGTTGTCATAATACTTACTAATAAATACTTGCATTCGTTTTTTAAGCTTAAGTGTATATAACAAGCCCGTAGCCAGAAAATAAGAGCCGGGCAGGCTGAGCCTCCAGTAAAAAAAAATACAAATTTTTTTCATACATTTGTATATAAATATATATATGCATATTAACATATTTTCAAATGAATTTTTTATATATTTACATGTTATTTAATGAGTTCATTGTTCAAATGCATATTTTAGTAAAAAAAAAGTTAAGTATATTAACATATTAAATATAACATAAATAGTTCAATGTTTGAAAGCGAATTTCTAATGTATTAGAACAAATTTCCACTACAGTCACAGCTCTGCTGTTTAATACAAAGGCCTTTGTCTTAGTTTCTCATTAAATTTGCGAAGAATGGTTTCGGGACAAATTTTTTCCAAATAATGGCCTTCAAAAGCGATCAGTGAAAGTTCTCGCAGACGTGTTGTAGTTATCTATAATCTTTGAACTCTGTTGATTTGGTTTACACGGGAAAATTGTGCTTCCGCCGTACCGCCGGAATACCTCCGCAATACCGCCATACTATTGCCGAATGTTTCGATTGCACAAAACAAATTATAAGTATCAGGAAACGCATCGCGCATTAGACACAATTCATTCAACGTATCAAAACTGATTGAATTTGGTGATGTTTTCTGATGCTCATCCCTTTTTTGTACGGATATTTCTTTGCGACAGACATCACGGCATCATAGGGTATTTTTAAGCCTACAGAACATAACATTTTCAAACTAGCCGGCTTCATTTCGTAAGCTTATGACAATGCCAACAATATACGATCATTTTTGGTGAAACGCTTTTTTAATTTGAATATAATATTATCAACGATATCAAAGTAAGCCGACTTAATTTAAATAGAATATTCACTTCTCTCACCAAGTGATTGTTCTACTACTGAGTTTCGCGTGATATAAAACCTTGTTATTTTAATTGTTTTTGAGCAAAAGTACCTCATTCTATCGCAAGCTTTGTCTGCAACATCCATTATTTTCCTTTCAGCCTTTCCAAATTTTTATGCTCCCAATTAGTAGTTTTATTTAGACTAATTAGCCTAATTATTATTAGTAGATTGGGGAAAGTATGTAAAACTATTTGAGAATGAATGCAAAGTATTTAGATTACAGGAATAAGTGAAGACTGCTGACCTGGTACAGCCGCTTAAAGTTGAAAAATCCGAAATGCAGTCAGCTGCGCTTGAATCATGATATAATTTCGAAATCCTCCCCATTCATCCTCGAGTAGTTGCAAGTGTTTTTCCTAATCAGAACAGCAAACTGGGAGACACAAAAGCTGGAAAAACGACTGCAGCAACTGCAATTTTTTTTTTGTGTATATTTAGTTTAAAACACTTAAAATAATAAATTATCTAAAAAACTCGCTCAAAAAATCTTGGAAACAATTAAAATAACAACATTCTATAAATTTTCACCAAAAATTAACTTTCTTTACAATTTTTTTACAGCTGTTATTGGCAATGACTTGCGAAATTTTGTTATCTAAATTTTCAGCTGTTAAATGAAAGTGCTGCCATATTTTCGGCGTATGTTTACGTTTATAATGCAAAGGTCTAATTACACTGGGGGCGAACCTTTACAATGTAACATGTCTGACTGTCTCAACCTGTCGAGGCCAGCATAATCTTTGTGAAATCAAGTCGACTCAAACCTCCATGTGGTGTTTCCTGGGTAACGTCAAAACTGACAACAGTTAGTTTGGCGGCTAATCTGAGCGGCGGGCACCCCTAGGCTTAAAATAGGTTGTGCGTCGGGTTTGAAGCCCACCCGTAAAAACCCATTTCAATGAAAGCAAATAAGAAAAAAAGAAAAATGATCCCCAAATCTAATGACGACTACCGCAAACGAAAAACTGATAATGATAATGAACTGAACTGACTGATGTCTTGGAAAGATACAAACCTGATATCACTGATATCCAAGAAATGCGATGGAAGGGACAGGGTTGCATTCGGCATGCACCCTGTGACATCTACTACAGCGGCCATGCGGAGAAGCACACCTGTGAATGAACGACTTGCCATAATTCGCATCAAGGTTAAATTTATTTAATTTAAAATAAATTTATTTAATAATACGCGCGAAATCAGTGCAGCATTTTTCAGATTAGAAAGAGAGTAAAGTCGAATGGGTCTGGCAGTGAATTCAGATAAGATGAAATACTTGGTGTCAACAAATAAACAGTCCCAGCGTCTTGGAACCCACGTTACAGTTGACAATACCTCCTTCGAGGTTGTGAAGGACTTCGTTTATCTGGGATCCAGCATAAACTCAACCAACGACATCAGCATTGAAATCAAAGGAAGAATAACTCTTGCCAACAGGTATTACTTTGGGCTTAGAGGCAATTGAGAAGCAGAGCCCTCACTCGACGAACGAAAAACACGCTCTATAAATCGCTTATCATGCCCATCCTACTTTATGCATCACAAACCTGGACGCTGAGCAGTTCAGATGAAAGATTTTTAGGAGCATTCGAGAGAAAGATTCTTCGTAAGATCAACGGACCAATCTGCATCAATGGCGAGTACCGAATACGGTGGAATGATGAACTGTTTGAGCTGTACGCTGACAATTTCAAGCGCATTAAAATCGAGCGGCTTCGCTGGCTTGGTCATGTTCAGCGCATGAAAGACGATGCTCCAGTGAAGAAAACATTCGATTCGGTACCCAGCGGCGGTCAACGCAGAAGAGGATGACCGCATCTTCGTTGGAAAGACCAAGTAGAGGACAACCTGACGAAGCTTGGAATTTCCAACTGGCGCCAGCTAGCGAAAGACAGAAATGGCTGGCGCAAATTCTTAGATGAGGTCAAGACCGACATACGGTTGTTGTGCCAACTAAGTAAGTAAGTAATTACACTGTGCTCAACTGCAAAATAAAAGAGGGCAGTTGTAAAAGCATACGGAAATTTGGCTAGGGCAGGCTCGACGGATTCTAGGGCAGGCTTAGCACCATACTAGCTACGGGCCTGGTATATAATGTCTATAATGTAATGTATATAACATCGCGTTTATTATAAGGATCAATTTAAATAATTTAAACTCAAGATCGCTTTAAGAACCAAAAACATCGTATATATCATTCTTTGTTCTTGGGAATTTTCATAGATTACTTTTTTACATGTAAAATTAATGATTACACTATGCATTTTTTTGTACACTTTTTCCCTGTATTTGAAAATTTAATGGTTCTTCAGCAAAGTTTTTCCTATTATTCTGACCAACAACTTTGATCAATGCAAATAAGATGCATTGGATGCTCTCCAGCTCAACCTGAATCTTCTTACTGGAGGGATGGGTATTTTGAAATCTGCTGGAAATTTTTGTAAAAAAAAAACTATAAAAGCATATATGTATATGGGTCATTGTTTTACAAACCGTACAGATTTGAACAAAAAATTACCGACCCATTTTTGACTTGCATGAAAATTTTTTACGAGTTCTACATATATCGAAAAAAAGAGACGTGTTCGAGAATTTTTTTTTTTGAAAACAGAGGGCGTTAAAAGTTTGGAATTTTCGTAATTTTTTCCTTGGAGACTAATTTTCAAAAATTCATAACTTCCGTTTTTTTTAAGCTAAAGACATTTTTTTTGTTTAATTTTGAAGATAAAAAAGTGAACTTTACGTAAAAAATAATTTCAAAAAAATTTATAAAGAATTTCATATCTTTATACACAATTTAAATTTTTAAATAAATTTTAACCAATCTTACCCACCACTTCATATTCTACGTCAAATTGTACATAGAAAATAATTTTTTATCGATGAAGAAATGATTATTACTATTGCAAAAAAATTAAATAAACTCGCGCGGTAACTGACGTCGGTGCGCCAGTTGCAAAGTATACCTCATATTCTCGCCTCATACCTTTG
This sequence comes from Dichetophora obliterata, assembly GCA_963920525.1. Lineage (NCBI taxonomy): Eukaryota > Metazoa > Arthropoda > Insecta > Diptera > Sciomyzidae > Dichetophora > Dichetophora obliterata. Next base: position 2,594,440 of record OY986440.1, read on the forward strand.
TTCACTGTATTATAATATTATGTATGTAGTGTCTTGGGCTTTCAATTTCGGGACTCAATAGCAATTTCGGGTTTTTGGAACTACTAATTAAGAATCAGGGGATGGGGATTAGTCTGGGTATTAAAAAAAAAAGATAAAAAGTAATTTATTTAACAAAAAAAGAAATCGTGTGAAAGATATGAAAGTGTGGATATTTTGACGTAGAATTACGTCTTACAGCGCGGTTTGTATGAGGGTCATTTTCACACATTTTTTCAAAGTGATATTTGACACTTTACTGTAGGGTATACCTACAGCCTTTAATATTCATCGTACAAAGAAAAAAAAAATGCCAAAATATCAGTTTTAGTGGAAATAAAACGAATATCTAATAAAATAGCAAAATCTAAGAAGAAAAAATTCATATATTCGTATGAGAAATGCACAAGCTGCTTCAGTAGCTGCTTATGTTATTTTTATGGTTGTTTCTGTTGTTGTGTGTGTTAGATTGGTTCGTAATCATGTCGTTTCTTGTTGTGCTGCTTTTGTTCTTGTTGTTGTTTTTATTAATATGTATGTAAAATATACATATATAAATACACATCAGTTGCTTTCATTTTTTTCGTTTCCCAGATAACCAATCGGTTCGGTTGAAAACGGTGTGCACTTTTAAAAGCACTGAAGCGGACCGTTTCGTTGTCAGCAAACTATGCATTGTGTGTTTCATATAAACGTACTATTTATTAAGTTATATATTAATGTTGATTTTTTATGATTTAAATACAAATTCTAAATGTTTGATAGTTTAAATCATTCTTGATTTTTTAAACAAATTCTAGTTGTTTGATACTTTAAAATCGTTTATTGAGCTTTAGGTCAGGTTAGAACAATTAATTGCTGTAACGAATTTTTTCCAAAAAAAAAACAACAACATTTTTAATATGAAAAGGAAAACATCACTAGCTGATTAATTAGTTAGCTGATTGATTAACTAGTTAGAGCAATTAATTGTTCTATCCTGACCTAAAGCTCAATAAACGATTTTAAACTATCAAACAACTTAAATTTGAATTTAAAATCAAGAATGATTAAGCTATCAAACATTTAGAAATTGTATTTAAATCAAAGAAAATTAACATAATAAATAACAAGGTTATGTAGAAAACTTTAAGTTGTATATTAATTTTATTTGTTGCTAAGCAATTGTAACCTTTTCTTAAAATAGTTTTTATTAAGCTGCAACAATAAACTAAACAATAAACGGCAACTCAACTGCACTACCATGATTTCAATAAAAGATTCAATGCATATTTTAGTTTTTGCTGAACAGGTGAAAAAGAGAGGGAAAAAGACAAGAACAAACGACGCATCAAGCGAATATGACATTAATTTCAATTCGATTCTTGAGAGAACGGTTTAAAGGTACAAAAACATGTCGTTTTCATACCAGTAAATCAGACGCTACCACTTTAAGTACCGTTTAGCTGGAACAGTGACATTCATGGCTTGTTGGGTTGTAATAAAATAGAGAATACAGATGCATGTAGCTTGAGAGCCAGTATGTGGCTAAAAAAAAAATGTTTTACTGCTAGTCAAGGTTGCCAGTTAAAATTTAAAACAATTCCGACAAAAAGTTCCTTTATTGATGGTTATATAAATTAAATACAATAAAAATTACCTTGGTAAAGATAAAACAAAAAAGTTTCTACCGCAATAAAACAGTATCAAAAAAGGTACAGTTTCGATAGTATCGTAAGTATAGACGTAGAATTCCTTTTTATATAGTTATAGAGGAAAATTCTGTTTTTTTTTTTCATTTATATATTTCAAAACTATTTTAAAACATTTCATCTTCTATGTTAAAATTATTCAAAAACATATTTGTTGTTGTTGTTGCCTTCTTTAAACTTACTTGATCTAAAAAGCTCACAATTAAATTCATGTAAAAATTTGTTTTGTTTTATAAAAAGTTTTCGTTTGATATTTTTAGTGACGAATTTGTTGCTAGTTTTTTATGTAGGTTAAAACTAAATATATAATTCAAAGTTATGATTAATAAATGGAAATACAGGGTGGGCCAGAAGTTACAATGGGGTTTACAAATTTAATAACTTTTTCGTTTATTAATTATTCTTATTTTTTTTTCTCAGGTTATATAATATTCAAAATGGAAATTTTTTACACTGTATGAAAAATAATGTCTTTAAATGACCACCGTTTTCAGATTCGCACTGATGGGCTCGCTTTAGAGCATTTTCCATAACATCTTTCAAAATTTGTGGCTGTAGCGTTCGAATTTCTGCAACAATGTTTGCCTTGAGTTGACGGATTGTCTCTGGCTTGTTCACATAAACTCGCTCCTTCAAATAACCCCAAACAAAGTAGTCGGGTGCTGTCAAATCTGGCGATTGCGCTGGCCAAATAATTTCCGAATTTCTGGAAATTATTCTCTCTCCAAAAATTTGATTTAAAAGTGCCACTGTGTCTCGGGCAGTGTGGGCAGTGGCTCCGTCCTGCTGAAACTACATACCAGGTCTGTTTTCAAGAGCAGAACGTAAAAAATTTTCTATCATAAACCGATACCGCTCTCCATTTACTGTTACAGCACTTCCATCTTCATTTTCGAAGAAGTAAGGCCCAATGATATTTTCAGATGTGATCCCACACCATACTGTACACCCATTGGGTGCGATTGGCGTTAATGAATGGCTCTTGGATTTTCAGAATCCCAGAACCTACAGTTCTGCTTATTAACAAAGCCATTCAAATGAAAATGAGCTTCATCACTCATAATCAAATTTTCAATAAAGTTGATTTCATTTCTGGCCAACTGTTGAAATTTAACTGCAAAATTTAGACGTTGCCGATGATCTGCGGGTTTTAATTGTTGCACCAATTGCACCTTATATGGGTATAACTGTAAATCGTTTTTTAAAATGCGCCGTAGTGACGTACGAGACATTCCTAGCTGAGCAGAACGCCTTCTGGCAGATGTTTCTGGTGTTTCGTTAACACTTTGCCGTACTCGTTCAATATTTTCCGCAGTGCGACTTTAACGTGGTCTACCGGTTCGAGGCAAATCTGTTACGGTGCCATGTTGGTGATGACGATCAACTAAGCAACGAATCATTGCTTCAGAGGGTGAAATTCTGACGTTAAAATGTCGACGATATGCTCTTTGCGTTAAAATAATTGATCTCTGATTTAAATAATAAAATTCTATTATTCTGGTTCTTTATTCACTCAAAACTGGAAGGTGGTGAAGTTGGAACCTAAAGCTGAGGATGCGAAAACCGATCCCAAGAAATCCAAGATGGAGGTTTTGTTGATCCTCAACAATTAATGTCTTGATCAACTAAATAAGGATAAATGTACCCTAAACTATGGGTTTAGTAAGATTCATCCAAGAATCTACAAAACGGACACGGTGTCTCTCACAAATCGTGCGGTCTCTAGTGCCACGACTGAGAATCTCAGCGACATCGACGAGTTGGTTTTGGAGCGAGGATGAGTTATTATCCGCATCCGAACTAGCGACGGCGATGACAAATCTCCTGAAGGAGCAGGCTCCGTCCGAGTAACCCCTCATCACTGCAAAGCAGCTTCAGCAAACTGCAAAACTTCACACTTCTGCAAACTTCTACAAAACTGCAATCACGAAAGCAAAGAGGGTCTCTTGGTCCTCCTTCTGCACAGAAATAGAGGGTACTTCCGAGGCTTCAAGGCTCAGGAAAATACTATAGAAGTCCCCGACAGTACCAAGCTTTCTTCAAAAGGAAGATGGCACCTGGACAGATTCATGCATCGAAACCCTAGACATACTCATGGATGAGCATTCTAGGTAATTCCTGGTAATGCTTACTCTGACATTTACAGCTCTCAAACACCCCCTGCGACCTTACGCCTCAACAGATTGAGCAACTGACCAGCAAGGAGAAATTAAGATGGGCGATCTATTCATTCAAACCAGGTTCTTGTCATTGTCAAGCCGAAACTTGACAGGCTTCTAAAATCCCAACATGCCTACATTGAAGGCAAATCTACAGAGACAGCTCTGCACTCACAAAATCACTTGAGAACAAAGAATACGCGCTTGCTGCTTTTCTAGAGGTTTGTAAGCACAGGCACTCCACAGGGAGGAGTTTTGTCTCCACTTCTGTGGTCCGTGACGGTTGACCAGCTGTTGCGTATCATGGAGGGGGAAGGCTACAGGGTTGTTGCTTATGCAGACGATATTTCAATAATTTTTAGCGGAAAGTTTCCCCAGACTCTATGTCAACTCATAGAGAGAGCACTTTTAATTCTCTCGAGAGAATTTGCATCCTCGTGTGGTTTAAGTGTAAACCCCGAGAAAACAGATCTCATTCTTTTCAAAGAGCGTGAAGATAAATTCGTCAATCCGACGCTAACTTAGCAAAGACTCAAACCAAAATTTTGACTCAAGACTCAACCAAAAAGTTAAATTCGTACTTTTTGCTAAGTACGAGTTTAATTTTGGGAAGAAATTTCCTCCCAAAATTAAAATCGTTCTTTTTGCAAAGTACGAATTTAACTGTTGGGAAGAAATTAAATTCGTTCCATTTGCAAAGTACGAGATTAACTTTTGATTCGAATTTAGCTTATGGCACAATTTTGAGTGCACAATTAAGACTTTTGTCATAAACATTTTTTAAAAAGTAGTGAAATTGGCGTTCATGGTATTAAGGTTCAATGCCAAAATTCTCAACATCTGTCTAGACAATGTTTTTGTTATGCATATCATTTTACAGGTAATTAAAGCACCTTTCCAACGATATATAGCCTATAAGTGCACAATTAAGACTTTTGTCATAAACATTTTTTAAAAGTAGTGAATGTTAGGTCGAGAGTACTGAGATTCCATGCAAAATTTCTCAAAATCTGTCTGGACAATGTTTTTGTAGTGTATATCATTTTACAGGTAATTAAAGCACCTTTCCAACAATATATAGCCTATAAGTGCACAACTAAGACTTTTGTCATAAACATTTTTTAAAAGTAGTGAATGTGAGGTCCAAAGTACTAAGATTCTAAAGGCTATATATCGTTGGAAAGGTGCTTTAATTACCTGTAAAATTATATGCATAACAAAAACATTGTCCAGACAGATTTTGAGAAATTTTGCATGGAATCTTAGTACTTTGGACCTAACATTCACTACTTTTAAAAAATGTTTAAGACAAAAGTCTTAATTGTGCACTTATAGGCTATATATCGTTGGAAAGGTGCTTTAATTACCTGTAAAATTATATGCATAACAAAAACATTGTCCAGACAGATTTTGAGAAATTTTGCATGGAATCTTAGTACTTTGGACCTAACATTCACTACTTTTAAAAAATGTTTATGACAAAAGTCTTAATTGTGCACTTATAGGCTATAAGTTTCTTTTGGAAACAAAAGAAGAGAAATAAAAAGTTTTGCTTCGTTTTGACATTTTCAGCAGTATGCTCTCATCTGGTGCATCTACCTACATTCTTCTACTATGATTCTTACCAAGCTGAAATATAAATTAGACATAAAATTGTCTGCAAGAAGCTGAACTATTTTTACAATTTTAATGTTTTTTTTTTTTTTTGAGATCGAAGCTGTTCTTGTGAGAGCGGAACCTCATTAACCCAGTGGTAAATGAACGCATTACGCAACCAGTTATTACTTAAATACAATGTAGCTTCGGGGCCTTCAAAGCCTGTTTGCAATTCTCAAGTACAATTTTTTGGATATGGCTGCTGAAACACTGATGACATCTACCTTACACAGTAAGTGGCGATGAAGAAAAGAATACATGAATCTTCAAATTTTAAAATTAATTCCAACTGAAGTTTCTTTAAATAGCAAGGATTATCAAGTCATCCATAGACCTCTCTTTACTATGGTTGATGGAAAATTATGCAACTCCTTATCTGAGACTTAGTCAACCTGTTGAATGTCCGTCTGATAATAATCTTGACCGAATGGATCCGTAGCGATTATCTATAGAGTAAAAATGCAAATTGTTTTTAATAACTATGATTTTTAATGAAAGGCAAAATTATTTGACAATGTGCTTAAAGAAATGTTGAAATACAATGCTAAAAAGAAAAAGTAAGTCCTATATGAGAAGCAAAAAAAAATTACAATAAAGAATATAAAAACAAAACGTCAAAATTCATAGGGTGACCATACTAAGTAAAAAAAGGAATGACCAGGTCCAACATATCGGCCCGACGATGATGTTCCTTCAGAATATCATCCAGTTACAGCAACAGCTTCTTGTGGTTTTGTGATATAGACTTCTCCGTGCAGCCCCTAACCTATAACTGTTGGAAAGGTGCTTTAATTACCTGTAAAGTGGTATGCATAACAAAAACATTGTCCAGACAGATTTTGAGAAATTTTGCTTTGAATCTTAGTACTTTCAACCTAACATTCATTACTTTTTAAAATATGTTTATGGCCAAAGTCTTAATTGTGCACTTATAGGCTATATATCGCTGGAAAGGTGCTTTAATTACCTGTAAAATGATATGCATAACAAAAACATTGTTCAGACAGATTTTGAGAAATTTTGCATGGAATCTTACTACTTTGAATCTAACATTCACTACTTTTAAAAAAATGTTTATGACAAAAGTCTTAATTGTGCACTTATAGGCTATATCTGTCTGGACAATAACAAAAACATTGTCCAGACAGATTTTGAGAATTTTTGTGGCTCAGTGAATAAAGGCCTAACGAACTAACGCCTAAAAAAAAAAATGAAATAATGCCTAAAAATTGCAACAAAAAATTATATAGGAATTAGGCGGTTGTTCATTATGAAAGAATGTCTAATATTTTAGGCATTTCTTCATTAAAGTTGTTAGGTGATTTTTCATAATGAAAGAAAGCCTAAGAATCAAAAAGTATTGTTACGAAAGGTAAGTCCCTTTTACAAAATGTTAAAATAATGGTATTAATTTTCCCTTTTACAAAATGCATACACTATCTTGTTAACATTCTGTAAAAGGGAAAATTATTAGTTTTTAAAATTATAAAAGCAATTGATTTTCCCTTTTACAACTTTTACAAAATGCATACACTATCTTGTAAACATTCTGTAAAAGGGAAAATTATTAGTTTTTAAAATTATAAAAACAATTGATTTTCCCTTTTACAAAATGCATACACTACCTTGTAAACATTCCGTTAAATAGAAAATTATTAGTTTTTAAAGTTATAAAAGTAATTGATTTTTAATTTGTTATTGTTTGTTTTTTTTTTAAGGTGATTTTTAAAATTAGACTTTCCTTCATTTTTAAAGTTAGACGTTCTTTCACTTTCTTCTTAGGCGTTCTTGTTTAGGCATTCTTTCATTTTGAAAAATTAGGCATTAGTTCGTTAGGCCTTTATTCACTGAGCCAATTTTTGTATTAAGCCTTAATACCATGAACGCCAATTTCACTACTTTTAAAAAAATGTTTTTGGCCAAAGTCTTAATTGTGCACTTATAAGCTATATATCGTTAGAAAGGTTGTTTAATTAACTATCTAATGTTCATATATTTGATAAAGGCATTTGTTCATAAGAAGTTGATGCCATGACTTAAATTCATATCAAGAGTTAAATTCTTTCTTTGCAATAATATTAATTTTAAATTCTTGCACAAAAGTTACACTCTCACTTTGCAAATATTAGGAATATAATTTCCTCCCAAAAGTTAAATTCGTACTTTGCAAAAAGAACGAATTTAATTTCCTCCCCAAAAGTTAAATTCGTACTTTGCAAAAGTAATGGTTTGAGTCTTCGCTAAGTTAGCGTCGAATTGACGAATTTATCTTCACGTACTTTTTTTTCACTAGGAAATATAAAACCCCCAACTTAGAACCTCCGCGTCTGAACGGCTTGAGGTTACTCTTTAGCGACAGCACGAAATACCTAGGAGTTATTCTGGATAAGAAGCTTATCTGGAATGCTAACATTAAGGAACGTGTTAAAAAGGTGTGGGTTTATAGTCCTTTCACCACGATTAAATGAAGAAACTTGAAATTAATAGTTAATATTTATTTACAGACTTAGAACAACTTAAATAAATTACAAAATTATCAAAAGTATAAGAATTTGCCTGCATCAACTTTGCTGCCGTCTTAAAATGCGCGCAAGTGAAACTCTACTGATTAAACTACGGTAGCATAGACCAGAGCCCATGCCACCATAGTATATTGAAAACCCGCTGCAACGCTAAGTATAGCATAGCTACCACATAGCTGCCACGATTATTAATACTTTATCCATTGTTTATAAAACGACAAACAATGCAATAAGCGTCAACGGTCGTTGACGCTGGCATTTATAAACGTCCGACTCGTCATCAGCGCTAATGACGCGACGGACAGTGCGGTAAGAAAATGCCGACGAACATACCAGCTACTTGCTGGCGACTCGATGGCCTGCGTGTTGGGTAGCTAGTCCAACAGGCAGGCATTGATCGCTAAGCGTACACAAAGTTAGAACGTAATATGACCGCCATAGTGAGCCGTTGCTCAGCGACATAAATATGATCGCTATGCTTGACGGTTTGTCGTTTATGACAAAGCGTCAGATGGCGAGAAAGTCAACACGTTTTGAACTACTTTAAACAAATGGAATGCCTGCTGAAATATAAGTGCAGCGGCAGTTTAATATATGACGAATGATTTACTTGGCTTACCACTTCGTGATAAGCCAAGAAAAGTTAGTCATTGTGTTGGCAACTATGTGTGTTAGATTACGTAGCGACATAGTGTCGCTGGATAGCTTGAAGAGCTGCAGAGTGAGGGATGGCGTCACTGAAGGTTTCGCCACAATACTCCCCCCCTAGCGCTTAAGGCGCGATATGTTGAATCGCTGCGGCCTGCAGACTCTTCTACCGCTTCGTGTACGGACCGGCGATGACATCTGGGAGAATTTCGCCGGCTGTCGATATGGTGACGCAGTTCCTGCGTTTGGTGTCTCACCAGTCTGTTGCGTCTGTCGTGCGACCTTTGGCTTTTGTCCAACGATGTCCACCGGTGGGTCGGAAAATGTCACGACCTTTTTTCGACGAATGTGCGATTTAGTTGGCGCAGAGTCGATAAGCTCTTTAGGTATGAAAGCTGCTCTCAACCTGCCGATTGATACTTTCGCTGCTTTGCCCTTGATGTTGATGGTAAAGTACTTGTCGTTCCTTTCAGTGACTTCGTATGGGCCATCATACCGTGGCAGTAGCGGGCGTTGGACTTTGTCGATTCGGATAAACACATGAGAGCAATTATTTAATTCACTCTGCTCGAAAACTCTTGGTTTGTCGTGGTGTTTGACTGATGCTGGAGCAATCTTCTGCATAACTTCACGCAGTTCGATGATGAAATTTGCTTCGCCAATCTTCTTGACCGAAGGCGTAAGAAATTCCCCTGGGATTTTTAACGTTTCGCCGTAAACCATCTCCGCTGGCGTCGCTCCGATGTCTTCTTTGATGACAGAGCGTAGGCCGAGTAGTATGAGAGGCAAGATGTCGCACCAGTTGTCATTTTCGTGGCACGTAATTGCTGCCTTGAGGGTGCGATGCCACCTTTCTTTCATTCCGTTTGCTTGTGGATGATACGGTGTGGTTCGGTAGTGCTTGATACCTAGTAAGGAATTCAGCTGGCGAAATAGATCCGACTCAAATTGCCTATCAAGGTCGGTCGTTATTTTAATTGGTATCCCAAAACTAGCTACCCATCCTGAAAGCAGGTTCCTGGCGACAGTCTCCGCTGTCATATCCGGTATTGGAATTGCTTCTGGCCATCTCGTATACCTGTCGATTATGGTGAGGCAGTAACGATTTTCTCGAGAAATCGTGAGAGGCCCCACTAAGTCAATATTAATATGTTCGAAACGTTCACTCGGATTGACGAACAGGCCTGGCTGTGATTTGTTGTGCTTCGTGACCTTGCTCCGCTGACAGGGAATACAGCAGCGTACAAATTCGCTGATGTCAGCTTTCATATTAGGCCAAACGAATCTCTCCTTCACCAATTTAGCTGTGGACTTTGCGCCGGGGTGCGCAGTGCCATGCAGTTTTGTCATGACATCTGAGCGCAGCTTACAAGGCACTAAGGGGCGGACTCTACCACGCAATGTATCGCAATAAATGAAAATATCCGAGCTAGGTACTTTTAGCTTCTCGATTATCATTGAAGTCGGGGGGGGGGGGTCCGTGTTTTTACGAAGTTTTGCAACTCTGAGTCGCTAGATTGTTAGCGTGCCAATTCTTCAAAATCAATGCAGGTCTTTGCTGCTACCTGCTGAATACGAGACAGGGCGTCGGCTACGTCGTTATCTTTGCCGGGTACATGCCTAATGTCTGTCGTAAACTGGCCTATGTAGTCCAAATGTCGTGCCTGGCGAGGAGATGCCCTATCTAAATTCTGTTTAAAGGCAAACGTTATCGGCTTGTGGTCCGTGAAAATTGAAAATTATCGGCCTTCAACCATAAACTTAAAATGTTTGACAGCCTGATAAATCGCTAGGAGTTCTCTATCATAAGTGCTGTATTTCATCTGAGACTCTGTTAATTTTTTTGAGTAAAAGACAAGAGGTTGAAGCACGTCGTTTATGTGCTGATGTAGCACTGCTCCGACTGCGTAATCAGAGGCATCGACACCCAGTGAAAGTTTCACGTTAGGTGCTGGATGAAAAAGCAAGGTTGCATTGGCCAATTCTTCTTTGCATTTTTTGAAAGCGCCGTCTGTTGACGCAGACCATGACAATGGCGTTGTGTCGTTTTTCTTATTGTTGACAATCATCGATTGCAACATCGCCTGGGTGGCGGCCGTGTTTGGTATAAAACGCCGGTAATAATTAAGCATGCCTAAGAATCTTTTTAGTTCTTTTGCTGTCTTTGGCTTGCTGAAATCCCTAATGGCATGTACCTTCTCATCGGCCGGCTTGATGCCTTGGCTATTTACCTTATGCCCTAGGAATTTTACTTCGGATTGGCCGAATGAGCATTTGGCCACATTAATTGCGAGGACATTTTCACGCAACAATTGAAAAATCCGCCGTAAATGCGTTTCATGTTGCTCAAGACTTTCAGAGGATAAGCAGATATCGTCGATGTATACAAAGGCGTATGTGTGACTCGGCAGCCAATATTTGGTTGATGTGCCGCTGCAACGTTTGCGCAGCATTTCTCAACCCAAAGGTCATGAATTTAAATTGATATAAGCCGAAAGGCGTTGTAATGGCCGTTTTAGGTATATCGGCCGGTTCTACTGGAATCTGATGATAAGCTCTTTGCAGATCGATGGTAGAAAAATTTTTTTCCATACAGTAGTTGTGAAAAATCTTGCACGTATGGAATAGGATAGCGGTCGGGCAGCGTTCTCTCGTTGAGTGCCCGGTAATCAACGCAAGGACGCCAAGAACCGTCTTTTTTCTTGACCATATGCAGCGGACTAGCCCAGTTGCTGTCCGAAGGCTCTATTAAAAATTGAAATTCTGTTTTTGCGGCCTCGAGCTTGTCTGGTGCCAGACGACGGGGGCGCGCATGCGTGGGCGGGCCGTTGGTCACGATATGATGCGTGACGCCTGACCGAGGTGCCGTAACCCCCTGGAGCATGACGGTAATGTCTTTGTATTGCGCGAGAATGTTGGCAAACGGGTCATTTATATTAAATGTAAAAAAGGTGGGCTTACTCTTCTGAGCTGCGACGCCTGATATCTGAAGGCTAGTTTCACGGTCGACCAATGTGCTGTTACGCATGTCGACGAGTAGCCCAAATTTTTGCAGGAAGTCAGCTCCAATAAGCGGGGATTTAGCGTCCGCAATTATGAAGTCCCAGGTAAACTTCCTTCGAAGGCCGAAATCCAAGGAGACTCTCTTGGAACCATAAGTAGCGATATGCGATCCGTTGGCCGCAAACAACTTAAATTCGTGTGGAGCATTGTAACGCTCTGCTCCACTCGGTGGAATGACTGACACGTCGGCTCCCGTATCGATGAGGAACCGCCTGCAAGTTGCGGCGTGAGTCACGTACAGACGACTTACATCAAAGTCGCCACCTGAGTCGTCTGTAGAAGGTGGCTTTTTTTACAGGTTTTTTGCCTTGTACGCGCAGGGTGGGCGACATGTAGAAGCATGCGGGCCAAATTTGCGGTGATGCCAGCATACTGGGTGTTTCCCTCTGCCGCCCCTGCGGTGATTAGCTGGTCGCTGAGGACTTTGTGGGCGAGTAAAATCGTCATGTGCTGCTGCGCCGTGTCGCATCTGTTGCGGGGGACCGGAGAAAAGTGGTCGGACTAGTGGCAGATGGGTGGTCCTCGGTGCTATTCGAACACTAGAACTGGTTCGTAGCCGTGGCGGATCCGCTGTCTGACCATGGTGGTTGACTCTACCATGGCCACTATACACAGGCATGGGCTCGAAATACTGGTCAAAAAAATACTCTAGAGTTCTGCCGGTAGCATTCTCCTCTCTTGGGCACTCGGCTCGCGACGGTGGTGCTGGGATGACTGAAATTGGCGCGGGTGATCGCGCTCGTATAGTGCATCTTCCAGGCGATGCAAGCGTTTTAGCAGGTTTTCGCTTGCGGTTGGCGTGTCCGCAGGTAACGCTGCTGTTGCTACCTGTCTGGGCCGGTAGGCACATGTTTCCATAATTTTGTCCGCCAGCGCGGTACGTTGGGCGAGCTCCATATTTACCGTTTGCAGTAGGCCTTGCACTTGTGGAGGTAGACGAGCGGTCCACAAATTTTCGAGCATTTTATCGCTCATATTCTTGCCGCCCAAATCACGCATTTCATTCAAAAGTTGCGATGGGCGACGGTTGCCCAATTCGCACTCCGAAAGAAGCTGTCAGAGCTTCTCCTGTTCACTCGCGCTGAACACTTGCATAAGTTTATCTTTAATGCAGACGTACCGATCTGCTGCTGGCGTTTCACGCACAATGTCGCTAACTTGGCGCAACACATTTTTTCTAGTGCACCGACCACAGTATAAAACCACTCGCTATCACTTTTAATTCTCAACTTTGCGAACTGCGCCTCTATCTGGAGGAACCAGAGATCTGGCGAATCGTGCCAAAAATTTGGTGTCTGCACTGTTACGCGATTCACGGTTCACGGGCAGGGTCGCGTCGACTTCGGGTACTTGAGGCGCTTTATCAACCGACAACAATTTCACTTCTGTTTACCATTTAATTTTTATTCTCTGCCATTGTCACTTTATTACTTTTTACAATCAAAGTCAATAAAAAAAATTTTAGCAGAGTTTTATTTTTTTTTTGAAATTTTAAAATTTTGTTATCGTTATTCTTGATCACGTTGGGGTCACCAGTTGTGGGTTTATAGTCCTTTCACCACGATTAAATGAAGAAACTTGAAATAAATAGTTAATATTTATTTACAGACTTAGAACAACTTAAATAAATTACAAAATTATCAAAAGTATAAGAATTCGCGTGCAGCAACTTTGCTGCCGTCTTAAAATGCACCAAGTGAAACTCTACTGATTAAACTACGGTAGCATAGACCAGAGCCCATGCCACCATAGTATATTGAAAACCCGCTGCAACGCTAAGTATAGCATAGCTGCCACATAGCTGCCACGATTATTAATACTTTATCCATTGTTTATAAAACGACAAACAATGCAATAAGCGTCAACGGTCGTTGACGCTGGCATTTATAAACGTCCGACTCGTCATCAGCGCTAATGACGCGACGGACAGTGCGATAAGAAAATGCCGACGCTGCACATACCAGCTACTTGCTGGCGACTCGATAGCCTGCGTGTTGGGTAGCTAGTCCAACAGGCAGGCAACGATCGCTAAGCGTACACAAAGTTAGAACGTAATATGACCGCCATAGTGAGCCGTTGCTCAGCGACATAAATATGATCGCTATGCTTGACGGTTTGTAGTTTATGACAAAGCGTCAAATGGCGAGAAAGTCAACACGTTTTGAACTACTTTAAACAGTTTAATATGTTTAATAATACTTTAAGCGGCAGTTTAATATGTACCGAATGATTAACTTGGCTTACCACTTCGTGATAAGCCAAGCAAAGTTAGTCTTTGTGTTGGCAACTATGTGTGTTAGATTACGTAGCGACAGAGTGTCGCTGGATAGCTTGAAGAGCTGCAGAGTGAGGGATGGCGTCACTGAAGGTTCCGCCACAAAGGCAAACGTAGCACATGCCTGTAAAAAAGCTATAGGTAAAAAATGGGGTTTTTCCCCCAAAATAGTACGCTGGATTTATATAGAAATTGTCTGTCCCATACTACTATATGGCTCACTTGTATGGTGGAGGGCCCTTGATAAAGCAACCGCACTTCAGAAGTTTTCAAAGGTGCAAAGAAGCGCAGATCTATGTATAGCTGGGACACTGTCCTCAACACCAACTAGCGCCCTCAATGTCATGCTTCACCTTCCTCCTCTCGATATCTTTGCCAGGGAATGTGCCAACACAGCAACCCTGAGACTTAGAGAATCTGGTAATTGGATAGGTAACAACTGCGGCCACACAATTATTCTGAACTCGTCTGCACATGACAAAACAGACTACTGTGTGCCGTGCTTAAATCTTGAAAAGAACTACGTAGTTCTCATCCCTTCACGGCTAGACTGGGCAAACAAAATCCCCCTTAAAGCCTCCGCCATAAAAATCTTCACAGATGGATCCAAACTTCGAGAACAAGTAGGGGGATGTATCTACTCACAGGATCTCGATATCGAAGCGTCCTTTAGACTTCCTAACTATTGTAGTGTCTACCAAGCGGAAATTATGGCTATTCACGAAACCACTAAGATTCTAGGTCAAAAAGACCTTGAAGGAGAGAGCATCTCCATCTTTTCAGATAGCCAAGCTGCACTGAAAGCGCTGAACTCAAATATTGACAACTCTAAAACTCTCACTGAGTGCCAAAATCTCTTAACGAGATGGTAAGGCTACTCAGGATTCACCTCATATGGGTACCCGGACACAGGGATATCGAGAGCAACAATTTGGCCGAAGAATTGACAAGGAAGGGTACGACCTCTGGTATACCCATTTCCTCCTATAAACTCCAGTGCAAGAACAGATCTTTAGGTCTTGCACAAGAACGCTGGGAACTCCTTGATGCATGTAGGATAACTAAGCTAACATGGCCTACCTACGACTTAAAACGCACCAACTCACTGCTTGAGTTAAGCAGGGTAAACCTGACAAAAAAAGTAGGAATCCTAATAGGTCACTGCCTAATCGGAGCGCATGCTCTTCGTTTGGGAGTTGCATCAAACGATTTCTGCAGAAGCTGCAGATGTGAGGAGGAGGTAGAAAACGTTCAGCACCTCCTCTGCGAATGTCTGGCTCTAGCTAAAAGGAGAATGGCAACTCTTGGCCATCCTTTTTTAAATGGACTTGCTGAAGTCTCATGCCTGGAAATCAAGCATATCCTTAAATTCATAATCCGCTCGAACTGGTTTGAGGAGGGAAATCTCTGCTAGGTTTTAGAGTGATCATGTGGTATCACAACGGGCCTGCACTGGCCTAAGTGTACGAGTCGTCTATCGGCTCAGCCACCATTACCTAACCTAACCTAACCTATTTATATAATCTGAAAAAATAAAAAAAAAGTAAATAAACGAAAAAGTTATTAAACTTTTATATCGGAAAAATTTGAGTTTTTTATTTTTCCTGTAGTTAAGAGCATAAACATATATAATATATATATCAAACGAAAAACTTTTTATAAAGAAAAAAATCTTAACATGAATTTAGTTGTGAGCTTTTTAGATCAAGTAAGTTTGAAGATGGAAACAACAACAACAAATTCGTTTTTGAATAATTTTTATTTAGAAGATGAAATGTTTTGAAATAGTTTTGAAAAATATAAATAAAAAAAACCAGAATTTTTCTTTATTACTGTATAAAAAGAAATTCTACGTCTATACTTACGATACTATCGAAACTGTGTCTTTTTTAATAGGAGGTCTTTAGCCACTGCTTAGGAATTACAACCCTCAGTAAGTCCAACACAGGCTTCGCTGTCTACAGTACTTCTGGACGTAGTTATATTCTCTTTTTAATGTATTGCTTTCGCAAAAGGGAAACCACTAGTTTTACAGATTATAAAAAAATTCTAATTATAAAAAATAGACACAGTTTCGATAGTATCGTAAGTATAGACATAGAATTCCTTTTTATGCAGTAATAGAAAAAAATTCTGGTTTTTTTCGTGTATATTCTTCAAAACTTTATTTATGTATTTCATCTTCTAAATAAAAATAATTCAAAAACAAATTTGTTGTTGTTGTCCTTCTTTAAACTTACCTGATCTAAAAAGCTCACAATCAAATTCATGTAAAAATTTGTTTTGTTTTATAAAAAGTTTTCGTTTAATATTCATGGTGATGAATTTGTTGTTCTTTTTCATTTGTTTTGTTTGTTAAAACTAAATGTAATCCAAAGTTTAATTAATGGAAATAAATATGGGTAAATTTGAATTATTTATTTTTCCTGTAGTAAAGAGCATATACATATATGTATATTTTAAAAGTAATTTAAAATTTAAATTTTAGTTAACAAAATAAATTTTTAATATGGAAAGAATAAAATGCATAACGAAAATAATTCGAATTTATTATGGTATTTAAAAAATAAATTTAGTTTTTAAAGCACAACGCATGCTTAGTAACGCATGCGCGAATTTGCGTAGTAGTATACATACATGCTGAAAATACACATTCGTTTTATTCGTACTCCAACTCATGGCAGAATAACCAGGTAGGGCCGACTCGAAGAAGTCGGAGAATGAAGTAGAAAGCAGAGAAAAGCGAGCTAGTTGTCAAATACAGCTGTTCATGTCGAGTAAAATTAAGAACATCTAAACAAATTTCAGCTAACTGAACCAACAACAATTACCAAGCAAATCTAAAACAACACGCACAGAAAAGAGCAAGATCACAGCGGTTGAGCAGCTTTAGAGGAGTTGAACCCAATCGTCCACAAAAAATAAACAGAACTTTGCTTACTATGTCCCGCTTTTCACTCGTCATACACGAAAATTCTCGAGCTTGCGGCGAAAGCAATTATTGCTCCGAGAGCAATAATTCTCTTGCTCTGGTAGAAGCAAAGAAGATCTCTTTGTCCCGCTTTTCACTCGGCAATAATTGCCTTTGCCGCAAGCAGTTTGTTGATTATTCGCCCGCATGAGGGGGTTTACGAAAGTCCCCTTTAAACCCGAGTAGTCAACAAACTACTTGCGGCGAAAGCAATTATTGCTCATAGAATTGCCAAGTGAAAAACGGCCCTTTGCAGCACATGCAGAACCAAAACAACAATATCAGCAGCTAGTAGCAACGTTGCTAGTTATGTTGGAAAAATCACATTCGTGGTCATTTTTAATTGCCCTTAGGTGTTTTTGTTTTTTGGAATCCCTATTAAATTTTTTAATACAGCGTGGTATTTTTTAATTGGTGTGGAAATTCAGAGGGATATTATTTAAATTTCCGTGGAGTTTGGTAATATTCTTCTAACATTTTTTTTCTTTTTTAGAAAGCAAAGTTTCTTTGTGGTATTTCTAAATGTTTTTTAAATTGTTTGTGCATATGGGACTTATTGTGGTATTTTTTAATGCGGATGAGACTTTTGTGGCAATTTTAAATGCATATGGAATTTGTGGTGGTATTTTTAAAAGGCGTGGTATTTTTGTGGTAAT
The DNA here is from genome assembly GCA_963920525.1 of Dichetophora obliterata. NCBI lineage: Eukaryota > Metazoa > Arthropoda > Insecta > Diptera > Sciomyzidae > Dichetophora > Dichetophora obliterata. The sequence continues at coordinate 2,612,099 of OY986440.1, forward strand.
TTTTAATGATCGTGAGATTTTCTTTTGATATTTTTTATTGCGGTAAAAACTTTTTTGTTTATCTTTACAACGGTAATTTTTGTTGTATTTAGTTTATATTATTGTGAAAAAAGTAACTTTTTGTCGGAATTTTTTTGTAGCCACGTACTGGCTCTCTAGCTACATGCATCTGTATTCTCTATTGCATTACAACCCAACAAGCCATGAATGTTACTGTGCCAGCTAAACGGTACTTAAAACGGCTGCGTCTGATTTGCTGGTATGGAAATGACATGTTTTTGTTCCTTTAAACCGTTCTCTATATAATTGTAAAGTCCTTTTTTATATTTATCAACAATCGAATTGAAATTTATGTCATATTCGCTTGATGTGTCGTTTGATATTGTCTTTTTCCCCTCTCTTTTTCACCCGTTCGCCAAAAAACGGTGAAATATGCATTGAATCTTGTATTGAAATCAAGGTGGTGCAGTTGAGTTGACGTTGTTTATTGTTTAGTTTATTGTTGCAACTTAATAAAAACTATTTCAAGAAAAGGTTACAATTGTTTAACAACAAATAAAATTAATATACAACTTAAAGTTTTCTATATGACCTGGTTTTTTATTGTGTTGATTTTCTATGATTTAAATACAAATTCGAATTGTTTGATAGTTTAAATCATTCTTGATTTTAAATGCAAAATTTAGTTGTTTGATAGTTTAAAATCGTTTATTGAGCTTTAGGTCAGGTTAAAACAATTAATTGCTCTAACTAGTAAATCAATCAGCTAACTAATTAATCAGCTAGTGATGTTTTTTTCTTTTCATATTGAAAATGTTGTTGCTGTTGTTTCTTTGAAAAAAATTCGTTACAGTAACTAATTGTCCTAACCTAACCTAAAGCTCAATAAACCATTTTAAACTATCAAACAACTAGAATTTGTATTTAAAATCAAGAATGATTTAAACTATCAAACATTTAGAATTTGTATTTAAATCATAGAAAATCAACATTAATATACAACTTAATAAATGGTACGCAGTGCTTTTAAAAGTGCACACTGTTTTCAACCAAGCCGATGGCTATTTGAGAAACGAAAAAAATGAAAGCAACTGATGTTCATTTATACATGTATGTTTTACATACATATAAATAAAAACAACAACAACAACAACAAAAGCAGCACAACAACGAACGACATGATTACGAACCAAACAAGCAGACACAACAACAACCATAAAAACAGCATAAGCAGCTTGAGCATTTCTCGTACGAATATATGAATTTTTTCTTCTTAGATTTTGCTATCTTATTAGATATTCGTTTTATTCCCACTAAAACTGATATTTTGCCATTTTTTTTTCTTTGTATGATGAATATTAAAGGCTGTAGGTATACCCCAAAGTGTCAAATATCACCTTGAAAAAATGTGTGAAAATGACCCCTATACAAACCGCGCTGTAAGACGTAATTCTACGTCAAAAAATTATATCTTAATAAGTTCTGCATGGAATTTTATGTTTGACACCTCGTTGAATATATGAGCGCATTACCTTTGTTTTATTTATTACCCATAAAGCTTAGTTTTGTTGAAAACCAAGAAAAACAGCAAGATTTTCAAGTAATTTTTCAAAATTTGATGGCCTTTAAATTCTAAACTTGAACTTAAATTACGAACGATATTAGATTAATTTTTTAAAATCCTTATTTTTTTGAGTTTTTCTGCCTAGTTGTTGTGCAGAAATCAAAAAAATTTAACAAACAGGTACTAAATCTGATTCACTATGCTGAAAACAAGAGCGCCCCAAATATATTAACCAAAATATATTCAAGTATGAAAAATGACTGCTCCCCTGAAGCAGTGTTGGTGTTTTGACAGATGTGGTTTGAACAAACTGGCAGAAAATCGACGTGGTCTAATTTGCATTTTGTAACGACCCATTTTCCGGCCGAGGATTCGCTCGCCGGACCCAGGGTTCGATACAAGAATTTGTAAAAACGTTTCCTGTGGAAACGGACACCAAATTAAAACCAGCGGTTTCGGAACTCAATATCGTTTATTGACAAATTCAGAAAACGCTTAATTGCTAACAAAGTTTTACTTATCACTACCTAGCCTCACAGAAGGTGGGCCGTAACTAAATACTTGTGGGTAGTTTTCCCCGAGATTGAAAAAGCATGTTTATACACTAATTTTACATTAGTTCGACTAACATTTAAATTTTGTGTTAATGTAAGTCTTATATTACTTTTAACCAAAAAAAAAAAACATATATATGAAATATAGATTTTTGACTTATAACTACGTAGCCTCACGGAAGGTGGGCTGCAAATTGAAATCGGTGAAAGCAAATACTTATTAATAACCTTTTATATTATTTGATCACAACCCGGAACTTCCGATTTTAAGGTAAATCTTTAAGTTTAGATCAAATCAAAAAAATCTACGAGATACTCATTTCTATTTAGGCGAGTATGTTATGATCATTTAGAGATAGCATGAAACCCCTTACATTGAGTTCAACCGGGCAAAATGAATATATAATGTAAGTTATTTTGACGTCAGTTGATTTGTTCAACTGATGATTTGATTCAACGTCAATAATTGTTCCTCTTAAATACTAAATCAATTATACTGAATCACAAGGTAGGCATGGGGTATGGCGATCCCGAGTGGTCAACTTAAATTCCGTAGTGAAACTGTCCCTTATTAGTGGCAATTGATCGCTTCTTATTAGACAACGTTAAAGGCTATGATCGTGGTCCATATTTGAGTCAAAGTCATCTATATCTTGCTCCCGAATTACAATCTTAAACCCAAGGCCGGGTGCGGTACTGCCCACATTAGCCCGGACCTTGGATCCGAAATCGCCGGGTTAAATAAATTACCTCTTGAAACCTCGTCCGATCAATCACACAATGACATACCCTTGACTATATGAATGTCTTTCTTTGTTAAATTTTCCTGAAACGGGACAGAGGAGCAAACGTTCGGGTGCGGTACTGCCCACATTAGCCCGTGCGTTCACTCGGATTCCTTGGATATAAGTCGCGCTGTTCCCTGTTTCGTTCGTTATGTCTTTTATCACTTTATGTTCACTATCTTTTCACTGTGTTCCACTCTATTTTCACCAAATTTGGATCCCCTCGGGAGTCCCCATACGTACCGTGTGTCCCTTAATTATAATGTTTATGAAAAAAAACAAGAAAAGTGGATACTTTAATGGCTCCTAAGTTTGGCTGCGGTTGCTCTCGGTCGCTGCTGGCGTTTCCTTCTGTTGCGCTGTCGTCGTTTTAATCTTTACCAAATGCTACGTGTTGACGTCGCTGTTGGCTTTTCCTTTTGTTGCGCTGTCGTCGTTTAAATCTTTACCAAATGCTAAGTGTTGACGTCGCTGTTGGCTTTTCCTTTTGTTGCGCTGTCGTCGTTTAAATCTTCACCAAATGCTGAGTTTTGACGTCGCTGTTGGCTTTTCTTTTTGTTGCACAGTCGTCGTTTAATCTTTACTGAATGCTGAGTGTTGACGTCGCTGCTAGTGCTTCCTTGGGCTGCACTGTCGCCGTATGATCATTAGCTTATCTCTAACGTTGACGTCGCTGTTGGTTGGTGCGGGCAGAACTTTCTGCCACCAACGAATACTGCTGCCAGTCTCACGTCCTTAGACGAGCACACTTCACAAATTACAATCCCAATTTGCTCCAAGTTTCCTCTTTTATACACAGCTGTCTTCTTCTTGGTGTGGTTCATCGTTGTTGGTAAGTTGCTCTCTTCTCGTCGAACTTTCTTTAATATCGCGTGATGTTCCCGTTCGTTTGGCTTGGTTTTGTGCTTTCCTCTGGCCAGCTGCCTGGCGTGTGTGTATGATGCCCGTTATCATCATGGTACATGAAAAAATAAAACAGATAAACAATATTAGCAAGAGAACCACCCCGGTAGGAAACCTACCCACAACGTAACCCTATGGAAGCGGTTGGTCATACCTAACCTTTGGTACTCTTGTTTACGGCGGAAGCGTTAGCCTTTGCAGCACTGTGCCTGTTCTACCCTACTTATGTTATTAAACTAGCCCAGTGTAAAGTATTCTTGATTAACCTTAAATATTTTTATTTTCTTATATAAGTCTTATTGACCCTAATTTCTATTTAGATTTTATCTCTATCTTTTCATTATTTAATTTTAATACTGCGTAGGTATTTGATAGAGCCTTTATTTTTGATAGAGCTTATCCCTACACGCAAGGATATGTCCCACGACTAGTTCCCCTCATAAATGAGAAATCGAAGTAGGTTCCTTGTAAAGTTCATATTATTTTTTATTCATTATTTATATTAAACTTTCTTACGTTCTAAAAAATGGCAAAATATTTACATGATATTTTTTTCCTCTAACGTTATTACTTCAAAGTAAGAAAATTTATAGTGAAGTGCACATGTGGCTAGCACTAACCTACCTCAACAATAACATAAACACACAACGCTAAAAACGCTCTACGTTGGTCTCACTGCATACCTGCAGCGAAACCAAAGCATGAAGCGCAAGCAGTAACAAACTCAAGCGCTACTAGCGGCATGATTCATGTTATACATTGTGAAAACAAATCGCTGCTAAAAGTAAGTCATTGGAGTTTGTAACCTGTAAGTGGGTTGTGATGGATATTATTACAAACAGATGTGTAAGTAAGTAAAAAGTAATAGTAAGCAGATGTGTAATAATTGCATTTAGATTTCATGACTTTTAATTGTATATGTGTAAGAACTTATTTAGAATAAATATTATTTTGAGTGAAAAGAAAATATTGTCACTTTTCACTCAATATTTTTATTATAAAAATCCGAGTTGGGGTTAAATAAAAGCAGTCTTAGAATCACATCAAGAAAAAGAAGCCTTTCTATTAACTCAAATCAAGCCTTGTGGCTTATTCAATATTTAACTATATTGAAACACTACCTTGTGGCAGAGTATGAAATAAAGCCTTGCGGCTGAGATTGAAAGGCCTTGTGGCCAAGAATCCCCTTTGTCCCTAAATAGGGAAGTTAGGGAAAGTAAAATAAATTCCAACTATTATATGGCGATCCTGCGACCACGATCCTGCGACCAACAATAATTTACATATGACGACTCAGGAACAAATAGACGAAATTTTTGCGAAGTGGGAAAAACTTTTGGGTCCCAGCAAAGAAGAAGAAGAATACCAACCAGAATGTCGGCCTGCCGACGTGCCGAAATATACACCAACCAACAAATCAGCTGGACCTAAGCCACTAACAATTGAAGAATACAAGCAGAGGCAATTAACAAAATCAAGACCGGAAGAGCAAAGAAAGAGGAAAACTCGTGCTGGAAAGCAAGTCAGGCAGAGAAAAAAACTCAACGAAATTTATAGATTAATCACAATCACAAAAGGTTTTGAAAAATATAATTACATAAGAAAATTGAAAAATTTAAAATAAAAAACAAAATAGAGAATAACTAATAATGTCAGAATATAAGCACTGTCTCATTTGCGAGGCTTAAATAAATATAAAATACATGAGAGATCATTTAAAGCTACATAAGCTAATATTTTCAAAAATAAACAACATTATGAATAAAATTAAGTAAAACTAAGAAAAATATAGCAAAAATAAAGATTTTTTTTCAGATAAATGTCTGACCATACTTTATTCATATATATTACAAATTTTAATAACAAAATGGTTGCTTTAGGACAAGAAACCAAATTTACAGAAAACATCTCTATAAATGGAAACATTTCCAACAAACACGAAATGTATATAGATTTTTTTGTAGTCATAGCATTAATTGGATTATTAATATATATTTTCAAAAAATTCAATGAATATTACAAAAAATATGTAATAAAAAGAATTGCAAATGCACAAATTTAAATGGATGCATTACTAGAATCTTTAAAAAAATTAAAAGAAAGTATTACTAAAGCACCATCAAGAAAATTCAAGTAAAAAACATTGCATGATAAACAGAAACAATGCATTAATATTGAATTAAAATTAAAAAAATATATAGATAGTCCACAACCAAACTATGAAATTATTGTAAAATGTAACAAGCTTATAAAAATAATCAAGGAATTATAACAAGAGAGACTAAAAGAATATTATGCAGATCAAGACAATAGTGACAGCGATAGAACTAGTGATAGCGATAGAAATAAAGATATAATATGGAATAAAGATTGTGAAAATAGCACAAATATAATAATCATGGCAAACTTTGAAATTTCAGTAGCATCAAAAATAATTAATGAGTTTGATGGAGATAGCAAAACACTATCAACGTTTTTAGGCACAATTGAATTTTATGCATCAACACTTAAGAATGATACACAGAAATCTCAATTGTTAAAATTTATTCTAGCAGCAAAAATAAGTGAAAAAGTAAGAAATAGACTATTACCTGTGGCAGTTCCAAATTCAATTCAAGAGTTAAAAATAGTATTGGCAAAAAACTACAAGTTAAATAAAAATCCACTAAAATTGCAAAATGAATTGCACCAGACTAGACAGGGGTCTATGAATGTTAACAATTTTGCAACTAAATTCGAAACAATAATATCATCTTTAAATGAGATTCAAATAGCCACTCAAGGAGAGAATAATAAAGAAATAATCATAAAATGACCAATTAGCGGTCAATGCATTTAAAACGGGTTTAAATGAGCCCTTCAGAAGCATAGTTCTTGCAGCTCAACCTAATACATTTGCTAAAGCTTTAAAGATAGCAGCAGAAGTAGATGGTAACACAAATACAAACTATAATGTTATGACATTCAGAAATAGGAATGATTATAATAATAGAAATGGAAACTATACTAGGAATAGAAATATTCAAAATAATAACAATAATAACTTTAGGAATTATAATAATAATAGAGCTGGCAATAATAATAGAAACCGTCAAAACTCGGGAAACGTATCAATCCCCGGCGACCGGGGTTAACGCAGCCTAAAAGAAGCAATAAATACAGAATTAGCTGTGTTAGTAATAATTTTAATACTAATATCATAAAAGTAAAAATAGGAGATAGAAATAATTTAGTAACCTTACTTATTGATACAGGTGCGGACACATCAATAATAAAAAATGAGAAAATTAATGAAAATGATATAAAATCGTCAAATCAAATCCAAATCACAGGTATTGCAAGCAGACCATTAACCATGCAACAACAAACAATTATAAAAATAAAACTCAACGATGGAGAGATTTCACACAAATTTTATGTCATACAAGAAGATATTGAATACTTGGAAGAGATTTCTTAATGAAATATAATTGTAAAATAGATTACGAAACATGTGTTTTATCCATACACACCAAAGAAAACCAAGAAGATATTCCAATGTACGTAACATTGCCAGTAACAATATCAAATATTAATATACCAAGAAGAAGTGAAATAATAACAAATATAAATGTAGACCTGGAGGAAGACAGTATAGTACATGCATCAGAAATAAGAAAAGGAATATATATAGCAAATGCAATCATACCAGCAGATGGACTCAAGCACGTGAAAATACTGAATACAACCAATAATGGCAACTCTATCGTTATAGTCGGTTTGTTTTATTTCTGCTCCACAAAAATGTTTTAATATTCACCTTTGTTAGTAATTAAATCAACTCTCCATTTGTTGTTTAATTGTCGAATAAAGTGTATAATAAAGTGTATAATTAAATAAAAGACATAAATAAACCAATTTATTGAAAGTTTTTGGTAATTTGTAAAAGAACTTTAACTTCTCATCAACTAGTATACACATAATATATATATAAGTACAGAAAACTTAAACAACAACAAAACTAACATAACCATATTCGTGAGCACTGAGCTGACATTTCACTAATAAAGATCAGAAACACAAAACGCAACAAAACAAAACAAAACGTAACAAACCAAAACAAAACCAAAACAAAAACGAAAAAAAAGAAACAAAAAGAAACAAAAAGAATTGATCGTTATCAATATAAAATAATATGCCGTGCATTTGTTTGTCTAAAGTTGATCGTCATCTAGATGACGATAAAAAAGTTAAGTGTGGTTTCTGCAATGAATATTTTCATAGCAGTTGTGTTAACTTAAACAAAACTGACTTAGAATTTATGCAAACAAACAACCAAACTTATAGGTGCGAAAAGTGCCTTTTGTCTCGTCGTCAATCGATTGTTTCTTCGCCACCCATAAATAGTAAAGGTCCTACCAAACATCTGAAACCTGCATGTGCCGACGTTTCTGCCAAGCCATGTACTCCACCAGCAGCGACAATTGATAGTGGTCTTACCAACAATAAAACACCTTCAACGCAAGAATTGGCTCAACACTCACACACGTCTCTCAGCATACTCATTGGGCAGAAGTTTGAAAAGCAGACCGAATGGATAGAATTGCGTCTCTCAAAGCAAAGCGAGCTGATCGCCTTGCAAATCAAAGAAACACTTCAAGAGAGTGAATCCAGAATTCTCGCTGAACTTCGACAAAATGTTGCAGAAATGACTTGCTGCCTACGCTCAGTTACTGAAAGAGTCACCCAGTTGGAAAACGTTGTCCCTGAGTTCAATATAGTTAAAGAAGAAGTAAGCACGCTCAGAGCTGAGGTTGAGGAGCTAAGGGCGAAGCTGGCCAAGCAGGAAAACACTGCTGTTGTATGCGATCTACGACTTAATGGCCTTCCATTCTCCGATGGTGAAAATCTTCATGAAATTTTTAATAAAATATGTACCTCCGTAAATATTCAACCACCCAACATTAAAAATATACACCGCATTAAGCAAAGAAAAACATCGCAGCCGAACCATAATGATAACACAATCATTGCTAAATTTTATACGCCGTTTGATAGAAATTTTGTGCTTAATTCAGTAGCAAAGTTCAGACGTGAAAACAATGACTTTATGCGCTTGCACCATGCGGGGTTCCAGTCAACTAAACCTTTCTACGTCAACGAAGGGCTAAGAAAAGACAATTCTATTATTCTTCAATCTGCTCTTCAGTTCAAAAAACAGCAAAAATTCTCCGCTGCTTTCACTCGTCGAGGCATCGTCCATGTAAAACTAAAACCCAACGATAACCCGATCTACATTGATACTATGCTAAAACTAAATATTCTCGCAGAATCTTTCACAACTGAGCAGTACAACAACAACAATCAGCACAACAACACAAATAATATGTTTCGCAACAATGAAGACAGTTGTGCAAGCAACTTGTTTCATATTACTGATGTCAACAACTGCACAACTTAAGATGATGCTTGCTAACGTTTGTTTTAAAACCTATATATTATGTTTGTCTTCGGATTCATTCCAAAAAATTATTTATATATGTAATAATTTATTAATATCATATATTATCTTTAAAATTTTCAATTTAGCATATACTTATTTTTGTTATAACAATATTGCAATGACCGTTTACAAAAAGAGCACGCATGGTAGCAAAAATACACCTCTTCTCACACATGTCAAACTTGTTAACTAGCGATCGTTCCAAAGACAACGCGTTTAATTTAGTTCGAATACTATGTAAGCAGAGGGCTGGACTTAATATATGCCATCTTAATGCGCAAAGTGTTGTTAATAAGATGGATGAATTAAGGTATATTTTCGAGAGTTCAGGCGTTGATATTCTTTGTATTTCCGAAACATGGCTTAATGAGCATATGCACGATAATTTGTTCAATTTGAGTGGTTTTAAAATGTTTCGCGCAGACAGATTGGGTCATGCAGGTGGTGCAGCTGTCTATGTGCGTGATAATATCCCGTGTAAGCTAATTTGTAAGTCAGATACTTGTTGTTCTATTGAATATTTGTTTATTGCTATATCCAATGCAAATGAAAAGTTCCTTATTGGTAATGTCTACCGTCCCAATCGAACTATTGATATGACAAATCTTATTCAACTCATTGAAAATATCTCTCTTGGCTACTCACAAATTCTTATTGCTGGCGATTTTAATAGCAATCTCTTAACGGAAACTCACTTAGCTCTCGAAATGCAGACTTTAGGACTTTTTCCAGTCAACACTACTATGCCTACGCACTATACAAAAACTATTAACACACTGCTTGACATATTTCTTGTTAACGATGAAACAAAAATTTTACTTTATGAGCAGATATCTTATCCTTCATTTTCCAAACATGATATAATTTTTGTGTCGTGCGACTTTCAGTTGAAGACGCAACCAAAGTCATTTTTGTTTCGCGACTTTAAAAGTATTGATTACCATCGTCTCGAGTCTGGAATTTCAAATATCAACTGGAGCAGTATATACAGTATGACATCGCCCGATGAGCAAGTTAATTTTTTGCAATCCAACCTCAGTAGTCTTTTTGAGGAGTTCGTCCCACTTAAAAATAAAAACTATTTGTCGCTCTTTTTAATCCAAATGGTAAGCGCTTGAAATGATAGTGCCCTGAATTTGTTGAAAATGCTGTCATATTTCTTGAATTTTTGATGAGTGGTATCTGATGAAAAGAACTTGTCATATCCAACGTGGAAAAATATTTCGCATTTCCGAGGTTATCTAGTACATCTTCTAGTCTTGTCAGTGGGAATTTATCATTAATTATTTTTTTGTTTAGTGCCCTAAAGTCTACTACCAGTCTCCATTTTGCTGTTCCATCTGTTGATTTTTTTGGTACAACTAAGAGTGGAGAATTGTATGGTTCAACGACAAAATTAAAAACTTAATTTTGCAACGTGATACACTATACAATCGATGGAAACGTTTTAAGACACCGGAGATTTATAGTGAATTCAAAAATGCTAGGAAAATTGTTGTTGCAGAAATAAAATCACAAAAAAAAATTTTATTGTGAAAAATTCTCTTCTGCAATTGATAGCAAAAAAACCTGGCAGGAAATAAAAAACATTGGAATGGGCAAGTGTAAAGGTAGGAAAAGTGATGATGTTGATGTAGACGATTTAAATATTAACAGCATTATTCATAATCTTATTTTAAAGGCTGCATAACTTTAAACCAGCTTTAAAAAACACATCGTTATTCATAAATGCTTTTCGGACTTGTGTAAGATCTGCGTAACTTAAACGCCGAAATTTGCGTTTAAAGGCTGCGTAAATTTAACCTAAATTTTTTTGTCGTCTTTCCGATTAAGGTTGATGTATATGATATTTACATCATAGACCTGCCCCATGTGCTACCTTTTTATACTTTTTCAGTATCAGATTAGCAAATGTACAAGAATTATTCGTTTTTGTAAAAGAGTTTCGAAAGTTAAGACACAAACCCTACAAAATTAAGCAATGCATAAAAAAATGGTAATGAATAACAATTTTAGAAAGGTTGCGTAGAGGATGCGTAAAGCCTTGAACAGAACGTAACTAAACAAGCGTTGAACGTTTGTTAAAGGAAATCTATTGAATAAGGCTGTAAGTTTCTAGATCTTCCAATGCCAGCAATCTCTCATGAATCTTTCGCTAACCCTAACATCGTGCGAAGTAACAACGTTTTTAGTTTTGAATGCGTTGAGCAAACAGATGTTCTCGAGTGTTTTTTAGCTATAAAGTCAAATGCTGTTGGTTTCGACAATATTCATCCTGTATTTCTCAAGGCCCTACTCCCAAAATTACTACCTTTTGTAACACACATTTTTAATTTTATTCTCACTACTTCTATATATCCTTCCACTTGGAAACAGGCAAAAATAATACCGATTCCGAAAACGTGCAACGAATACCGTCCTATAGCCATTTTGTTGTATGTATCAAAAGTTCTAGAGCTAATTATTTATAGACAAATGTGTAAGTTCATTTATAGAAATCATTTAGTAGGCGAATGTCAATCTGGATTCCGAGTTAAGCGAAGCTGTGTAACAGCACTAGTTGATGTTGTTGAAGACCTTAGAGTAGGTATTGATGAGAACAAAATTAACTTTCTAGTGCTCTTAGACCACTCAAAAGCCTTTGATACGGTGGATCATTCTGTGTTGTATAATAAGCTCGTGAATCTGTTTCATTTTTCCCCGACTGCTGCTAATTTGATATCATCCTATCTATACAACAGAACACAAGCAGTTTGTTCAAATGGCATTGTATCAAAATTCCTACCAAATGACAGAGGTGTTCCTCAGGGTTCTGTGTTAGGTCCTCTGCTCTTCTCTGTATACATAAATTGCCTACCAAAAGTGTTGAAAAATTGTAATATTCATGTGTATACCGATGATGTCCAATTGTATGTTATTTGTTCCCGTGAGTCTATCGTCCCTTGTGTTTCGAACCTAAATGATAATCTTCGACGCGTTAACGAATGGGCCACATCAAATGGCCTATGTTTAAATCCCAGGAAAACAAAATGCATTGTCATCTCAAAAAAACCAGTAGACTATTCACTCTTCCCAAAATTAAACTGAACAATTGTGATATTGAATGTGTGGATAGCGTGAAAAACCTAGGTATAATATTTAATAGAACATTGTCGTGGAACACTCATATAGGTAGCACTATCGGTAAAGTGTATGGTATGTTACGTGTTTTATGGACTACTCAATATTTTACGCCCCTTAGAACACGTATCTTACTGGCTAAATCGTACCTTATGCCTACCCTGCTCTATGGGTGCGAAATATTTGCTAACTGTGACAGCTTATTTAAACACAAACTAAATGTTCTCTTCAACAACATTACTCGTTATGTTTATAGCTTAAAACGTAGAGATCATGTCTCCGTGCATGCAAAACGTTTATACAATATGACTCTCGACAATTTACTGAAATTTCGATCACTAATTTTACTGCACAAGGTGGTTTATACTAGGGAGCCGGTTTATCTGTACAACAGACTCGGGTGTGCAAGATCACGAAGATCAAACGTTATTATACAAATGCGTCATTCTTGTCTGGCATCGGAAAGACAATTTTTTGTGTATTCAATCCGTCTTTGGAAAGCTCTACCAACTGATCTAAGAACAATTACCAATGCTGTGCAATTTAAATTTCGATTGAATATTTTTTCTCCTCATTGCAATAATTGTAAATTGTAAATTTTCAGCTTTAACACAAGCAGAATTGTAATTTAAGCTATCAAGCAATACTTTTATTCGAATTTAAATTCAAACATTACTGTTTTATATAAGCTTTATTATTAAGTTTTTTATTAGTAACTTGTATAATTAACCCTGTCATCACAAATACTGATGAAATTAGAGGCTAGTGCTTTAATTATAAGACCTCGGTCTTGTTGCATTAGTATGTCAATAAAATATATAAATAAAATAAATAATTATATTTATTTGGATAATTGTCATTTAAATATAGAACCACTGAAGAATTTTAAAATTTTAAACTACATCGGTTTAGAACAAAGTGATGAGAATCTTGAAATACACATAGATGGGAAAGATGAAAAAGCTAAACAAGAAGTAATTAATTTATGTCACAAATACAGAAACGTTTTCCATAATGAAGAAGATATACTAACAACAAACAATTTTTATAAACAGCAGATAGACTTAATTGACAACTCACCTGTTTATATAAAGAACTACAGACTTCCGCAAACACAACTTCAAGAAATAGAAGATCAAGTACAAAAGATACTAGAAGAAGATATCATTGAACCATCATTCAGCCCATACAATTCTCCACTCTTAGTTGTACCAAAAAAATCAACAGATGGAACAGCAAAATGGAGACTGGTAGTAGACTTTAGGGCACTAAACAAAAAAATAATTAATGATAAATTCCCACTGACAAGACTAGAAGATGTACTAGATAACCTCGGAAATGCGAAATATTTTTCCACGTTGGATATGACAAGTTCTTTTCATCAGATACCACTCATCAAAAATTCAAGAAATATGACAGCATTTTCAACAAATTCAGGGCACTATCATTTCAAGCGCTTACCATTTGGATTAAAAATAGCGACAAATAGTTTTCAACGCATGCTTTCAATTGCATTAAGTGGACTTCAAGAATCAGCATTTCTCTGTGTAGATGACATCATTGTTTTTGGATCAAACCTGAGACATCATAACAAAAACTTGGAAAGAGTATTACAAAAATTACAAAGGTACAATTTAAAACTAAACCTCAAGAAATGTGAATTTTTAAAGACAGAAGTTGTATACTTAGGACACCTGATAACGTCCAAAGGAATAACAACTGATCCAGCTAAGCACAAAACCATAAGGGATTACCCAAAACCAAACAACGCTGATGATACCAGAAGATTTGTAGCATTCTGCAATTACTACAGAAAATTTATTCCAGATTTTGCAGAAATTGCAAGACCACTAAATCAGTGGCTAAAGAAAGGACAGCTTCTTAATTGGACAGAAACATGTGAAGCAGCATTCAACAAGCTAAGAGAAAAGCTAATATCTCCACAAATATTGGCATATTCAGATTTTGATAAACCTTTTATACTGACAACAGATGCATCACAATTTGCTTTAGGAGCAGTACTATCTCAAGGTGAACCAGGACACGACAGACCAATTGCCTATGCCAGCAAAACATTAAATAAACATGAAGTAAATAAGGCAATAATAGAAAAGGAGTTATTAGGAATTCACTGGGGAATCAATTACTTCAGACCATATCTCTATGGAAGCAAGTTCACGGTATACACAGACCATAGACCATTAGTAAGTCTGTTCACACATAAGAATCCATCATCAAAATTAACACGAGTACGACTGGACTTGATGGATTATGACTTTGATATAATTTTTAAACAAGGCAAGATGAATACTAACGCGGATGCACTATCTAGAATAAAATTATATAGCGAACAATTAAAAACTATGATACCTAAAAAAGCAAATATACAAGTATTAACACGGGCGGCACATAAAAAATTGAACAAGAAGACATGCACAAATAAAAGAATAACCGGTGATAAAAATAAGAACAATGCGCAAATGAGTAACCTGAATAATAATGATAGATCTCAGCAAGTGAAGAGTCATGAACTTCATATATGGGAAGCTACATCATTTTCAGAAGTAAGACGTCTAAAAAATTTGAAATTTATATATAATGAAAAGGCCAAAAATATGAATAATAATGGAGCAAACAACGTTCTTGAAATGCATAACGAAAAATCTTTACCAGAGTTAAAATTGGTTCAGAGGAAGTTTACATCAAAAACACAAGAACAAAAAAATAATATAATTATAGCTCAAAATAAAGTTCATGCCATACTTAACGAAAAATCTTTACCAGAGGTAAAATTGGTTCTGAGGAAGTTAATATCAAAAGCAAAAGAACAAAATATAGAAATATTAGCGCTAGGAAAGAATGATATCATACTTAATATAATAAAGGTGCACCAATTGAAAATAATATTTAATGAGATACAGAAAGATACAAAGGAGAAATTAAAAATTATATTGTATCAGCCCCCGAAACAAATAACAAATAAAGCTGAGCAGCTGCAGCTAATTAAAGAAAATCACGACTCAATATTAGGAGGACATATAGGTATTAAAAGATGCATCGCGAAATTAAAACAAAAATATATATGGGAAAATTTATCAAAAATGGTTAAAAATTACATAAACAATTGTAATTTAAAAAAAATACTAAGGAGAAAATGTGTGTGACGAATACACCAACAACATCATTTGAAATAGTAACAATGGACATAGTTGGACCAATGAGACCCTCTAATGGATACCGTTATATTCTAACAATACAATGTGAATTGACAAAATATTTAGTTGCAATTCCTTTAGAAGACAAAACAGCGATTTCTGTCGCAAAAGCTATTGTAGAAAAATTCATTCTTAAACTTGGATGTTTTAAAATACTAAAAACAGATAAAGGAACGGAATTTACAAATGAATTACTACAAAACATATGCAAAGAATTAAACATAAAAAAAAAGAACGTCAACACCATATCACCATGAAACTGTCGGAACAGTTGAAAGAAATCATAGGGTATTGAATGAATATTTAAGAGGAATGCAAGAGAATGATAACTGGTCAACTTTACTACCGTACTACACATATTGTTACAACACAACTCCACACTCAACAACAACATATTCTCCATTTGAATTAGTATATGGAAAAATTTGCACGCTACCTGGTGAGATTTGGAACAACAACAAAAAATTATATAACTTAGAAGATTATTTGACAGAATTAAAGATTAAATTAAAGTACGCACATAACAAAGCTAAAGAATATTTAGAGAAACATAAAATAGATGTATCAAGTAAAGAAAATAAGGCAACAAAACACAAATTTAATGTAGGAGATCTAGTATATTTAAAAGTAGGAAATAAGAAAAAGTTTGATAGACCATTTAAGGGACCATATGAAATAATTGAAAGAAAAGGTCCAAATAGTGTAATAAAATTAGATAACAAAACATCTGAAGTTCATAATAATAACATAGTATTGTCAAGAACATTAAGTTAAAATAAACATAATAATCAATGTTTAAATATAAGAATTAAAAAAAAATACTTACTATTCACATCTAGAAAGAAATAATTAAATTAAAATCACCTTCAAAATAATCTTTATTCATATTCAAGAATTATAAATAAACATTATTCTTTTTCAAAAAGGGAAGGATGTAGTGCACATGTGGCTAGCACTAACCTACCTCAACAATAACATAAACACACAACGCTAAAAACGCACTACGTTGGTCTCACTGCATACCTGCAGCGAAACCAAAGCATGAAGCGCAAGCAGTGACAAACTCAAGCGCTACTAGCGGCATGATTCATGTTAAACATTGTGAAAACAAATCGCTGCCAAAAGTAAGTCATTGGAGTTTGTAACCTGTCAGTGGGTTGTGATGGATATTATTACAAACAGATGTGTAAGTAAGTAAAAAGTAATAGTAAGCAGATGTGTAATAATTGTATTTAGATTTCATGACTTTTAATTGTATATGTGTAAGAACTTATTTAGAATAAATATTATTTTGAGTGAAAAGAAAATATTGTCACTTTTCACTCAATATTTTTATTATAAAAATCCGAGTTGGGGTTAAATAAAAGCAGTCTTAGAATCACATCAAGAAAAAGAAGTCTTTCTATTAACTCAAATCAAGCCTTGTGGCTTATTCAATATTTAACTATATTGAAACACTGCCTTGTGGCAGAGTATGAAATAAAGCCTTGCGGCTGAGATTGAAAGGCCTTGTGGCCAAGAATCCCCTTTGTCCCTAAATAGGGAAGTTAGGGAAAGTAAAATAAATTCCAACTATTATAATAGGAAGTTTTAAAAAAAAAATATGATATGTCTATTGGCATTCTAAAGTCAGTTCTTTGGGCAGACTTTCGCCTCGTCGTAGCAATCCCGGTGGGGTTGAAATTCCTCTCCATCGCCCAAGTGAGCGACCCAGTCGCCACCCGAAGGCAAGCCTAGAAAATGTAAGCAGTAAAATAATAACACATATGGGAGAAAATTTACGCAGAAATTTTGTTCCTTACATCTCCTCCTCTCTTCGGGGGGTATGGCGTGATGGTGATGGCGCCGCCTCGCTGGATCATCACCTTACAATTCCAGCCATTTATGGTCGCCATGAATCGCATGAGATGTTCGACTGTAGGTTAAGATTTGTTATTTATTTGGCTATTTCAGTGAGAAATGAACATTGGCTTTAGTTAAAATTGAACTGGGCCTCACTGTGAGATTTTAACTCTCCACCTCTATGAGTGGGATCAAAACGACCGACTTCTAATTGTATGAGACATTTCAAACTTTTATTTAATGAAAATTTATTACTTTATCAAGATGTAATTTTGATTATATTACCTTGCGACTGAATGGTAGTTTCTGATGGCGCAGGTGTATTTTGGAGTCGGCGTTGTCACCCGTAAAGTTCGAGTGATGCTGACTCGGGCTAGCTTGTGGTTGTAAATCTTTTACTACTGCCAGCTCAGGTGGTGAAGTCATGGAGTACTGCTCTTTCGGTGTCCGTCCTGTGCGAACCCGATGGTTCCTCTTCTTGACGTCACTGCCGTTGGTATGGCGGGTTGCTGCCGCCCGCTGTTGTTTACGCGGTTGCCGCCGCGGTTAACTTAAATTTAAATAGTAACATCGTGGAATACTGCTCTCTCGGTGTCCGTCTTTTCACGTACCCGATGGCTCCTCACGTTGATGTCACTGCCGTTGGTGTGGCGGGTTGCTGCCGCCCGCTGTTGTTTACGCGGTTGCCGCCGCGGTTAACTTAAAACTATGGCGTATGTTGTCGCTTGCTGCAGTATGAACTTATGCGGGTGCTTCCGCCTATCACAGTTTATTACGCGGTTGTTGCCGCTTCTGGCAGTTATTTATGCGGTTGCTGCCGCTCCTGGCAGTTGTTTACGCGGTTGCTGCCGCTCTTCGCAGTATTTTACCGTGGTTGCTGCCACCCGTTCTAAAAGATTTTGAAAATTTGTTGTTTATATATTTATGTCAGTCTCGCCATAAAACTTTTTCAGTTCACTTACGTGCGCATTGCGGATCCTGACCTCGCCTTCTTTCCGAACTTGGATGATGACGGGTGAAATGTACCCAACGAATCTGTAAGGGCCTTCGAATTTTGGGGCTAGTTTGGCGGCAAAGTTATTGATGGCACTTGAAAGATGGTGTTGTCGAACCAGCACCTGGTCGCCCACATTCGGTTTCCAGTCTCGTCGTCGCAAATTATAGTGACGCGCTTGGTCACGCGCGGCTTGACTAACGCTGTGACGAACTAAGTGGAAAATTTCTTGAAGTTTGGTGGCTCGTGCTGATGGGGTCTGGATCTCTCTGCCTGTGCCGGTGGTGCATTCGTCGTAAAGGGCTCCTGGGAGTCTTGGCTCGCGGCCCTGTACCAAAAAGGCGGGACTATATCCGATCACATCAGATGTGCTGCTGTTTAGTGCGAGTGACAGTTCTGGTAGTTGTTCATCCCAGGTTTTATGTTGTTCTTGACAGAATTGGGCGATCATTGTCTTCAGCGTTCTATTGGTGCGTTCCGTGGGATTCTCCTGTGGAGTATACGGGCGGTAAATTGTTGTTTGACTCCCTTTTCCTGTAAAAACTTTTTAAACGATCGGCTGGTGAATTGAGTGCCGTTGTCTGAGATGAACACTTTGGGTGTGCCAAACCGGGCTAGGATCCGTTCGCGAAACCCTCTCTTCAGGCCATCACTTGTAGCTTTACGTAGGGGCACTATCTCGGTCCATTTGCTGAACTTGTCGAAGAGAACTAGTATAGTTGTGTTCCCATGTTTCGACCGTGGCAGGGGTCCGACAAAATCAGCACAAACGATGGCTCATGGTTCTTCTGCAACGCGAGAGAGCATTTTGCCGGAAGGCTGACTTTGTATCGCTGACATACTTCGCACTGTCGTACATAGCGGCTAACGTCACGAAATAGCCCAGGCCAGTAGTATCGGCTAGTGATGCGGCTGATAGTCTTCCTGACACCTAAGTGCCCGGCGCTTGGCTGGTCATGATTCTCTTTCATGACCCGTTGTCTTAGCTGTGTAGGGACGCATAGCTTCCACGGCGCGACCTCTTCATCTCCGATCTGATTCGGGATGTGTCTGTATAAATGACCATCAATCTCTAATTAGTCTGAGTATTTGGTGGGGTCGTCGCGTACGGCGGCTTTCCGTTTTTCGAGCCATGCGCAGAGTGGTACGGTGTCGGTTGTGTTGGTGATCCTACTGAGGTCTTCTAGGGGTAGTCTAGATAGAGCGTCGGCTACCACGTTCAGTTTGCCTCGCCGATATTGGACTTCAAAGTTAAATTGCTGCAATTCCAGTGCCCATCGCGCTATGCGTCCTGATGGGCTTTCTATTGAATTAAGCCATTTTAAGGATAGGTGGTCCGTTATCACCACAAACTTGTATCCTTCGAGGTAGCAGCGCATCTTCCGGATGCCCCAGACGATCGCCAGGCATTCCTTTTCAGTTGGACTATAGTTTTTTTCTGCCGCTGTTAGGTGCCGGCTAGCATACGCGATCACTCGTTCCACGCCCTCGAAGTTCTGTGTGAGTACGGCACCCAAACCGTAGTCGCTTGCGTCGGTCTGTAGCACAAAAGTTTGGTTGAAGTCTGGGCATGCCAAGACGGGTGCTTCCGTGAGTTTCTTCTTCAGCTTCTCAAACGCCGTCTGCTGTTCAGGGCCGCACCTCCAATGTTTTCCTATCTTCAACAAAAGCGTCATCGGGTGGGTGATTGCAGCGATATCAGGCACGAACCGGCGATACCATGACGCGACTCCTAAGTAACTTCTTAATTCTTTGAGGCTGGTAGGTGGCGTCAACATTTTTATGGCGGCTATCTTATCGGGATCGGTGTGTATGCCATCGCCACTCACCACATGCCCCAGGTATTTCGTCTCAGCATTGAAAAATTCACATTTATCGACGTTTAATCGCAGGTTGGCTTCTCGCAGTCGCCGGAAAACCTCTTTCAGGTTCCTCAGGTGTTCTTCTATGGTGCTATCGGTCACAATAATGTCATCCAGATAGGCAAACACGAATGGCTCTAACTCTGGGCCGATGACTTTATCTAATGCCCTCTGAAATGTAGCCGGTGCCGAGTGTAACCCGAAAGGCATCACGCGCCATTGGAAAAGGCCACGTCCAGGTACTGTGAAGGCCGTGTACTGTTTGCTGGCGGGATCCATGGGGACCTGCCAGTAGCCGTTTTTTAAATCTAAGCTGCTGATG
This sequence comes from Dichetophora obliterata, assembly GCA_963920525.1. NCBI lineage: Eukaryota > Metazoa > Arthropoda > Insecta > Diptera > Sciomyzidae > Dichetophora > Dichetophora obliterata. Next base: position 2,632,742 of record OY986440.1, read on the forward strand.
AATCGTGCGTTGCGTAGACGATCGAGGATGTGATGGATTCGGGGTAGCGGGTAGGCGTCTGGGGCTGATTTGGAATTCAACTGCCGGTAGTCAACGCAGAGTCTCCAGGTACCCGTTTTCTTTTTGACTAGTACAATTGAAACACTATGCGGACTGTGTGAGGGTTCGATACACCCCTTAGCTAGAAGGTCGTCGACTTCCTGATTGATGATTTCCTGCATGGCTGGATTATGGGGAAAATATCTTTGTTTCAGTGGCCTATCATCTAGCATGACGATCTTGTGTCGTGTCACCTTGGCCGGCCCCTGGAGTTTTTCGAATTCGCGCAATTCTTCGCGCAGGAAGTCGTCCACTGTGGCTTCTATCGTCACATTTGTGCAGGCGGGTTCTGTAGCTTCAATCGTGTGCTCGGTCTGCAGAATGATTGTTTGTCCACCACAACTGAACCTGGCGTTGGCTTTTGTCAAAAAATCCATTCCTAAGAGGAGGTCGTCAGCTACGCCTGGTAGGATTAACAACGACGTCTCCCAGGTGGTTGATCCCATGGTGTTATCTACGAGCAGGCTCTCTGTCACCGGTTTTATGGTTCCGTACGCTAATCGAACGCTCGTGTAAACTGGCCTTCGGTTCGCCGGGGTTCTTAATTTGGCTCCCAATGATGGGCTCACGAAACTTCGGGTTGCTCCCGTATCGATAGTCGCATTCTGTGTGTAGGGTCCGACTTGAACGCGTTCGAAAATACGACGTTCGTTGGACTGTAGGTCGCTTAAGGTTGGTGTGGAGGATTTGGAAGGGCCACGCTCTCGCCTCCCTTTGGAACGGGCCCCTCGTCGTTTCCCGTCACGTGACGTGACTCGTGTTCTGCCGATATACTCTTATCACCAGATATTACCCTCTTATTCCAGCATTGTCGGGGCATGTGGCCTCTCTGACCACAGAGCTGGCAGGTGGCTGGGTACTGCCGTCGACCCGAAGATCATTGAAAATTCCTTGAAGGTGGCTCAAAGTCTTCTTCTGGGTATAATGTCAGCATATTACGTTGAGGTATATTCTGGATGGCGTTTCGAGGTGGTCCGCCTTCCGGTTGCGGTGGGCTTCTACATTGGCTACCCTCGTGACAGAGGATTTCACAATCTTCGGCCATGGAAAGCAACTCGTCGAACGTAATGAAATCGCGGCGTTTGATATATAGTTGATATTCGGGCCGAGAATTTCGGAAAACACGTTCTAGTCCTTGGGCTGGAGTGTAATTAGCATGTCACATCATTTCCAGTAAGTCCAGGCTGAAATCCTTAAAACGTTCTTGTGGCTTCTGAGTCCGGCCGCGTATTTGGTCCTCAAGGCGTTCGAAGTACCGAACAGGTAGAAAATATTTCAAAAATTTCGCTTTGAACTCGTCCCATGACTCCTGGGGGATCTGTTGTTTCGCCACCAAACTAGCGCGTTGTCCTGTAACAAATCTGGCAGGGTTCGGGGTCAACATTCGTAACCATAGGAGCCGACACGGGGTCTACTTCGAGTGAGCTGGGTGGCTGCTGGTACCCTAGACTGAGTGGTCGAAATAGCCACTGGTGTCGTGATCATGTTCACCGATTTCGTCGGCAATAGGGGGGGTGAAATTCTTGCTTCTGTATATTTGGCCTCGATGCTCGGCATGGATAGCATAGTCTCGCCTGGAGGCATGATGTCGTTCATTGATGTGGTTGCCGGAGGTCATGGTGAGATTGACCGCTTTTCAGCATGTTTTAGTTCCAATTCGGTTAGGCGTTTTTGTAGCGACAGATCCTCTTCCACGTCTACTACGGCGGCTGCGAATCGTCGGCAAAGTTCTTCGACGGTTCCTTCGGTGGCATACCCGAACTCGCCAGCGTAGACTTGTAAGTCATCTTTACGCAGAGATTATATCCATGACGTATTGACCATGATTCTGGGTGGTTGAGTGTTTTTATCAGGTTAGTTTGTACATATTATTTTTGATGACGGATGGTTTCGCGTACCCTCTCTGCTCAGAGATAGATATAAGGACACGTTGCTCTGCGTAACCAGTCTCTGGTCACCTGTGTTCTTAAATTAAAAAAAAAATCAAAATCAACCTACTTGCCTGAGTTGACTGAAAAATGTTTAAGTGAAATTAAATTACATTTAAATCTATGAATGTTATTGTTTAATTATGTAGGGGATATGGTAATCATGTAAAGCGACTAAATTTTGTCGCAGTTGACCAGAACCCCTTAGGTTTTTGGTACTCAATAATTGTTTGACAAACGCTATTCAATGAGTCACTGTTAACTTTTACTTTACCAAAAATAGTCACAATTCCTCGTGGAAGTGTGCTCAATGTCTAATTGAATATTTGACCATTCTCCCGGTCGAACAATAAAAATTCAATTTTTAAGCATAAATATTTATGTTATTCCTTTTAATTTCCTCGTAGGTAGTCAGCTGTCGGCTAAGTCGCTCACCGATGACGTCCCAAAATTATGATCGGGGTTCTTTATCACCTACCTTGATCACGACTGACGTACTTGACCAGTGAACCTACTTCGAGGTTAATCTCTTGTCGTTCGTACTTCACGACTACTTCGTGATTACGATTGTATGCGACTTTAATTTATTTATGATATGTTAATCATATTTTTTTTCTCTAGTCGTGTTGACCATCCTATAGCTCAACACTTAATTACCCGAAAATTTTCTCAAACTTATGCAACCAAATTCAAAAATTTTCAAATGTTTGTGAAGGTCCTTTTCCTTCAACTCGCTTTAGAGTTGGCTAGAACCAATGTTCCGTACTTTATTTGTTCAATATATATTATTTTCTTTGTTAGTGTATTCCAACAAAATAATATCTAATTTTCTCAAAAAAACTTTATATGTGCTTACTCATAATCGCAATCAGTAAGAGACGTTGCTGTTTCAATTTAATTTTATACGCACCAAATTTTCTTGGCATGGCCTCCTAAATTCAGTCCGCTTTGAAACTTCCACCGTATGTAGATTTTAACTTGGCTAACATAGTTCCTAACGCATTCAGAAATTGTCAAGTTAAATATCATTTCCACTAACCGCGCTTTAATTCGGCTACCCGACTGAATTTAATTTGGTCTCCCTGCTCGAGCGCCATTTTAACGACCCATTTTCCGGCCGAAGATTCGCTCGCCGGACCCAGGGTTCGATAAAAGAATTTGTAAAAACGTTTCCTGTGGAAACGGACGCCAAATTAAAACCAGCGGTTTCGGAACTCAATATCGTTTATTGACAAATTCAGAATACGCTTAATTGCTAACAACGTTTTACTTATCACTACCTAGCCTCACAGAAGGTGGGCCGTAACTAAATACTTGTGGGTAGTTTTCCCCGAGATTGAAAAAGCATGTTTATACACTAATTTTACATTAGTTCGACTAACATTTAAATTTTGTGTTAATGTAAGTCTTATATTACTTTTAACCAAAAAAAAAATAACATATATATGAAATATAGATTTTTTACTTAAAACTACGTAGCCTCACGGAAGGTGGGCTGCAAATTGAAATCTCACAACCCGGAACTTCCGATTTTAAGGTAAATCTTTAAGTTTAGATCAAATCAAAAAAATCTACGAGATACTCATTTCTATTTATGGGAGTATGTTATGATCATTTAGTGATAGCATGAAACCCCTTACATTGAGTTCAACCGGGCAAAAAGAATATATAATGTAAGTTATTTTGACGTCAGTTGATTTGTTCAACTGATGATTTGATTCAACGTAAATCATTGTTCCTCTTAAATACTAAATCAATTATACTGAAACACAAGGTAGGCATGGGGTATGGCGATCCCGAGTGGTCAACTTAAATCCCGTAGTGAAACTGTACCTTATTAGTGGCAATTGATCGCTTCTTATTAGACAACGTTAAAGGCTATGATCGTGGTCCATATTTGAGTCAAAGTCATCTAGGTCTTGCTCCCGAATTAAAATCTTAAACCCAAGGCCGGGTGCGGTACTGCCCACATTAGCCCGGACCTTGGATCCGAAATCGCCGGGTTAAATAAATTACCTCTTGAAACCTCATCCGATCAATCACACAATGACTTACCCTTGACTATATGAATGTCCTACTAAACGGACCCTTATCCCGAGAAGGGATGAACTGAGACCTAGAACGGGTGCGGTTCTGCCCACATTAGCCCGTCCTCAGTCCGCAGTGCAAGAAGCTCTTTACCTACGTCGCGATCTCTTTCTTTGTTAAATTTTCCTGAAACGGGACAGAGGAGCAAACGTTCAGGTGCGGTACTGCCCACATTAGCCCGTGCGTTCACTCGGGTTCCTTGGATATAAGTCGCTCTGTTCCCTGTTTCGTTCGTTATGTCTTTTATCACTTTATGTTCACTATCTTTTCACTGTGTTCCACTCTATTTTCACCAAATTAAGGATCCCCTTGGGAGTCCCCATACGTACCTTGTGTCCCTTAATTATAATGTTTGTGAAAAAAAACAAGAAAAGTGGATACTTTAATGGCTCCTAAGTTTAGCTGCGGTTGCTCTCGGTCGCTGCTGGCGTTTCCTTCTGTTGCGCTGCCGTCGTTTAAATCTTTACCAAATGCTACGTGATGACGTCGCTGTTAGTTTTTCCTTTTGTTGCGCTCTCGTCATTTAAATCTTTACCAAATGCTACGTGTTGACGTCGCTGTTGGTTTTTCCTTTTGTTGCGCTGTCGTCGTTCAAATCTTTACCAAATGCTGAGTGTTGCTTTTCCTTTTAATGCACCGTAGTCGTTTAATCTTTACTGAATGCTGAGTGTTGACGTCGCTGCTAGTGCTTCCTTGGGCTGCACTGTCGCCGTATGATCATTAGCTTATCTCTAACGTTGACGTCGCTGTTGGTTGGTGCGGGCAGAACTTTCTGCCACCAACCATGATAGAATTACCAGGTGCTATTAATCGCTACTTTTACTCGTTACTTTGGGCATATAGTGTCAAATTGGTGTCAAATAAAAGTACTGCAAACACACCAAGAAGTAAAAGGGGATTTTTGCTTTTACTTTTACCCATATGTCTACACATGAACATGAACTGGTGACGAAATTGACGAATTGCACGAGGACGCCTTAGAGTACGTTGCAGGCTACATTATAAAAAGGCTACATTTTGAAAGTTTTCAAAGTAAAGATTGCTCCTTTACATGGGTGGATGAAGTCTCGCAAGGAGGGCTGAAAAAGCCATCAGCTGCATTTATGGAAAAAATAAAAGATTTGGAGGCGATCCTTAATCAAGCCAATGGTAGGAACATTTAGTGTGCAAAGAGTACAGAAAAAACTCACTGAATTGTGGTTAGTAAACGAACTTCCCGAACCTGTGAGAGAGCTCTTCATAAAGTGCAGAATGCATTTATGGATTTAAAATTCTAATAAAAATCAAAAATTACAACAAAAAATTTTGGCAAGAAAAACTTTTGCAATTTCGTTTATAAAGAGATTGATTGGGTTTGTATTTCAACAACTATATATTCACCCCTATCATGAATAATTTTTCACGCGAAATCAGAAAAGGGAGTTTTCATTTTTATGATAAATTTCAAGACCATTTTGGAAGTCTTTACTTCAAATTTGTTGATAAACCGTTGATGAACAAATTTGCATTTCAAATTTCCAAAATATTCTTGAGCTTTATCTTAAAAATGAAAACTCCCTTTTCCGATTCCGCGTGAAAAATTATTCATGATAGGGCTGATTGTATTACGCTAAACGATACAAAGGCTTTATAGTATTTGAACTTTTTTAAAGTCAGACATTAGAACTTTGAATCATATTGTTGCTCTTCTGCTTACTTAATTTTTGATGTAATCTATATATATAAAACAGGATGTGTGTATGTATGTAACGTATGGACGCCAAAGCGGCTGCACCGATTTTGATGAAAATTTCAGGTAATGTTCATCTTGGTACGGTGGGTAACATAGGCTATATTTGGACCCGATAGGTGGCGCTGGGGTGGACTTATATCGAAAATTTGAATTTATGGACCAATTTAACTGAAATTCAGAATGTATGTTTGCTTGATCATAAGAAAATAATTTGTGTATAAATGGACACGGTAGGTGGCGCTGGGGTGGACTTATTTCGAAAATTCGATGGCGTGAAAAGTGATTTTGGTATTGCCACAATTTTGAAACATAATTGTGCTTATAGGTGTTATCGAGTTGAATTTCAGAACTTAGCTTGGCAGCACCTCATGAAAAATGTCAAAAATGTCAGACAAAAAGAAAAATTTTGTTTTTCACTCAACATACACTGAACCTTCACTGGATGCAGAAAAAATACGCCCATTGTACAGTAAGTTAAAAATAATATATTATCAATCACTCACTGCCTTTATTTTCAATTGACTGCCTTCATTGTTTTGCGTTAATTGCTGTTTATTGTTCATAGTTAAAAACCTATAAGTGAAATCAATTTAGTAAATAACAAGTGCTTTGCAATTTGCAATAATAAAATAAGTTTACTAATTATTTTTAGTGCCAATTCATCAAACAGGTAATATGATTACTGTGGTTCCAACAACCAATACAATATTATAAAAGTAAAAAACAAAACACATCATTGTTCCTTTTGCACGATTACAGTTTACTAAAATGCCACAAAAAAAAACAGCCGTTGCTAAAACAACCACCGTAACATGAAAGCAGAGAGAAAGAAGAGCAGCTGAATCAGCTGAGGAACGCGAATTACGTCTTCAGGAAAATCGCGAAAGGGCATCTACGTCTAGAGCCGCAGAAACGGAAAGATTACGTGAATCACGGCTTCAGCAAATGCGTGACAGTGCATCGTCATCTAGATCTGCTGAGACACCCCAACAGCATGTCGAAAGACTTGCTGCCAATTGCTCCCAAATGGCTCGATCAAGAGAAAGAATCGATTTGAAGTTGGCGGCATTTCACTACAATAGGAACGATGACTACCGCAATCACAAGGACGTAGTGATTGGCGCGATGGACAAAGTTTGCATACATTGTCGTGCTCTGAAGTTCGCTAAGGAATCCCCGGGAATGTGTTGTTCGAACGGTAAAGTTGTTTTGCCACCAATGACTGAGCCGCCTGAACCCCTGCAGAGTTACATTTCTGGCGCCAATCCGATTTCCAAGCACTTCCTGCAAAACATCCGAAAGTACAACTCATGCTTTCAAATGACGTCCTTCGGGGCAACTAATATCATCAATAACGACGGTTACATTCCCACCTTCAAAGTGCAAGGCCAAATCTATCACAGAATTGGATCATTGCTCCCACTTCCCAATGATGATGCCAAGTTCCTCCAAATTTATTTTACTGGCAATGAAGCTACAGAAGTTGAACAGCGTTGCGCAATCAGTACTGAAGTCAGACGGGAAATCGTTTCAAGTCTTCAAGCTATGTTACACGAATACAACAGCCTCATCCGTCTATTCAAAACAACCCTGGACCAGATGCCGGCAGATGATTATATGGTTGTGATAAAAGCTGACAAGACACCGGCTGGTGAGCATGAGCGGCGCTTCAATGCACCGGTGATAGGTGACGTCGCAGTTGTTATGGTCGGCACAGACTTCGAGCGACGCGATATCATTATCCATCGCCGGAATGCAAGTGTTCAACGCGTTGCGGAAACTCATCGATCGTATGATGCACTACAATATCCAGTGCTTTTTCCACGGGGTGAGGATGGGTATCATTTCAACTTAATGCAGATGAACCCCAACTCAAATGAAGAGTCGACAAAAAAAGTTTCCTGTATGGACTTTTATGCCTATCGCCTTATGATCAGGCCAAATGAATGTTATTATTTGTTGAAATGTCGTGAAGTCTTCCATCAATTCATCGTCGACATGTACGTGAAAATTAAAAGTGAACGTCTGCTCTTCATTCGGTTGAATCAGCAACAGCTGCGCGTCGAACTATATGTCCACTTGCTTGATGCTATCGTCAATGATGGAAACGCTGCGAACATCGGCCAAATGGTGATCTTGAAAGCGACATACACAGACAGTCCGCGACACATGCACCAATACGCTCAAGATGCTATGACATACGTGCGCAAGTATGGACGGCCAGACCTCTTCATCACTTTCACATGCAACCCAGCATGGAAAGACATCACCGACCTTTTATTTACCGGCCAAAATTCAACCCATAAACACGATATCCTCGCCCGAGTATTCAAACAAAAGTTGGCAAGGCTGATGGATGTCATCACCAAAAATCACATATTTGGCGAAACTCAGTGCTGGATGTACTCGGTTGAATGGCAGAAGCGAGGCCTGCCACACGCCCACATTTTAGTCTGGCTAAAACAAAAAATCATGCCAACGCAAATTGATGAAGTGATTTCCGCAGAACTCCCGAAACCCACAGCAGATCCGGTTCTATTTGAATCAATCAGAAAACACATGATCCACGGGCCTTGCGGTGAACTGAACGCAAATTCACCATGCATGAAAGAAGGCAAGTGTACAAAGCTCTATCCACGCGAGCTGCTCAAAGACACTCAAACAGGAGGCGATGGATATCCTCTGTATAGGCGAAGAAAGGTGGATGACGGTGGATACACAACTACAATTAAAATGCGCAATGTAGATGTTGACGTTGATAACAGATGGATCGTGCCCTACTCACCGCTGCTTTCAAAAATGTTTGATGCCCACATCAATGTTGAGTATTGTAATTCGGTGAAGTCGATCAAATATATTTGCAAATACGTCAACAAAGGCAGCGACATGGCAGTATTCGGGCTTGCCAATCAAACTGACGAAATCACGCAATTCCAGAAGGGGCGTTACATCAGCAGCAATGAAGCAGTTTGGCGTATACTTTCATTCAACATCCACGAGCGATATCCAACAGTTCAACATCTAGCTGTTCATTTAAAGAATGGCCAGCGTGTTTATTTCACCGAACGAAATGCTCAAAATAGAGCCAAAAAGCCGCCACATACCACTCTCATCGCTTTCTTTGAATTGAGTGCAACCGACAATTTCGCCAAGACTTTAATATATCCTGAAATTCCCAAATATTACATTTGGAACCCGTCGTCGAAGAAGTTCATAAGAAGAAAGCGTGGTGCGATCGTTGCAGAATATCCTGATGTGCATTCTTCTCACGCCTTGGGACGTGTCTACACCGTTCATCCCAATAATGCTGAATGCTATTATTTGCGATTGTTATTGCATACGATCAAAGGTCCAACATCATTCGCCGCCTTGAAAACCGTCCATGGAAATGAATGCCCGACTTATAGAGAAGCGTGTATCCAATTGGGCCTGCTTGAAAGTGATCAGCATTGGAACACAACGCTAACAGAGGCGTCACTCACGTGTCACCCAAAACAAATACGCACTTTGTTTGCGATAATTTTAACAACATGTTCACTATCTAATCCACGAGAACTGTGGGAAACGCATCGCGAAAGTTTAAGTGAAGACTTTCTCAGGCAATCACGCGCAACTTATCCTAACCAGGAGTATTCGGACGAGATTTTCAACCAAACCCTTTTGCTGATAGAGGACATGTGCATATCCATCAACAACAAAGTCCTTATTCAACTTGGAATGCCTGCTCCGATACGGGACATAAACAGTGTTCAAGACAGAGACCTGGTGCGAGAACAGCACTTCGATGTTAACCAGCAACAACAATATGTTGAAACTCAAACAAGACAGTTGGTTGATGATCAAAAAACTGCTTACGCAAAAATCATGCAACGGGTAACAAACGGAAATGGCGGTATTTTTTTCCTCGACGCACCAGGAGGAACAGGCAAAACATTCCTCATCAATTTAGTATTGGCGTCGGTTCGAATGCAGAATTGGATTGCACTCGCAGTGGCATCATCGGGAATTGCATCCACGCTATTGGACGGCGGACGCACTGCACACTCAGCACTGAAACTTCCATTGAATTTGAACCAGGCAGAAACACCAACATGCAACATCAGCAAAAACTCCGGCATGGCCACAATCCTTAAAACGTGCAAAATTATCATTTGGGACGAATGCACAATGGCCCATAAGAAATTGCTCGAAGCGCTTGACCGGACTCTACGTGATTTCCGAGAAAACAACCAACCGATGGGGGGCGCTCTTATTCTTCTTGCTGGTGATTTCCGCCAAACTTTGCCCGTTATTCCAAGATCAATGCCCGCAGATGAGCTGAACGCATGCTTGAAAGCTTCATATCTTTGGAACCGAGTCGAGAAAATCACGCTATCAACGAACATGCGTGTGCATTTGTTGCAAGACCCGTCTGCCAAAAAATTCTCAAAACAAATTTTGGACATTGGAAATGGAAAAATTCCAATTGATCGCGCCACGAACGAGATTTGCGTCCGCCTCACTTCTGTCAAATGCAAATGAATATTCAAGCCGTTGTCGACAAGGTATTTCCAAGTCTAATAACCTCCTACAAAAATCTGGATTGACTGTACGAACGTGCTATTTTGGCACCAAAAAATGATGATGTCAACAAGCTAAATGAGCAAATTCAATTGAAACTGCCGGCGAAATAATAAAATACAATTCGATCGACACAATAATGGATCAAGAACAAGTCGTCAATTATCCCGCTGAATTTTTTAATTCTTTAGAACCCCCCGGAATGCCACCGCATGTACTGACATTAAAAGTTGGATCACCGATAATTCTTATCCGAAACTTAAACGCACCAAAGTTATGCCACGGAACAAGATTGACCATCAAAAACTGTTCACCAAATTTAATCGAGGCAACTATCATCGGTGGCAGATTCAAAGGCGAAGACGCACTTATTCCACGAATCCCGATGATTTCCAACGATTTACCATTTCAATTCAAGCGAGTCCAATTCCCTTTGCGTCTTGCCTTTGCTATTACAATCAACAAAGCACAAGGCCAATCATTGACTACTGCTGGCTTAATTTTGGAAAATTCATGTTTTTCACACGGCCAGTTATATGTGGCTTGCTCCAGAGTTGGCACGCCAAAAAATTTATACATTTTTGCACCAAATAAAAAAACAAAAAACATTGTGTATCCGCTAGCCTTAAGATGAAGTAATAATAAATAAATATAATTTCCAATTTTCCTCATAGACATGTGTTTCTTTTTTGATTTGAACTTAATTTGGTAGAATCTCAATAATCGAAATCAGTTCAATAAAAAAATCTTTTCGGCAAAACGAAGTTTGCCGGGTCAGCTAGTGAACTAATAAAATTGGTGTTTAGAACGCCACTAACATCAAGTGCAAGGACAAAATAAATATTTAAATTTGATATTTGTATTAAGTTTTGTAAAATTACAAAAACAAAATGCATAATGTTTATTCTTAAAAGCATTTTTACTCAAAGCTACTGGCTGCATTGTTAGATTATTTAATAAAAAGTATTATCATGTTGTGTTTTGTTTAAATTTTTTTTTATTTCCTACAGTAAAATGATGAATTTCTGATCTGAAATAATACAAGAAGCAACATTGTTTCCACCTGCTCGCTACATTTTAACACTATATGCCCAAAATGAAAGTTTATCTTCAGCTGATTTTCAGCGAATAATAATACCTGGTAATTATATCATGGCACCAACGAATACTGCTGCCGGTCTCACGTCCTTACTCGAGCACACTTTACAAATTACAATCCCAATTTGCTCCAAGTTTCCTCTTTTATACACAGCTGTCTTCTTCTTGGCGTGGTTCATCGTTGTTGGTAAGTTGCTCTCTTCTCGTCGAACTTTCTTGAATTTCGCGTGATGTTCCCGTTCGTTTGGCTTGGTTTTGTGCTTTCCTCTGGCCAGCTGCCTGGCGTGTGTGTATGATGCCCGTTATCACCAGGTACATGAAAAAATAAAACAGAAAAACAATATTAGCAAGAGAACCACCCCGGTAGGAAACCTACCCACAACGTAACCCTATGGAAGCGGTTGGTCATACCTAACCTTTGGTACTCTTGTTTACGGCGGAAGCGTTAGCCTTTGCAGCACTGTGCCTGTTCTACCCTACTTATGTTATTAAACTAGCCCAGTGTAAAGTATTCTTGATTAACCTTAAATATTTTTATTTTCTTATATAAGTCTTATTGACCCTAATTTCTATTTAGATTTTATCTCTATCTTTTCATTATTTAATTTTAATACTGCGTAGGTTTTAATTCCTTTAATTTTGATAGAGCTTATCCCTACACGCAGGGATATGTCCCACGACTAGTTCCCCTCATAAATGAGAAATCGAAGTAGGTTCCTTGTAAAGTTCATATTATTTTTTATTCATTATTTGTATTAAACTTTCTTACGTTCTAAAAAATGGCAAAATATTAACATGATATTTTTTTCCTCTAACGTTATTACTTCAAAGTAAGAAAATTTATAGGAAGTTTAAAAAAAATGATATGTCTTTAGGCATTCTAAAGTCAGTTCTTTGGGCAGACTTTCGCCTCGTCGTAGCAATCCCGGTGGGGTTGAAATTCCTCTCCATCGCCCAAGTGAGCGACCCAGTCGCCAGCCGAGGGCAAGCCTAGAAAAGGTATGCAGTAAAATAAGAACACATGTGGGAGAAAATTTACGCAGAAATTTTGTTCCTTACAATTTTTAAACCATTTTTAATTAGTCATATGTACATTTCTAATACAAATCAATTGAAAAAATATCGTTAACAACTAAATAAAGCACCTTTTTTAAAAGAATTCAAACCGTGTGAACATATTTACCTGTGGAACGAAAGCGAATTGTTTTCGGGAACTTTTACAATTTTTAACCTCACAACTCATGTTGCATTTATTTTTGAGGTTTTTTTCTTTGATTTTGTCGCTTTTTAAGCAGTAAAAAATGCTTAAAATTACATTATTTTTAATTATTTTGCTGAGGAGTCTCCCAATCAAATGCCAGGGTTCTCAGAAATGTAAAAAAACACTCTCCGTCTCGCTCATACAATTTACGAATGGTGCGACAGTGTATGTGTAAGCAACACCATTTCCTTATATTTTACTTCTTTGTTCTGCATGCGCTGCAAAGGGCTGTTCTTCACTCGGCAATTCTATGAGCAATAAATGCTTTCGCCACAAGTAGTTTGTTGACTACTCGGGTTTAAAGAGGACTTTCGTAAACCCCCTCATGCGGGCGAATAATCGACAAACTGCTTGCGGCAAAGGCAATTATTGCCGAGTGAAAAGCGGGACAAAGAGATCTTGCTACGAGAGCATGAGAATTATTGCTCTCGGAGCAATAATTGCTTTCGCCGCAAGCTCGAGTATTTTCGTGTGTGACGATTGAAAAGCGGGACATAGTAAGCAAAGTTCTGTTTATTTTTTTTTTGTGGTCGATTTGGTTCATCCCGTCTAACGCTGCTCAACCGCTGTGATCTTGCTCTTCTTGCTCTTGCTTGGTAATTGTTGTTGGTTCGTTTTTTTAGATGTTCTTAATTTTTACTCGACATGAACAGATGTATTTGACAACTAGCCAGAGTTGCCAGTTTGACAATTAATTACCAAATTTGGTGGAAAATTTTTGACTCCTTAATTTTTTTATAGTTTTGGTAACTTTTTCCGTTTTAGTTTTTCCAGAAAATTCAAAATGTTTTCTTTGCTCTACTGCAGCTGAAAGTAAATTTTCTAAATTTTCTCTTATAATGGCAAAGCAACAAAACAAGCTGGTTTTTAATACAATTAATAGCATAATGATTTCAAAGGAACTCTGCGAAATGAGAGACAAGCCTCATTATGCATGGTCGTCGCCAGAAGAACATATTTAGATTTCAAATGAAGGTAATTTTTCCGCCATCAGCTCTAGGGTAGGAGTTATTGGCAAAAATGTAAAAACCTATTTTTTTTCTTATAAATGGTATCTTCAAATGGCATCAGTCGATTTCGATCGTCTTTGACAGCTTTGATTAAAAAATATTAGGTTTAACAATTTTTGTAAATGCAAATTCTTTATCTTCTTTTTTTTGAAGATATTGACCTTTAAAAATCATAAATTTTCAAAATTTTTCATAATAAAAAAATTCGCTACCCTGAATATTTTGAATCTTAAAAATATCTTTTGTCTTTGGAGCTCAAGCATACATTCTACCCTTGCAAATATCGTAGATAATTCCAGATATATTAATTATATATTAATAAAGATATATAAATTAAGAATTTGAAATAACGAAAATTGATTACATGAAATATATATGGGGAAAATTTCGAAAGTAAATTTCTGAAAAATTAGGCTTTCCCAGTTGCTTGAAATAGCTTAAAATGAATTAAATACAATTTTTTACTTTTTTCGTAATATTTCTAAAACGTTCAGAGATATCAGCAAAACGTTAAAAGTATACCAAGATGCCAGAGATTTTCTATTCAACAAAATTTAAGAATATAAAAATAAGTGTTGCAAATATGCTTATTATGTAAACATATCCCTAAAACGAAAATAGAGAATAATTTTTCGTATAAAAAAGATTTTTTACCTAATATTTTTTAATCAAAGCATTAAATACTATGCAATACTTTGTGCTTAGGAGCAGTTATTAGAAAAATAACTGTATATCATATTTTTTTTCATAACTCCTTAACTTGAGCTGATTGTGAAAAAGTGACCTCATAGTTAAAATAAATGCGCCCGTAATTAGAACTAATGACCTGCAAAACTGACAACCTGTGAAATATATGATTTGTAGTTATTAAAAAATGGTTAAAATTTAAACTCAATTTTATAATTAATTAGATAATTTTTTGAAGCATTTAATGCCATTTTTTTATTTATTTATTTTCTAAAAATCCATATACATTGCCAATGAATGCAGAATTCTTTTTTAGTTCCTAATTATTTCAAATAAAAAAGATAAGAGTCTCATTTTTATAATAATACTAGCTGAACCCGGTGTGCTTCGCTACCCCCTCGAATAAAATAAAATTAAAAGTATTTATATATTTACAAAAATTGATTTATTTAATTTAATTATTGCAATGCTTCGCCTCTTTTTTTGTTGTAAGCCAATAAGAATTCAGCACTGAATCGCATGTAATTTTCTTCATGTTCCCCCTTTTTATTTTTAGACCAATCAAAAAGCAGCAATTACACAATCAGCTGTTTCGCAGTCAGTTGTGGGAGAATGAGAATGGGGTTACCCCACTCTCTATTTTAATTAACACGTATTATAAAATCAGCTGTTTTGAAGACAGTGGTTGAAGAAAGAGAATGGGGTTACCCCACTATTTTAATTAATATTTATTTTAAATTTGTGGCAAAGCCGTTAATAAACGTAGTAAAAAAGTAGGTGCAGAAGTGTGCATGGTCGAAAAATATTATCATGTAATAAGTATTCCTGAGTCAAAGCTGAACGCTGTGAAAATTTAAGATCGCTTATCAGGTCCAGCCTCCAATATATCGCAAACAAAGGGGCGTGCTCCGCCCACTTTTCTTTTGGTACGTATTTCTATTCATGCCAATACCATATATAGCAAATACTGCCGCCGTTGGTCAAAAAATGCCCAAGATATGACGATTTTAAATTTTGGGTTATATAGGCGAGGCCACGCCCCTTCGTCCACTCCCAACTTTATATAGTCAAGAATTTATTATTTCGTAAGAATATCCTATTGTGAAAATTTAATGACGATCGGTCCAGTAGTTAAGACTATATTGCGATTTTTAATTTTCCTAAAAAGGGGCGTGGTCCCACCCACTTTTCTCCTGGTACGTATTCCTAATTATGCCAATACCATATGTATCGAATAGCATCAACGTAGGTAAAAAAATGCCCAAAATATGGCGATTTAAATTTTTGGGTTATATGGGCAGTGCCACGCCCCTTTGTCGAATAAAAACTTCATATAGCCTATTATTCTTTCCAGAGTCATAGTAAAATGCTGTGTAAGTTTCAGGAAGATCGGTCCAAGGGTTTGGCCTCTTATAAAGCACAAACAAACAAACAAACAGACAGACAGACATTCATTTTTATATATATAGATTGAAAGCAGATTTATTATAATTAATTAATTTGGTAATAAAAAAATCTATGGCTACCTTACCTGTAGATAAAAAGTATATAAAACTTTAGGTAAATACAAATTACAAAGAAAATCTTTTGTATAGCAAACATTGTTAGTGGTATAAGTAAGTATCTGAATTAAAAAAAGGGGGCAGTGAAGTGGGCGTGGTTCATAGTAATATGGCGACGTTTACAGTATTAAGATCAATATACTATCAAATAAAAATAATCCGTTGGAAGGAACAAATTTGTACAGAGAACAAAAAGTTTAAAACTTAAATTTGTCGGGGAAAGGGGCGTAAAAGGGGCGTGGCGTAAGAAATGTTTATTTCTACCTCGCCTGGAGTATAATGTATATACAATTTGAAGTAAATCTGTTAAAAACTATATGGGAGCAAATACATAATTTTAAAAAAGTGGGCGTAAAAGTGGGCTTGGTCGAAAAAAGTATCCTATTAATCATGCCAGAGTCCCAGCTAAATGCTGTGAAAATGTCAGGAAGATCGGTCCAGAGGTTTGGTCTCCTATAAGGTACAAACAAACAAATAAACAAACACACATTCCATTTATATATATAGACTAGCTGAACCCGGTGTGCTTCGCTACCCCCTCGTATAAAATAAAATTAAAAGTATTTACATATTTACAAAAATTTATTTATTTAATTTAATTATTGCAATGCTTCGCCTCTTTTTTTGTTGTAAACCAATTAGAATTCAGCACTGAATCGCATGTAATTTGCTTCATGCTCCCCCTTTTTATTTTTAGACCAATCAAAAAGCAGCAATTACACAATCAGCTGTTTCGCAGTCAGTTGTGGGAGAATGAGAATGGGGTTACCCCACTCTCTATTTTAATTAACACGTATTATAAAATCAGCTGTTTTGGAGACAGTGGTGGAAGAAAGAGAATGGGGCTACCCCACTGTTTTAATTAATACGTATTTTAAATTTGTGGTAAAGCCGTTAATAAACGTAGTAAAAAAGTAGGTGCAGAAGTGTGCATGGTCGAAAAATATTATCATGTAATAGGTATTCCTGAGTCTGAGTCAAAGCTGAACGCTGTGAAAATTTAAGATTGGTTATCAGGTCCAGCCTCCAATATATCGCAAACAAAGGGGCGTGCTCCGCCCACTTTTCTTTTGGTACGTATTTCTATTCATGCCAATACCATATATAGCAAATACTGCCGCCGTTGGTCAAAAAATGCCCAAGATATGACGATTTTAAATTTTGGGTTATATGGGCGAGGCCACGCCCCTTCGTCCACTCACAACTTTATATAGTCAAGAATTTATTATTTCGTAAGAATATCCTATTGTGAAAATTTAATGACGATCGATCCAGTAGTCAAGACTATATTGCGATTTTTAATTTTCCTAAAAAGGGGCGTGGTCCCACCCACTTTTCTCCTGGTACGTATTCCTAATTATGCCAATACCATATGTACCAAATAGCATCAACGTAGGTCAAAAAATGCCCAAAATATGGCGATTTAAATTTGTGGGTTATATGGGCAGTGGCACGCCCCTTTGTCCAATAAAACTTCATATAGCCTATTATTCTTTTCAAAGTCATAGTAAAATGCTGTGTAAGTTTCAGGAAGATCGGTCCAAGGGTTTGGTCTCCTATAAAGCACAAACAAACAAACAAACAGACAGACAGACATTCATTTTTATATATATAGATTGAAAGCAGATTAATTATAATTAAAGTAAAATGGGGCGAAAAAAGGGGATTTGGTAATAAAAAAATCAATGGCTACCTTACGTGTAGATAAAAAGTATATAAAACTTTAGGTAAATACGTATTACAAAAAAAGTCTTTTGTAAAGCAAACATTGTTAGTGGTATAAGTAAGAATCTGAATTAAAAAAAGGGGGCAGTGAAGTGGGAGTGGTTCATAGTAATATGGCGACGTTAACAGTATTAAGAGAAATATACTACCAAATAAAAAATAATCCGTTGGAAGGAACAAATTTGTACAGAGAACAAAAAGTTTAAAACTTAAATTTGGCGTGGAAAGGGGCGTTAAAGGGGGCGTGGCGTAAGAAATGTTTATTTCTACCTCGCCTGGAGTATAATGTGTATACAATTTGAAGTAAATCTGTTAAAAACTATATGGGAGCAATTACATAATTTTAAAAAAGTGGGCGTAAAAGTGGGTGTGGTCGAAAAAAAGTGTCCTATTAATCATGCCAGAGTCCCAGTTAAATGCTGTGAAAATTTCAGGAAGATCGGTCCAGAGGTTTGGTCTCCTATAAGGTACAAACAAACAAATAAACAAACACACATTCCATTTAATATATATAGATTAATTTATAATTTTTTGTTTTGCGACAAAAAAAAATTACGTTTGCCTGAATTAACGAATTGTGATTTTTATATAAAAAATATATACATTTTAAACAAGAAAAAAATAATAATTTTTCTCGATTTATATTTAATTTATTTATATTTTATTCAAATAAAAAATTCTATTTTTTATCTTTATATGCATTTATGAATTTCACAATTTTTGTCATTTTAAGTTATTAAAAAATAATTAATTTTAAACAAAAAAACTTGAATACTTAATATAAACTGCATTAATTTTAACACTACTTCTGTTTATGTATTATAAGTGTTTTCATATTGAATAAATGTTTTTAATTTACAAAGTTTATAATTTTATTGATGTTCTTACTTTTAAAAATATTTGCTTAATATGGATATTTTATTTTGGTATTTTGTAGATAAAATTTTGGTTATTAAATTTTTTTACAAGTGGCAACCCTGCAACTAGCTCGTTTTTCTCTGCTTTCTACTTCATTCCTCTCCGAGTCGGCCCTACGTGGTTATTTTGCCATGAGTTGGAGTACGAATAAAACGAATGTTTATTTTCAGCAAGATAAATACAATAGCAAATACAGATGCGTGTAGCTACAGAGGTAGTATATATGTATACTACTACGCAAATTTGCACATGCGTTACTACCCAGCAGGAAACCGAGCGCTTCATAAGAACATTTGAAGCGCTCCCAAAAAGCAGTAGAGCGCTCTGTTCTCTTTGTGGATAGAGCCTTTTTTAACATTGACATCAGGTGTACAGTCAGCAAAAAAAAAAGTTGTACACTAACTGAATTCAGACAAATTTAAAAACAATGTGAAAAGTATGAAGTGAATGTACATTTATTATATATCATATAAAAGCTTGAGATCCATTCTATAACATGTATTAAAAATTATTTCCGTATTATTTATACTTCTCGAAAAACATAACAAAAGCAAAAATATTAAAATTTTACTAAGCAAAAAAAAAACTTGTACACTAAGAAAAAACTTAAAAATATTCAAGTAAATACGAAATTTTATGATTTATTAATATTTTGTATGGTGGCCTTTGGCGTTTTGTACAGCTAGGAGCCTATTTGGCATCGAGTGGACCAGATTTTTTGTCACTTCTTCAGGAATTGAATCCCATATTTCCATCAAGGCCTTTTTAAGGGTTTCTTTGCTAGAAATATGATAGTCCTTTAATTTTGTTTTCATAAATGCCCAGAGATGCTCAATTGGATTTAAGTCCGGGCTCTGTGGAGGGTGGGGAAGCACTTTTTTAGTGTTGTTAAGAAACCATTCTTTAACAATATGGGCCGAGTGCTTTGGGTCATTGTCTTGGACAAACACAAATCCATTCTCCAACCCCATTTTTTGGGCGGATTGTGCCAAATTATTCTTTAAAATATTTAAATAGTCTGTTTTGCTCATGTTTCCTTCAACAAATACGAGATTTCCAACGCCATTTGCACCCATTGCACCCCAGACCATCACATTACCACCTCCGTGTTAAACCGTATGCGTAACATTACGCTGATTTAAAGCTTCTCCTTTATTTCTCCATACGTAACATCGTCCGTCAGAGGTAAATAAATTAAATTTGGACTCATCGGTAAACATAACTTTATCCCAGAATATATTGTCTTTGTTTAAAAACTGATTAGCATAGTCCAAGCGCTTTTAAACATTTGCTTTAGAGAGAAGTGGTTTTTTTCTAGGTGCGTGTGCATGTAGTCCTTCCGAATGCTGGAAATTTCTTATGATTTGTGGAGTGACATCAACAATATTGCTACTTTTAAGCTCTTTTGCGATTTGAACGGCGGAAACTTTTGAATCTTTTTTAACAAATTTGACTATTTTCCGTTTAATTTGGGGAGTATTAATCTTCTTAGGGCGTCCACTTCCACAGGGTCTTTCAAAAGTCTTATTTTTTTCAAATGTTTTTATTACATACTGAACCGTAGTGTGGGGTTTTTGAACTATTTTCCCAATATCTCGCACTGAGTTTTTTTCATTCTATAGTTTTATGATAAGTTCTTTTAAATCTTTTGAAATCTGTTTTCTAGCCATCTTTTAACACTTAACGAATATAGAATGCTGCGATCAGTTTGAAAAACAAAACTCCAATAACTTTACATACAAAGTTATCAATTTTCGCTTTTACATTTTATAACGGGACTCTTTTCATAACGAAAGAGACAAGTGTACAAGTTTTTTTTTTTTGCTGAGTGAAATTGGCATATTTTTGTTTCTGTTATTTTCTCTCTTGGAATAGAGACAATTGGAAGATAATTTTTATTTAATGTTACAGTATGCGTTTCAAGCTTTACTTTGATATATAATAAGTATATATTTACTCTATACTTTTTACAGTTTATCTCAATTTATTTGATTTCGGTTAGTGTACAACTTTTTTTTTGCTGACTGTAGGCGCATCGCTGACACTATAGTAAATAGCAAAACGTAGCGAGAAGCTCTTTGTATTCCTTGTAGTATATGCAAAAACAAAGCGAGAACTGAGCGCTGTGTTCTCCTTGGAGTATACATAAAAACAAAGCGAGAACTGAGCGCTGTATTCTCCTTGGAGTATACATAAAAACAAATCGAGACATGAGCGCTTTGTTCTCCTTTTATTCCTTGTAGTATATACAAAAACAAAGCGAGAACTGAGCGCTGTGTTCTCCTTGGAGTATACATAAAAACAAAGTAAGACCTGAGCGCGTTGTTCTCCCTGCAGTTTACATAAAAACAAAGCGAGAACCGAGCGCTCTGTTTCCATTGCAGGCCATAAAAATTACAAAAGAACTGAAAGCCTTCTCAACAACTTTTAAAAATAAAAATGCCAAGTATTCATGGAACATTGTTAAATTACGGTTTCAGTAATTTTTGTAAAGGTTTTGAAATCATTTTTCCAAATAATTCTAACAAAATTTTGTAATATTTTGAATTTTACAATATTCCATGAATGCTTTAAAGATTTTATTTGATATGTGTTTTATTCATTCATGTGCTAAGACAATATAAAAAAAATTAATTTATGTGCTAACACAATTAAACAAAAACAATTCATTCAGGACTTCAAGTACATTTTGTAACATAAAAAACAATTCATTCATGTGGTAATGGGCCGAATAAACGACACAAATTATTTGCGCAAATCAGAGTTTGTGCAGTTCAGTTGTGCTGTATGTGGTCGATTTATGTGGTTTGTGCAAGTGGTTGCGTAAAAATTAAAATGATTTTGATATTAACACAAACTTTCCCCTCCTTCGATTTGCGCCAATAACACTGGTCAACAGTGGTTAAGCCACACGAAATTTGATAGCTAATACTGTTTAATGCTTGGTTTTTACTATGCCATTTTTATGACAACACAAATGTTTATCAACTGAAATATCACCTTAATAACACTCTAGAACATTTTCTGAAAAGCTCATTTTAATAATTTAATTGGTTTTAGTTTTCTAAGATTGCCAAAGTTAGAAAAAATGTCTACATGTTGTTGTTTTCAATTTGATTGACAAGAACTGAACACTGAAAATGGCATAGTGAAAACCAAGCATAAGCTGTACTCCCACGTTATAAAACTGAATTTTTTTATTTTATTTGGCCTCAGATTTTTTGTGATTTTGGACTTTGTGTTTGTACGACTTTGATCCTGTTTTTATGCTCTCGAATCCAAACAACTTAACGCAAAGCAAAAAAAAAGCACCATCCTATAGAAAATTAAACAAGCTTTTTAGTGAGGTATTTTTTATTTTTCTGCCATATTTAGTCTGTCAGATTTTCAGGTTCAAAATAAAATTTAGGATTTTTTTGTTAAAAATTTTGACTTTTACAAGTATTTTTTTTTTACATTTAGAGCCATATTTAAAAAAAATTTAGTTTTATCGTATTTGGTATTTAATTTCCTTAATTTTGATACCAAAAACAAACATTATCCGAGAGGAACTATTAAAATAAAATAAGCGAACTAGCCATATAGTTATATGAAGCATTAAGCACTCTTAGTAATCCACTTGCACCTAAATGACATTCTCATTCCTTCCATTTTCTCATTTTTTACCACTCAGCAACTCTGTTTTACACGGTGAACTGCTTTAGATTTTTTTGATTTAGAAAAACCGGCATGGAGTTCTTTTAAGGATGTTGTTGCAAATTTTTTGGGTAACTATATGAGTGACAGTTACAGAGAAATAGTTAGCGAGCGGTTGTTGGCTAATCAAGCATTGAGCTGCAACATGTCACTAAAGATTCATTTTTTACACTCACACCTCGATTTCTTTCCTGAAAACTTGGAGTCTGTGAGCGATGAGCACGGAGAAAGGTTTCACCAAGATATTTTGAAGATGGAAAAGCATTACCAGGGTAAATGGAGCCCATGTATGTTGGCAGATTACTGCTGAACAATCAAAAGGGACCAACCAGGAGCTAAGTTTGCTACAAAATGTTAAATGGTGAGTTTGTAATAACATTTATTAAAATTTTTACATTGAGGATTACATTGAGGATTACAAGTGGATTACTAAGAGTGCTTAAGAGTGCTTAATGCTTCATATGACTATATGGCTAGTTCGCTTATTTTATTTTATTTTAATTGTTCCTCTCGGATAATGTTTATGTTTTTGGTATCAGAATTAAGGTATGGTAATTAAATATGAAATACGATAAAACTAAATTTTTTTAAATATGGCTCTAAATATAAAAAAAATACTTGTAAAAGTCAAAATTTTTAACAAAAAAATCCTAGATTTTATTTTGAACCTGAAAATCTGGCAGCCTAAATATGGCAGAAAAATAAAAATACCTCACTAAAAAGCTGGTTTAATATTCTATAGGATGGTGCTTTTTTTTTGCTTTGCGTTAAGCTCTTTGGATTCCAGAGCATAAAAACAGGAGCAAAGTCGTTAAAACACAAAGTCCAAAATCACAAAAAACCTGAGGCCAAATAAAAAAAAAAAATTCAGTTTCATAACGTGAGAATATAGCTTAAACAATATTAGCTATCAAAATTCGTGTGGCACGAAAAAGTTGCTAAATTGTTGAGCAGTGTAATTTGAGTCGTTTATTCTGCCCATAAGACAATTAAAAACAATTCATTTGCTGAGACAAATAAAAAAAGTGCATTTATGTGGTAAGGCAATTAATTTAACGTAATTCAATTCAATTCAATTGTGATAAGTTCTGGACAAACTGGTTGAGAAACTACTGCGTAGGCAAATATAGTTATACATGCATGTTCTGTATTCCACCCGAGTAGAAGTGAAATTAAATCATAATTGAATTCGATATATGGTATTTTAAATATCAGTTTTTTCGTTTTGTATTTTCTTTAATTTATTAATAAAGGCTCCGCCAAATAACTTTTTTTTTTAAATTCTATTAAAAAAACTACTGCATATTTTCTCAAATTTCTTTTTTTATTTGAAAGTACAATCCTTCCGATTAATAATAAAAAATAATTTCATTCAAATGGCTGCCTCGGCAGGCCATGCAGAAGCCTATACGATCGGTCCAATTTTTAAGCACATTATCAATTGTGTGCAGCTGTATTTCACCAATGGCTTCACGAATATTGTCCTTTAAAGCGTCAATTGTCTCTGGCTTGTCGGCGTAACACTTATCTTTGAGGGCTCCCCACAAATAATAGTCCAACGGTGTCAAATCGCAGCTCCGAGGTAGCCAAACAACATCAGCTCTGCGGCTGATAATGCGATCTTCAAAAACAGGGCGCAAAACATCGAGTGTAACTTCGGCTGTGTGGCACGTAGCGCCGTCCTGTTGAAACCAAATGTTGCCAATATCCTCCTCTTCAATTTTTGTGAACAAAAATTTATTTATTTATTTATCTATTTCGTCTACCGATTTACAATCTTACAGACTATATTTCCCTATCTTACAAACTAGTTAAAAAGAATAAATAAGTTTAATCTAAACTGATTTTCTTAAAAATTAAAGTTAAGAATATGTGAAAAACTGTTGCATAGGTGTATGCATCTTGCTATAGGCTCGTTATTTGCATAATTGGTCCTATGAAAGCTTTCCACCAACATCTAATTGCGCCTCAAATTCCTTGGTGCCACATAAAGTTGAAACAAATTTGAAAGTTTTAAGCAATTAATTTTCCCGGATAATACATTAAAAACGAATAAAAGAGAACTAAGCGTTCTTCTATCTTTTAAGGACTGCAAGCCAAGTAACTTTCGACGAGCATCATATGTTGGAAGGCCATCAGGCCAATTAAGCTTTTTGAGCGCTTATTTGCTTATAATTTTTTGAACTCTCCCAATTCGGTTTGAGTTATCAATATAAAATGGGTTCCATACAATAGAACAGTATTCAATTTTGCTACGAATTAAAGACACATATAAAGATTTTATTGTTAAAGGATCTTTAAAATGTTGTGTATTTCTTTTTATAAACCCAAGCATGGAATATGATTTAGAAACAATAAAATCATAATGACATTTAAAATTTAATTGATAATCAAAAAATACACCCAAATCTTTAATATCAAATTTACGTATTAAATGACAATTATTTAAAGAATTATTAAGTAATATAGTATTTGAGCATTTAGTATACGAAACAATATAACATTTATTTATATTCAAAAGTAAATTATTTGAAAGACACCAATCCTGAAAAACGGTCACATCACTCTGCAGATTAATGAGTCAGAAATGTTCGAAATTCTATAGTATAGTTTGACATCATCAGCATACTTTAAACATCTGGAGAATTTGAAGTGAAGAGGCAAATCGTTTATAAAGATCTAAAATAAGAGAGGTAAACAATGGGAACCTTGTGGAATACCAGATGAAGCGTCAATAGCTACATCAGAAATAATTACA
The DNA here is from genome assembly GCA_963920525.1 of Dichetophora obliterata. Taxonomy (NCBI): domain Eukaryota; kingdom Metazoa; phylum Arthropoda; class Insecta; order Diptera; family Sciomyzidae; genus Dichetophora; species Dichetophora obliterata. The sequence continues at coordinate 2,657,864 of OY986440.1, forward strand.
AAAAACTTCCTAGCATTTCAAAACTTAAAAAAAATTTTATTAAGGCAGCAGACAACCCATACAAATTCGTTCAAAATGGCCCGATAGCGATCGCCATTGACTGTAACGGCCACTCCTTGCTCAATTTCGAAGAAAAATGGCCCAATTATGCCTCTGGACCAAAATCCGCACCAAACAGTGACTCGTTTTGGGTGCAGCGGCTTTTCAATGTATGTGTGCGGGTTTTCAGTGCCCCAAATGCGACAATTTTGCTTGTTTACATACCCGCCAAGATCAAAACGAGCTTCATCTGAAAATATGATTTTTTTGGCAAAATCGGCATTTTCTGTAATTCGATCGCAGGCCCACTTAGCGAAGCGAAAACGCATTGGATGGTCAGTTGGCTTCAACTCCTGAACCAATTGGACTTTGTATGGCGTCATACCAAGGTCTTTATGCAAAATTCGTCTCAATGATGTCTCCGAAATGTTCAATTGTTGAGAACGACGGTGAATTGATGTTGATGGCGCTTCACGCATACTTTCTGCTACAGCAGCAATATTCTCGGGTGTACGCACTGTTTTTGGCTTTTTACGCTTTGGTTTATCGATGAGGATGCCAGTTTCTTTCACTTTTTTCACAAGCTAACGAACATACGGAGCTGACGGTGCTTCTGTTCTTCCAAAATCCATACGCAATTTTCGCACACATTCTGCAACATTACCATGATTTTCAAAGTAATGTTGCAATTTTCCAAGCGTTGCTCAAGCATATACACAACCATATTCGTTCAGCGGAAGGATAAAACTAATTATCTGTCGAATCAGACATGAGCTAAGTGTTACCATTCACGAAACAAGCACAAGTTGAAAAAAAACGTTAGATGGCGGACCCTTTATAATTAATTGTATTAACAAAAATGTTATACATAGAACCCCAAATATCGAATTCAATTATGATTTCTTTTCATTTCCACTCGGAAGTGCAATGCAGAACATGCCTGATAGTTTAAGTTAAGTTACCATAAGAAAGTAAGCCAATTAAAAAATCTACTTTGCAAATATAATTAAAATTGGTATGCACTTAAATTTATGGGATTATTAAAAGAAAAGGAAGGCAGGATTCTGCTCATTGAAGAATAGTCATCAATCCTTAATTTATATATCAATATATTGAGTGTTTAGTGTTTCGCTTGCAAAGCTTTCGTAATTTTTTCCATGAGTACGTTTCTGTAATGTCTTTTCTTATATGAGCGGAATCCTGCTTTCATTTCCTTTTCATAAGTTTCGAATGACATTTCCGGACCATTAACAGCAACTGCAAAAGAAGAGATTATTAATATTTAGAACATTAGGAAATCATTCATATTTACAGAATATAACTTCAGTAAAAAATTTAAATTTATTGACTGCAAACTTATTCTGCCGTCCATCCCAGTTGGCATGAAGAACGGCTTCTTTTTTAAATATAAAATGAAAAGACTTTCTAATTGAAGTGTTACCCACGATAGACTGGACGTAAGATATCTGTGAAAAGAAATACATTGATTCAATTTACAAACTATCTGATGCGGTCCTTTGTTTTAATTGAAATATACAAGAGTTTCACAAGAGTTATTGCAGAATACTTACCAAGTCACGTTGTGAATGAGTACTCAAATGAATATCGGCATTCTTAAGCTGTTCAATGTTTTCAAATGGTAGTATGTTCAGATTTATTTGCGTAGGCAGTAGTTTCTCCACCAGTTTTTCCAAAACTAATCGCTGATAAGCGCAATTGTTGTTGATTTCTGAGATGTCTTCCTGAATTCTTTGAAGTATCACAGAATTATATTCGTTGATCTTCTCTAAAAGTAAAAAAACACGTTATTTTCCATGGTTTCAAAATAAGTCTTCTCCTTCTAAATTACCTAAGTTCGTACATTTCTCCTTTAAGATTTTGTTTTCCTTTTCCAAGTTTTCGTAAGAAGCCATTGGAATGCCGGTTTTTCGTTGAAAATTATAAGTTATTGGTAACATTGTTTAAAAGTGGTGCAGCAACGGCACAACAACTGCACCTTCGTCGAAAAAAAAAATATTAATTTAAATATGAGGTCTTTTACTGGGAAAATGTCTTCACTATTATTCAATGTCATATATGTCACTATATACCAAAGCTGACATGGAATTCAAGGGTGTATTGAAAAAGTTGTCCACATCAGAAAATACTTTTCCAACAATAAATTCGATTCCATCCGAATCTGTGAAAAACCCGCATGTTTTAATAGGGATAAATGGACTTATACAGCAGAAACAGTCGGGTGCATTAACACTTAAAAAAAATTCGTCGAAGGAAAAGTTCGCATACAATGGTGTTTCGGAATAAATTGATGTCGAGGATATTATTTTTTGTTAACATCTTGCTTTTTTTCAACAACCTGATTGCGTTGTTCAATTTTATTGCTGATTTGCTGTAAAATATGAGTAGATTCGCGGCAGTCTTTTTTGATTTTTTGCAAGAAGTTTTCATATTTGTATGAGGAAAACGAATTGACATTTCCGTAAGTACGAACACAGTCCGTTATATGAAGGAGGTTGTGTACGTTGTAACTTATTTTATCCTCGCCATACACATTCTGAAAATTAAGAACAAATGTTTCCATCATTCTTTGGACGCAATCTAAGTACTCCTCACACATCGTTGTTGATGAAATTATTCTGTAGGAGGCATGTTACGGAAGGAAATGATCGTACAAATTTTCGGAAAGTAAATTCTTAAACAAAACTGGTCCTACATACAAAATCAAGAGTCTAAATTCTGCGCCCTTCCACCGACCAATTTCTTTAAACGTCCGAGGCTTTCTATTAAATTACTTAGGAATACAGTTTTTGAATGACAAGAAGAGTTTGTCCAAATCATATTTATTCTCTTTTGATAATTTTTCTTCCTGGTGGTTGTCATTCCAAATACAAGATACGATTTTCTTGGCAACACCTAGGTCAATAAGATGTATTACATCTAAGGGGATCTGAGTGGCCATTTTGAAATCAAGCTGTTCTAAGATATGCTCTGAATTTAAAAAACTTTTCAAGTGATATTTTTGATCCTTGCGTAGTCGATAGTCTTCATCAGTTCTTAACTGGGCAACAGTTGTAGTATACGTTAAACGATTGTTTTTTTTTCACAGCTACTTGTATGCACTTTGAACATCCCTTTGAAGAAGTGTGTCCCACTGTGCCACCAACAAACGCTCGTGCGGGAGCGTCACAAACAATTGCCCTTAATTTACAATTCACATTGCGACCATTGATAACAATCCCATTGCTTTTTATTTGTTTAACTCAGTCACAAAATCTTTTAAAAAATCGTTTGTTTTCTGGTTTTGAACAGCCAACGTAAGAGCCTATTAAAAATGGATTGACGTTGTCGCACTTTGGTATTGATCCTAAAATTGGCCATAATGCCATGGAGGAACTCTTGTACAAAGGAATCCGTCGATTCCGACGTCAATTTCGAGGGTCGTCATAGTGTCTGGTAAATGTAGCATTAAACATTTCAAAATACCTTTTTCCAGTCCATAATGAAAATATCGCCCTGGTTTGACCTCGCAAGTGCATATCTTCGATGTTTTGAATAGGGAATTTGTGGACCGTGGAACTTTTATATTGACTTTATTAAAAATTTGCAATATACGGTCACTTGCGCGGCGCCTTATTCCAAATTCTACAATCCACTTCCTTATATCACTGACCACATCAAAAGGCTCCGGCTCCTCTAATGGATGCATTTGTCTGTCTTCTTCATTGCAATAATTTGGAAGTAATTGTTTGCGTCAAAGTCAATTACGTCCTCAAAGCTACATTTTGGTGACTCTACGGGGGCTGCCTGAGACACGCGTACAGCTTTTTTTGACACCACCAGCTTTTTAAAGTGCCGCTTACTGTACCCCAAATATTTGTAGCTCATATTCACTTAAAACTTCACTTAAAACGTAAAATTGCCTAAAAATTAAAATAAAAAAAACAGAATTTTTCTCTATTACTGTATGAAAAGGAATTCTACGTCAGTACCTACGATACTATCGAAACTGTGTATTTTTTTTTATAAAAAATTGTCCAAAGGAATTAAAGAAACAGTTTACTTAAATTTTTTATAAAAAGATAATTTATTTTATTTATTTATATATATAAAGGACGAAAATATATATTTCATTATATATGTATGTATAGTATTATTCATAAAATTCACATTTTCTGGCATAATAATACTAACATAAAAAATTTGCATTTTTTGAAATCACTGAATTATTTGAAAGGTGAATTCTTTGGTAGAAAAATTTTCAGCCGAAGAGAAACATCTCTCGGACTCAACACTTTTAGGTGGAATTTTTATCAATCATATGCTTTTTTAAGCAGATTACCGCGACTGCCACCATTAAAATATATTTTTATTTCATTTTTGAACATGTTGAAAGAGTTGCATTGTTGCAATTTGAAGGGATCCCGAAAATTCCGGGATTTTAGGACTTATAATCCCGGGGTTGTCAGGACTGCAAAAAGTCTGAGATCCCGGATAGGAAACCTTATTACTTACTTACTTACTTACTTAGTTGGCGCTACAACCGTATGTCGGTCTTGGCCTCACCTAAGAATTTGCGCCAGCCATTTCTGTCTTTCGCTTGCTGGCGCCATTTGGAAATTTCAAAAAATCGAAATTTCAAGCTTCGTCAGGTTGTCCTCTACTTGGTCTTTCCAACGAAGATGCGGTCGTCCTCTTTTGCGTTGACCGCCGCTGGGTACCGAATCGAATATTTGCTTCACTGGAGCATCGTCTTTCATGCGCTGAACATGACCAAGCCAGCGAAGCCGCTCGATTTTAATGCGCTTGACTATGTCGATGTCAGCGTTCAGCTCATACAGTTCATCATTCCACCATATTCGGTACTCGCCATTGACGCAAATTGGTCCGTAGATCTTACGAAGAATCTTTCTCTCGAATGCTCCTAAAGTCTTTTCATCTAAACTGCTCAGCGTGCAGGTTTGTGATGCATAAAGTAGGACGGGCATGATGAGCAATTAATAGAGCGTGATTTTCGTTCGTCAAGAGAGGGCTCTGCTTCTCGATTGCCTACTGAGCCCACAGTAACACCTGTTGGCAAGAGTTATTCTTCGCTTGATCTCAATGCTGATGTCGTTGGTTGAGTTAATGCTGGATCCCAGATAAACGAAGTTAATCACAACATCGAATGAGGTATTGTGAACGGTAACGTGGGTTCCAAGACGCTGGGACTGTTTGTTTGTTGACACTAATTATTTCGTCTTATCTGGATTCACTGCCAGACCCATTCAACTTGACTCTCCTTCTAATCTGGAAAATGCTGCACTGACTTCGCGCGTATTATGGCCAATGATATCGATGTCATCAGCATACGCAAGCAGCATAACACTCTTGTAGAATATTGTGCCACCACGTCTCAGATCAGCAGCTTGGATGGTCTTTTCCATCATTAGGTTGAAAAAGTCGCACGATAAGGAATCACCTTGTCTGAAACCTCGTTTGGTAATAAATGGTGGGGAGAGGTCCTTCCCGATTTTCAATTTAACAAAACATTCAAGAAAAAAAAAACACTAAAATTGCGAAAAGTTAATGCAAGTCAATTACATGCAATGAAAATACTGGTAGTTATTAAGTTATTGAAAAAAAATCTGTGATTTCTGCCACTAAAAAGCTATAATGATTAAAGGAACTTTAAAATATCATTAAATGATTCCAACCTCACTTCAAGAGTTGGAAGCAATGGAATTCTCTTTGTAAGAAAAAAATATTGTAAAAATTAGTAAGTAAAGACTGATGTTATATTGAGATAAAAAAATGTACGCGTAGAATATTAATGAATTAAAATCGTAATATATCGCTTTCTTTGCTGAAATAATGTTTTTGTTTATTAAAGTTTGACCCAATTTTTTATAAAGCATCATTTATTAAAAAATTTTCAATTATTGTTCAAATAAAAATGTAAAACATACTATATATGTATATCAGGGCGGGTCGATTTGTAGGGAGTGAAAAAATTCACCAATTTCCCTATGATTTCCGTATTCTATGGGTTAGGTTAGGTTAGGTTATGGTGGCTGAGCCGATAGACGACTCGTACACTTAGGCCAGTGTAGGCCCGTTGTGATACCACATGATCTCTTTAAAACCTAGTAGAGATTTCCCTCCTCAAACCAGTTCTAGCGGATAATGAATTTAAGGATATGCTTGATTTCCAGGCATGAGACTTCGGCAAGTCCATTTAAAAAGGGAAGGCCCAGAGTTGCCATTCTCCTTTTAGCTAAAGCCGAACATTCGCAGAGGAGGTGCTGAACGTTTTCTACCTCCTCCTCACATCTGCAGCTTCTGCAGAAATCGTTTGATGCAACTCCCAACCGAAGGGCATGCGCTCCGATCAGGCAGTGACCCGTTAGGATTCCTACTATTTTTGACAGGTTTACCCTGCTTAACTCAAGCAGTGAGTTGGTGCGTTTAATGTCGTAGGTAGGCCATGTTAGCTTGGTTATCCTACATGTATCAAGGCGTTCCCAGCGTTCTTGTGCAAGACCTAAGGATCTGTTCTTGCACTGGAGTTTATAGGAGGAAATGGGTATACCAATAAAGTCCTCGTTTAAGAGGGTGTTAGAGGTCGTACCCTTCCTTGTCAATTCTTCGGCCAAATTGTTGCCCACGATATCCCTGTGTCCGGGTACCCATATGAGGTGAATCCTGAGTAGCCTTGCCATCTCGTTAAGAGATTTGCGAAACTCAGTGAGAGTTTTAGAGTTGTCAATATTTGAGTTCAGTGCTTTCAGTGCAGCTTGGCTTTCTGAAAAGATGGAAATACTTTTTCCTTCGAGGTCTTTTTGACCTATAATCCTAGTGGTTTAGTGAATAGCCATCATTTCCGTTTGGTAGACACTACAATAATTAGGAAGTCTAAAGGACGCTTCGATTTCGAGATCCTGGGAGTAGATACCTCCTCCTACTTGTTCTCGAAGTTTAGATCCATCTGTGAAGATTTTTAAGGCGGAGGTTTTAAGGGGGATTTTGTTTGCCCAGTCTTGCCGTGAAGGGATGAGAACTACGTAGTTCTTTTCAAGATTTAAGCACGGCACACAGTAGTCTGTTTTGTCGGGTGCAGATGAGTTCAGAACAAATGTGTGGCCGCAGTTTTTACCTATCCAATTACCAGATTCTCTAAGTCTCAGGGCTGCTGTGTTGGCACATTCCCTGGCAAAGATATCGAGAGGAGGAAGGTGAAGCATGACATTGAAGGTGCTAGTTGGTGTTGAGGACAGTGCCCCCGTGATACAAAGACCTGCGCTTCTTTGCACCTTTGCAAACTTCTGAAGTGCGGTTGCCTTATCAAGGGCCCTCCACCATACCATTGAGCCATACATTAGTATGGGGCGGACAATTGCTGTATAAATCCAGCGTACAATTTTGGGGGAGAAACCCCATATTTAGCCTATAGCTTTTTTACAGGCAAATAGTGCTATGTTTGCCTTTTTAACACGTTCCTTAATGTTAACATTCCAGATAAGCTTCTTATCCAGAATAACTCCTAAGTATTTCGTGCTGTCGCTAAAGAGCAACCTCGTGCCGTTCAGACGCGGAGGTTCTAAGTTGGGGGTTTTATATTTCCTAGTGAAAAGAATGTGTTAAGAATTTCTTGAACTTTAGAAATGCCCTTCTGGCGACATTTGGCCCATCTGGCAACATTGTCTAAAACCATCATTAATTTTGACGTTCATCATCTTTTTGCTTTGTTTACATTTTTTTATTCTTGTTAGCTTAAAACGAGTTCTTTTTAACACTTTGTCGCGATCGGCTGTAATTTTCTTTCAAAAGTATTTTTAATGAATTAAATAATTAAATAAATGAATTTAAAGATAGAAATATAAATTTCTAATTGTTTTCAATTTCGGAACTCCAACAGAATGAGATCTGTTTTCTCGGGGTTTACACTTAAACCACACGTGGATGCCCATCTCGAGAGAATTAAGACTCTCTCCATGAGTTGACAGAGAGTCTAGGGAAACTTTCCGTTTAAAATGATTGCAATATCGTCTGCATAAGCAACAACCTTGTAGCCTTCCCCCTCCATGATACGCAACAGCTGGTCAACCGTCACGGACCACAGAAGTGGAGACAAAACTCCTCCCTGCGGAGTGCCTCTGCTTACAAACCTACGAGTGGAGGATCCCCCCCAGTTCTGAGTTCACCACCCTGTAGATTTGCCTTTAATGTAGGCATGTTGGGATTTTAGAAGCCTGTCAAGTTTCGGCTTAAGAAGAAGCCCAATAAGTCTCTCTAGAATTTTAATCAGAAAGGAAGAGAGGCTTATAGGTCTAAAGTCATTCGATTTAGTGTGAGAGGACTTACCCGTTTTCGGTATAAAGATAACTTTTGTCTCTCTCCAAGCTGTTGGAATATAGTTAAGGCGTAGGCAACCATAGTAGATTGTCTGAAGCCAGGGTACTATAGCATTGAAGCTATAGTGGAGTTGAGCTGGTATAATGCCATCGGGACCTGGAGATTAATAAGGTTGGAATGAATAGATCGCCCATCTTAACTTCTCCTTGCTGGTCAGTTGCTCAATCTGTTGAGGCGTAAGGTCGCAGGGGAGTGTTTGAAAGCTGGAAATGTCAGAGTAAACATTACCAGGAAAATGCGCATCCATGAGTATATCTAGGGTTTCGATGCATGAATCCGTCCAGGTGCCATCTTCCTTTTGAAGAAAGCTTGGTACTGTCGGGGATTTCGATAGTATTTTCCTGAGCCTTGAAGCCTCGGAAGTACCCTCTATTTCTGTGCAGAAGGAGGACCAAGAGGCCCTCTTTGCTTTCCTGATTGCAGTTTTGTAAATGCCTAGTTTAGACTTATAGCTATTCCATGAGCCCTCACTATTGCTACGCCTTGCGTAGTTAAAGTCTCTATGACAGTCCTTTCTGAGAATTTCAATCTCCTGAGACCACCATACGGGTTTATGGGATTTTTTGAAAACTTTTTTCGGACATGGTCTGTTTAGTGCATCCGAACATTTTTTAGTGAAGTCTAGAACCAGAAGATGCAACTCTTCTTTGTTAGCAACGTGGGAAGAAGTGACTGAATTCAGTGATGTTTTAATTAGTTTATTTTACCATCTCCAATTTGTCTTACGGAGATTTCTTATTTTTAGAGGCATGGATTGATTGGTTATTTTCCAGCCGAATTCTATATATCTATGGTCCGAGAACGAATGTTCTTTTAAGACCTTACAAGAATGAATTTCTTCCGAGAAGTTTTCTGATACTAGGGTGATATCCAGAACTTCTTCTCGATTTTTGATAATAAAAGTTGGCTCATTGCCCTTGTTCATTATATTTAATTTAGTGTTTAGTAGGAAGTTAAAAAGTGACTCACCTCTGTCGTTGTTGTTGGTACTGCTCCATTGTGAGTGGTGTGCATTTGTATCTCCACCCAGAAAGATGTGCGTGGCTGGATGAGTTCCCTGTAGGAGTTCCCGGAATGATTGCGTGGGTATAGGCTCATCATAGGGAAAGTAAAAGGAAGCGATCCTTAGTTTCTTGGGCCCCAGCTCCAGGCTGACCACAGAGAGGTCCCCATGACTAAACTGAGGGAGAATTAACCAATTCAAGTTAACTTTCGCTAAAATATAAGTACGAGTTTTACCTGTGTTAGATACATAGTATATTTTATAGTTTGGTGTATTCAGGCCAAGGATTTTGTTGTTGTTCATCCAAGGTTCCTGAATCAGCACCAAGTCGACATCGCCCGTTGCCAGGTGTCGCTGGAGAGCAGCCGAAGATGCTTTGCAGTGATGCAAGTTAATTTAGAGTACCCGGAACATCCTTGGTTACTCCAACAACCGTTGTGTCAGCCTCTTCGTCGCTGAGGGGCTCCTCTGACGGAACCTGCTCCTTTAGGAGATTTGTCATCGCCGTCGCTAGTTGGGATGCGGATGATAACTCGTCCTCGCTTCCAGAAACCAACTCGTCGATGTCGCTAGGATTCTCAATCGTGGCACTACAGACCGCACGATTTACGAGAGACACCGTGTCCGTTTTATAGATTCTTGGGTGAATCTTGCTAAGCCCATAGTTTAGGGTAAATTTGTCCTTGTTCAGTTGATCAAGACATTCATTGTTGAGGATCAACAAAACCTCCATCTTGGATTTCTTGGGATCGGTTTTAGCATCCTCAGCTTTAGGTTCCAACTTCACCACCTTCCAGCTTTGTGTGGATATGGCTGGGTTGAAGACATTCAGCATTTCCAGAATTTCCTCAGGTTCAGATGGCGCGACTGGAACCCGGACTCTGGCTCTTGGTCTTGACGGAATTTCGTCCAAATTTACCGCTTTTAGACGAGCGCCTGGGTAGACCTCACCAACTTTACCAATCGCCGCTTTAAACAGCTCAGCGGATCTTTCATTTTCACAGGCCATCAGCTTGACGTTGCCCTGGTACCATCCCGCATCCGTGCATGCTGGAGGTGGTCCAGGGTTGTCCTTCAGGACCTGCAAGGCGACATTAGCGAGCGAAGCCTCTATCCAGCTCCATTGGTGCTTGGGTATCTTACCATCCTCGCTGTTCTGGTCTATCACCCCTACAATTGTGCTATTCTTAGCAACCTCTGCGAAGGATCTTGCCCCTACACCATGGGCTTTAGCGCTCTTGGCGGTCGGGTTCTGGGTAGGTTCCTCCACAGATCGATTTCTTTTTGCGGCTGAAATTTGCCGGGGAGGCTCTAGCGTGAAGTCCGGTAAGACCTTTTTTGCCCACTCTATATCCTCCTTAATTTTTTTTATGTCGCTCTTCGAAACCTGTCCCTCCTTAATAGAGTCAGTGGCCAGACTTCGAAGAATTCGGGATGCCTTTTTGCGGTCTGCGTAACCTGCTTTAAGAGGATCCCTTCTTTCATAATCGGCCACCCTAGCACTGAACATTGGGATTACCTTAGCCCCCGATCCACTAGACGAACCCGCGTTTCCGCGTCGATTACCAACAGTGTTCGAGGAACTAGAGGGTCCAATGCCCGATGCACAGGCTTTCGATGTGCTTGCTGTTGTTGAGAGGGGTCGATGATTTGATGGTATCACTATCATCGACTGACTCTTATTTATGATTGAGGAGCCTGGTGGTACCACAGCTCTTTCATCGGAACATAAAGTCCCTACCGGGTTTTTTGTTAGGGTTCCGGATCCCCTTTTGGGTGTTGAAGTTTTTGTTGTTTGATTTTCCATAATAGATCCCACGAGTGGTGGAGAGAGGAAGGTCGACCCAGGCAGAGATCCGCAGTACCTGGGTAGGGCTGATTAGAACCGGAGGACGCCAGGTATCCGGAGCACACCGTTCAAGACCGGGCAATTATTTTAAACTGGGTCCCCGGCCAGGCTGATCCTCGGCACGGTACGTGTGACACCTTGATCCAACCCGGGGGGAAGAGAAGGGATACTTGGGGAAAAAGGAGGCAGTCTTGGTTGTTCTCACAGAATTTGTAGGGTAACACAACCCTGTGAAGAACGTAAGCCCCCACACCCAGCGATCGGATGGACCACTTATGTCAAGGTGCTGCCAGAGTCGTGGGGGATTCTATGGGTTATTCCATGAAAATTTTCCGAAGGAACTCTATCGTTAAAATCGAGTCCCCTACTTTTTGTTGGTAGATTTGTTCCCAAATTGACGTTCGTATGAAATATTACCTACACGTTCACATCCATAACTCAAAAACTATCGATCGGGTTTAATCGCCAGTAAGCGCGTTGGAAAGGTGAGCTCATTTTGATCAATTTCCAACATTGGTCCAACGGTTCAAAAGTTACGGGCATTTTTGTCCAAATTTTGTAAAATTTTTCCATTTTTTTCATGATTTCGTCCAAGAATATTACTTTCATGGCCATTTTTTTTGGCATTTTTATGCCAATGAGTTATGGATGTGAACGTGTAGGTAATATTTCATACGAACGTCAATTTGGGAACAAATCTACCAACAAAAAGTAGGGGACTCGATTTTAACGATAGAGGTATGGTTCCTTTGGCAAATTTTCATGGAATAACCCATAGAATACGGAAATCATAGGGAAATTGTCAAAAAATAAATCGACCCGCCTAATGTATATATACTATTGGTCATATAGTAAAAAGAACAACGGTATGAAACGAGAATATGAGGTGTACTTTGTAAGTGGTGCGCGGACGTCAGGTAACGCGCGAGTTTATTTAATTTTTTTGCAATAGTAATAATCATATCTCCATCGATAAAAAATTGTTTTCTATGTAAAATTTGACGTAGAATACGATGGTTATGTTTAAAACACGCTAAGTGGTGGGTAAGATTGGTTAAAATTTATGTAAACATTTAATTTCTCTATTTCTCTCTGTATAACAAGTGAAATTTTTTATAAATTTTTTTGAAACTATTTTTTTCTTAAAGTTCAAAGTCTTATTCTTCAAAATGAAATGAAAAATTTGTCTCTAGCTTAAACATAACCGAATTTATGAATTTTGGAAAATTAGTCTCCAAGGCAAAAATCACGAAAATATAAAACTTTTAACGCCCTCTATTTTCCCAAAAAAAAAATCCTCGAACACGTGTCTTTTTTTCGATATAGAACCCGTAAAAAAATTTTAGGGCAAATCAAAAATGTGGCGGTCAGAATGGTGCTCAGTTTGTAAAAGAATGATCCATATGTTGTTTTTTTTTTTTTGTATAGAATTTTTAATTATTCGATAAATTTTCATAAGATAAAAATAAATTACTTACCATACAAAAGGTACAAAATGCCAAACAATAATCAATTAAAAACAATTGATGTGCAATACACAACTTTCTTCTTGCCGCTCCATGTCTTTCGGGTTTTTGACAGATAAATATATTTGTTTTGTTTGCACAACAAAAGCAAAAGGAAGCAGTAAGCTAGAAGCAAAGATAATTCAGCGAACAAAAACAATAACGAAACATATGCAAATATTTTTTCAACTAACTTATTATCTTAATAGAATTTAAAAATTTTGGCTTCGTTAGGAAATAAATTTGGAGACATAGAACAGTTTAGAACAAAAAGGATGCATCGTTGGACCCACGAGAGAAGCATAGCTTTTCGCAGTTTCTTAGATTTGATAAATTAATTTTTTTTTAAATAAAATAATTTGTATAACATAATAGTTTATGTAACATAAAGTTAATAAAAAAACTCAGTAAATAACACCAGTAAATTTTATTTAATTTCATTATTATTTTTTTTTTTAGTTTATTACATGCAACATTCATTTTAAAATATTTTTGTAGATGTTTTCAATTATTTTGGAATTTTATTAATTGATTTATAGGTTCATGATAACTAAAATGGAAAACGTTTGTTATAGATGTTATGTCGTCAATATTCTAGCAAATACTATATCAATAGTTGTCCTTTATCATGTTGTGCAAACACTTGGATCGCTTATTATTTGTAAATTAAATATATCAAAAAGGAATTGTGTAATGTTAATGTTAATGTTGTGTGGTGGAGATGCGTACTGCGACCTAAATGAGATCTATTGTACCTCCTTCTCAAAGCTCCGCTGGGTTTGCGGATTACAGAATTTCATCCAGCCCTATTTCTCTAATGAATTTGAGAATATTCTTAGGTTCAAGGGATGAAACCTGCTCTAGACTCAGCTCATAATTCCCCAGTGCTAGTTTACGTCTGCGAGCCACGGCGTCGCAGTTTGTAAGTAGGTGTATTGGAGTCTCCTCTGCTTCTTCACAGAAACGGCAGTTACTATCGGTCTCTATGCCCAATTTCATCAGGTGGTGTTTGAGTTTACAGTGTCCTGTAAGGAACCCCGTTAGAATCCTAAGATTCGGTTTGCCTAAGCTTATGCACAATTTTGCTCTCCGAGTGTTAAAATCTCTGAGGAGCAATTTGGATTGCCTTAGCTTTGGGAGGCTTTTCCAAAGGTTTGAACCTTTATTCCTCTCCTCCCTTCTTAGTTCTTCTTTTATAGAATGTGTGCCCAATCCGCAGAATGGTTCTGGTCCTATAAATTTTGTGGCTGCACCCTGTGGCGCTAGACCATCAGCTTCTTCGTTACCCTGTATTCCTTTGTGTCCTGGGACCCAAAGTATAGTAACAGTGTTATTCTTGCCTAGTTTGTTGAGTTTTGTTAGGCATTCCCATGTTATTCTCGATGATATCTCATAGGAAACTAATGCTTTGATTGCTGCTTGGCTGTCTGACATCACAACTATAACCTGACCTTTGTATTTACGGTCCAGATTGAATTGTGCACACAGCTGTATTGCTAGGATTTCCGCTTGGAAGATACTGGGTGTTGTCCCCATAGGTTCAAAGTGCTTGGTTCTTGGCCCGTACACCCCTGCGCCTATACCTTCCAATGTCTTGGACCCATCTGTATACCATGCTATACAGTGTGGTTTCTTGACTTGCGATATCATCTCGCTGTCCCACTCTTTCTTGGTACTAAGCTTAATTCCGAAGTGTTTTTCGAAGTTATACCTTTTTACTATATCGTCTCTTGGTAGATCGATGTAGGGAGTGTGCTTTGCAATATCCTCCTTCTCTCTACTGCTGATAGTTTTACCTAAACCTGTCCCCTCTTTTGCAATGCACAACAGAGTTCGCTTGGCTACTCCCTCTATGACAAGGTGTAAGGGTGTTAGGTCCAGAATTACTTCTAGTGCTGCTGTAGGGCATGTCCTCATGGCCCCTGTGATGCATACACTGGCCAGTCTCTGCACCTTTGTTAGCATATTCCTCATTGTGGTTAGCTTGGCTCTCTCAGCCCATGCTATTGCACCATAGGTGAGGATGGGTCTCACCATCATGGTATACATCCAGCGGAGAATTGTTGGGTTACAACCCCAGCTTTTCCCCGCCAGGCTCCTACATACCAAGAGTGCGCGTGTTGCTTTGTTTATAGTTACCTCTGCATGTCTTCTCCAGAGAAGCTTTGAATCTATTGTAAGTCCCAGATACTTTACTTCTCCTTTGAAGGGAATTTCAGTGCCATCCATTCTCATTGTTCGGAGGTTTGGCAGGCTTCTTTTGTTAGTAAAAGGTACTATGGTGGTTTTCGCTGGGTTGATACTTAATCCCACTGTGTTGCACCACTCCTTTGTTACTGACAGTCCTCTCTGTATCAGGTTACAGAGTGTATCCTCGAACTTCCCTCTCGCTATTAGGCGATGTCGTCTGCGTAACCCTGACATTTTATGCCATTCTCGGTTAGCATCGTTAATAATTCGTCCACAACAAGACTCCACAGCAGTGGAGAAAGGACTCCGCCTTGTGGGCAGCCTTTTGTTGTTTTGATTCTTATAGTGGTGTTTCCCACTTTTGTTTCTGCAGTTCTAGTGCTAAGAATTTGGCATATCCATCTGCTGAGCATATCATTTACTCCTTTATTGTGTAAAGACTTCTTCACAGCCTCGTGAGAAGTATTTTCAAAGGCTCCCTCTATGTCTAGAAAGGCACAGAGTACGGTTTCTTTGTTTTTGAAAGCTGACTGGATGTTGCTTGCCAACTGGTATAGAGCAGATTCTGTAGACCTGCCCGCCCTCTACGCGTGTTGACAGGGGTGCATTGGTGCCTTCTCCAGAATCTCAGTTCTTATATAGTTATCTATTACCTTTTCCATTGTTTTAAGTACAAATGAGGTAAGGCTAATGGGTCTAAACGACTTTGGTAGCGTGTAGTCTATTTTCCCTACTTTTGGTATGAAGGTGACTATCGCCCTTCTCCATTTCCTTGGGATATAGCCCAGCACAAAGCTGCTTCTAGTTATTTTGACTAGGTGAGGCAATATAGTTTCTGCACCTTTTTGTAGAAGTGCAGGAAAGATGCCGTCTACACCTGCTGATTTGAATGGTTGAAAGGTTCTGAGTGCCCAATCTAGACGAGCCTTAGTACAAATGCTCGTTGCAAGTTTCCATTCTTCTTGATTTGGAGTAATCTGCCTGTCTGCTGTCTCATACTCAGTTACCGGTGTACTGCCCGGGAAATGAGTTTCTAGAAGGTGACTGGCTCGTTGCTCTTCTCTAAGCGTATAGCTTCCGTCTGGCAATAGAAGTGACATTCTTGTCTCCACTCTGCCTTTAGCCATTGCTTTGTGTATCCTGGCTGCTGCTGGCGTGGAAGAAATGTCTTCACAGAAGGTTCTAAAGCTCTGTCTTTTGGCTTTCCTGATTTCTTTATTATACTCCGTCAGAGTCGCCGTGTAGTTGTGTCATTCTCCGATGCGCTTTGCGGCATTAAAGCTGCATCGCACTTTCTTCCGGAGTCTGGTCAGCTCAGCGCTCCACCAAGGAGTATGTTTTGTTCTTGCCTTGTGCCCTGTTGGACAGCTAGATTCGTAGGCATTATATACTGCATTGTTTACTTGCTCTACATAGCATTCAAGTTCTAGGATGTTACTAATTCTACTCCTAGCTTTTACGTTCTGTAGGTTTTCTTTCAGGTTGTTGGTGTATGTGTCCCAACTGGTATTTCTTGGGTTTCTTTTGGGTTCTGTCTCTTGACATTTCGCCCCAAATCTTAACTCTATTATTCTATGGTCAGATATTGAAGGTTCCATTGATACCCTCCATTCCCTAATCATATCCCCCACATCTGGGCTTCCTATGGTGAGATCTAAGACCTCTTCTCTAGCCCTAGTTACAAAGGTAGGTGTTACCCCCACATTGAAAAAGTCTAGATTACTACTTAAAAGAAATTCTAAAAGGTACTCACCTCTGGTGTTGACGTCGGTGCTTCACAAATTGTGTGGTGCGCGTTGGCGTCACAGCCGATGATTAGTGGAAGGTGCTCTTTCCTGCAATGCTCCACGAGTCTTTTTATCTCCTCTGGGGGAATGTTGAGATCGTCCCCAGGAAAGTAAGCGGATGCGATCACTATGGCGCGGTGCTTGCCATCAGTTTCAATGTGAGTCTCGATAACTGAAAGGTCCCGCGTCATAAATTCTGAAAGACAAATATAATTAATATTTTTCTGCATTAGAATACATGCTCTGGGATTGATTGTTCTCTGGTCCCAAGTTACCTGACCCTCTTTGCAGTAGAGGCCACTGACTTTTCCCCTGTAGCACCAGGGTTCTTGGATCAGCACGAAGCCCAGTTGTTCTGTGGTAAACCTCCGAGCAATAACTGCCGAAGCAGCTTTTGCATGGTGGAGGTTTACCTGGGCAAATTTCGTGCTGGTTACTGTGCCGATCGTCATAGCACTGGTCTGCTGCCCCGATCTTCTTCAGGCAGCGTTGCTACTACCTCAGTTGAAGTTTCGCTTTTACAACCGTCAATCGAGAGAGCAGCGAGGTTCATGCCCTCTGCCTGATCTCCGATTGAAGGTGTTGCGGTGATGACCGAGACGGAGGCGAACTTCTCCGTAACAACTTCACCAGTTACTTGTATTGGTGGCGTTGCGTCTTTTCCTTCATTGTGAGTCGCAGATGTGGCTTCTGTGGACGTTACCACTGTTGACGTTACAGCTGAGGGCGCTGCAGCTGTGGATGTTGCTGCTTTGACCGGTTTGGTCGTTAGTGGCGATTTTGTGCCCAACACCGGAATGGTTCCAAAGCGGAAGCTGATAGTGGAGCCCCTTGACTTGATAGTCTCAAGTGACTCCCTATCTATTGAGAACGTGAGCATATGCCCACTTCCCTCATCCTTGGAGCTCAGTATCTTCCAATACTTTGTATTGAGACCATCGTTCTGGGCGGCAATTAGTCCCATCGATCTATTGATCTCCGTGCTTGAACTTCTTGGCAAGAACATTCTAACAGTATGCCCTTTTGGGACCTCCTCCCCTAGGCAAGCCATAAGTTCTAGCCCTTTCCATTGCTCGAGCTTTGGTGCTGTTGCTCGCAGCCATTCTGCTGTTGAGGGATTCGAACAGTCGACCAGTAACATGCCCGGACGAAAGTGAATTCCCTCAAACTGTAGCTTGGTGGACCAGCCCTTCACTACTTCGCTCAGTATGGCTTCTTCTAGCTCCGAGAGCTCATCCGGACTTAGCATTTGTCGGGGGTATTCTTTGGGCAGAACCGCTATTTGGATGCCCTTAGTTATGCTTGCATAGCTTTTCCTATTTTTCTGCGGTTCTGGCTCGGGTACCTTAGCCCCTGTCATTGACCTACTGTTGCTTCCAGGAGCTATTCTGGCCTTCTTGCTCTCTGGACGTTGAGGAGGCGTTATCTCGCTGCAGCTCCTCTTCGTTGCCTCTGGTACCGGTGCTTCGCCAGCTTTACCCCGATGCTCTACCGCTCTTTCATGAGCTACTTCGGGTGCCATGCCCTGTTCCAGATAGCGCAGATACCATCTTACGCCTGCTCCACTAAGGCCGACTCTTAGTGGATCGTCTAGCCCTCCTGGCTCCCCGCGCTGAGGAAGGTGTACACGGCGACGTCTACTGTGGAAGGGCTTGTGTTTTTGCCCTTCTTCTGATTCCCTTTTCTGTGCCGCATCCTTGGAAGTTGACGCAGTTTCCGTGATTGGGATACTTTTTGGAGCCGACGTCGTATCATCCCGGTGTTCTTCCGGGGGAATTTTGACAGGATGTGATCTCCTGGGGCTCGCAGTTTTTCTTTGGTGGCTGGTACTAGGCCTTTGACCGCTGTGGATGGTATGCTCCACTCGATCTTTGCCGTACGGGTGCCTCCTCATCTGTGTGCTGCAGTGTCTGTGATCATTATGGATTCTATGCTCCACCTGATCATTGCTGCGTACAGTCCTATTGACTTGTGTTCTGGCTGGCAGAGGAGGATTTCTCCTAGGTTTGGTGCCTTGCCGTTGACCTTCTTCTTGGAATCTCTGTTCCATGAGGTCTGCTGCTCTGCTTGCGGTGACTCCCCGCAAGTCTTCCTGTTTGTTGTGTTTTGTTTTTTTGTTTGTACTCATATTTAGGGTTCGACCGGTAGCTCGTGTCCGAGGACAAAAGCGTCGCAGTCTATGTTTTATGGCTGGGAAAGGGTGGTCAACCATGCCAGAGCCCGCATACCATGGTAAGGCCACAGTTACTTCATGAGGCGGCCTGTTATCATGAAGGCTCCGTTCCAATACAGTCGGTATACCCCCTGACTGCAAACCATCCAATGGGCACGGTGCGCATGACAGCCTGGATTAGGGGGGAGTAACTTTTAGTTGTCGCTTCACAAAAGATGCAGGCTCTGCTGAGCTGTAGGGTTATGCCCAACAGGGAGGAACTACTCCAACCGGCAGTATTGTGTCATTGCAACTTAAGCCCCTACATCGCGTCAAGATTGTTACTCGGAGTAGGGGCGTAAGGAATTGTGTAAGTGCCCATGATCATTCATGCCTTAAATCGCAATTAATATCTCCACCTAAAACAATTGGCATTTTCTTCCTATACTTTTTTTCACTTTTTTGTAATTGTATTTCTAGATTCTGCGGAAAAGATAGAATTTTTCCGTTTTCTAGAACTAAACCAAATAAATGTATATTAAACTAGCAACCCTCCGCGGCTTTGCTCGCGATACGGAAACAATTTCTTTTTTTATATTTTTTATAACAATGAGTAACGCAAATAATAGCTTTGATTATTTTGAAAAATTTCAGATATTGTTGCGATTCCCTTCTCATTCAAATAATAGTGCAATGAAAGCTGCAACAACCAAAATTATAAAAAAAATAACACGAAGGTCAATGTCAAAAGAATAGCCCACCCTAGATTTAACAATATATTTGTGTCGCTAAGGAATAATCGCTAAGTCGACTTAACAGCATGTTCTGACTACACCCGAAAATGCATATTTTCGAGGTACTTCATTTTCGAGTGAAAACGAGCTTAAATTACGCATTTTTGCCATACTAAAAGTTGTCAAATGAGTCGCAACGCATTTTTAATGAAAAGGATTTTCAATGAAGAAATAAGCTTTAATTTGCCATTGCTAATTTACGTTACAGGATCGAGAAAGCTAAGGTTGGAGTGTCGGGAGGCTCGCCTACAATCTGGGAACATTATAATACTGTTCACCAAACTCTAGGCAGCTTTAAAATTAATAATGTTGACCAGTTGATTAATGATAGCTTGTTGTAAGTACTGATGAACTTTTGTATTTGTTTTTAAAACGTTTTCATTAGCTTCATTTCTTGTATGCTTGTCTCGTACAAATTTAGGGACACACTTTTAACAATTTTACCATTACGGTGAAGAAATATCGTCGAGGTATGAAAGCAACCTCTCAGTTTCAGGAAAAGCTTCATCAATACCATCATCATTGTCAATGACAGCATCTTCGCCGCTGGCATCACCGGTAACTAGATCGTGACAGGACAATTCGTCATCGGAGACAATAATGTCAACATCTCCATCCACACGTAATAGTTCATCAGTATATGCGCCGTCTGGAAGAAGAAATAGATCAACTTTTCAAAAAGATGAAAGGAATTGAAAATAGAATTGTGAAGCAACATGAAGAGATGATTGATATTGCGAAGGAAATATCGGAAACTAACAAACGCAACTCTAGCCTTCTAGAGGAATTCGTTAAAAGTAATGTCAAGATAAACACAGCTTTCATCAACTATTTGAAGAAGCAGGATTTATGATTATTTTAAAACCTATATGTGGTAACGTAAACTTTTTGTGCAATCAGTGATTTCGGGTCTCACAGAACCCTTACTTCATTCTGTGACTTCTTTACTTAAAACTAATCTGTGTTTCAAAAAATATATAAAATATATAAAAAAAATTATAAAATATATAAAAATATAAAAGTGAAATTAAATGAAACTATAAAAATTGGTTTATAAAACTGAAATTAAATTAATAAATGTGTAATCAAAAATCATTTCTTTTTATTTTCAAATTTTAATGAACAAATTTTTTTAGGTACTTTGCAGTCTTCATTGTCATATAATATCACGTTCACTAAATTTAAACTTCTTAGCCTAACGTATAAGTTTTGTAATAAAAACTTTTTAACAAAAAAAAAACCAACTTCAAAACCACTACAAAGTAAAAAATAATTTTAGATTACTTCTTACATTAATTCTTGGTCAAATTTGTGAATTTATTTATTTATATTTTATTATGTTGACTTTATATGTTTTAAATACAAATTCTAAATGTTTGATAGTTTAAATCATACTTGATTTTAAATACAAATTCTAGTTGTTTGATAGTTTAAGATCGTTTATTGAGCTTAAGGTCAAAGTTAGAACAATTAATTGTTCTAACGAATCTTTCCAAAGAAACAACAACAACAACAACAAAGTTTTTCAATATGAAAAGGAAAAAATCACTAGCTGATCTTATTGCAATTTCGGCCTGGCTAAGGGCTTCATCAGAAATCTTTGTGATACCTTTGTGATTTCATAATTTCACATTTGTTGTTGCATTTTTGCTTTTATTTATATTATTAAATTGGAAAGCTTATTACTATAAATTTTTTCTATTTTGTATTATTGTCATAAATATATTCATTTCTCCATGAATATAAAACCTTTAAAGCCGGAGCGTTTATTTTATAAAAGTCTAATTATATAAGCGCCGACTTTAAAGGTTTTAACTTCATGGAGCAATGAATATATTTATGACAATAATACAAAATAAAAAATTTATAGTAATAAGCTTTTCAATTTAATCTATATATATAAAATGGAATGTGTGTTTGTTTATTTGTTTGTTTGTACCTTATAGGAGACCAAACCTCTGGACCGATCTTCCTGAAATTTTCACAGCATTTAACTGGGACTCTGGCATGATTAATAGGATACTTTTTTCGACCACGCCCACTTTCACGCCCACTTTCACGCCCACTTTTGATAAATTATGTAATTGCTCCCATATAGTTTTTAACAGATTTACTTCAAATTGTTTACACATTATGCTCCAGGCGAGGTAGAAATAAAAATGTCTTACGCCACGCCCCTTTCACGCCCCTTTTCACGCCAAATTTAAGTTTTAAACTTTTTGTTCTCTGTACAAATTTGTTCCTTCCAACGGATTATTTTTTATTTGGTAGTATATTGCTCTTAATACTGTTAACGTCGCCATATTACTATGAACCACGCCCATTTCACTGCCCTCTTTTTTTACTTCAGATACTTACTTATACCACTAACAATGTTTGCTATACAAAATACTTTTTTTGTAATATGTATTTACCTAAAGTTTTATATACTTTTTATCTACAGGTAAGGTAGCCATAGATTTTTTTATTACCAAATCCCCCCTTTTCGCCCCATTTTACTTTAATTATAATTAAACTGCTTTCAATCTATATATATAAAAATGAATGTCTGTCTGTCTGTTTGTTTGTGCTTTATAGGAGACCAAACCCTTGGACCGATCTTCCTGAAACTTTCACAGCATTTTACTTTGACTCTGGAAAGAATAATAGGCTGTGTGAAGTTTTTATTGGACAAAGGGGCGTGGCACTGCCCATATAACCCAAAAATTTAAATCGCCATATTTTGGGCATTTTTTGACCTACGTTGATGCTATTTAGTGCGTATGGTATTGGCATAATTAGGAATACGTACCAGGAGAAAAGTGGGTGGAACCACTCCCCTTTTTAGGAAAATTAAAAATCGCAATATAGTCTTAACTACTGGACCGATCGTCATTAAATTTTCACAATAGGATATACTTACGAAATAATAAATTCTTGACTATATAAAGTTGTGAGTGGGCGAAGGGGCGTGGCCTCGCCCATATAACCCAAAATTTAAAACCGTCATATCTTGGGCATTTTTTGACCAACGGCGGCAGTATTTGCTATATAAGGTATTGGCATGAATAGAAATACGTACCAAAAGAAAAGTTTGCGGAGCACGCTATATTGTAGGCTGGACCTGACAACCGATCTTAAATTTTCACAGCGTTCAGCTTTGACTCAGGAATACTTATTACATGATAATATTTTTCGACCATGCACACTTCTGCACCTACTTTTTTACTACGTTTATTAACGGCTTTACCACAAATTTAAAATACATATTAATTAAAATAGTGGGGTAGCCCCATTCTCTTTCTTCCACCACTGTCTTCAAAACAGCTGATTTTATAATACGTGTTAATTAAAATAGAGAGTGGGGTAACCCCATTCTCATTCTCCCACAACTGACTGCGAAACAGCTGATTGTGTAATTGCTGCTTTTTGATTGGTCTAAAAATAAAAAGGGGGAGCATGAAGCAAATTACATGTGATTCAGTGCTGAATTTTAATTGGTTTACAACAAAAAAAGAGGCGATGCATTGCAATAATTAAATTAAATAAACAAATTTTTGTAAATATATAAATACTATTAATTTTATTTTATACGAGGGGGTAGCGAAGCACACCGGGTTCAGCTAGTAATATATATAAATAAGTTAACAAATTTGACCAAGAATTAATGTGAGAAGTAATCTAAAATTATTTTTACTTTGTAGTGGTTTTGAAGTTGGGTTTTTTTTGTTAAAAAGTTATTATTTCTTCCTTTTTAGAGATTATGATAACAATTTTCCAATTCTTGTAACGAATTTTCTTACCCTAGTGTCAATATTAACTGAAAAACAGTATTTTTTTATATTGCCACGCCCTTTTCTCCAGTAACGCCCACTTTCTTGACCTTAAATTTTCATAATTATGCCTACCTATTTGCCTAATTTCAGTATCCTAATGTCAATATTATTCGAGTTATGGCGTTTTTCTAATATTGCCACGCCTTTGTTGAACAACGCCCACTTTTTGACCATAATTTGTAATAATTGTTCTAACCCTTGTACCAATTTCCAGTACCCTAGTGTCAATATTAACTGAGATAGAGTATTTTTCTTATATTGCCACGCCCTTTTGTCCAACTACGCCCACTTTCTTCACAGTAAATTTTCATAATTATGCCTACCTCTGTACCTAATTACAGTACCCTAGTGTCGATATTATTCGAGTTACAGTGTTTTTCTAATACTGCCACGCCCTTCATCGAATAACGCCTACTTTTTTGAACATAACTTTAAATAATTGTGCCAACCCCTGTACTAAATTTAAGTACTCTTGTGTTAGTGTTATTCGATATTCAAAGTGTTTCTTATATTGCTACGCCACTGTGTCGAATACCGCCAACATTTTTAGACGGGCACCTCCGCGTTTGATATCTCTCTCTGTTGCCAAAAAATTTTGGCAATCGGGCAAGTACTTTAGGAGTTATCGATGTACATACATTAAAAAAACCAACCAAATTGAGAACCTCTTTTTTTGAAGTCGGTTAAAAATATAAAATCAATAAACATAAACGAAAAAAATTTTTAATTTTTATGATAGTTGGCTTGATTTTTCGATCGTATAAAACGTTCTTAAATTTTTATGATAGAAACTTTAAATAAACCCTACATTTATGCTAATCATATGACAGAACATTAAAAAAGCCATTTTTGGTTTTGATTATTTTTTCATCAACAAATATTTTTACCAAAGTTTTTTGCGAAATAAAGAAATTCGTTAAGGTTGTTTTTGAAAAATTATAAAAATTAGAAGGGAAATAAAAATTAAAAAGATTGAATCATAATTGGACGAAGAATTAATCAGAATTAAAAAAAAAAAAAGTAACATGACCGAGTTATTCACTCTCAAAGCCAGCACTTTATTTTTTGAGTTGTTTTTTTTCTATTTCACCAAAAAATAAAATTAGTACTAAAAACTTTTTGTGTGTTTCAGGTATGAAAGATAAGTCCTGAGTTGTGCATGTTTTTATATTGAAACTTGGTGTATATGTACTATGAGACTAAGTAGTGGTCACTTTATACATAAATATTGCCACGCTTACTTTTACCGCCCCTTCTTTATAGACAAAATCGTTTGTGCATTTTTTTTTAAGATCTCAGGAACGATAACACCATAGGCCACCATAATTACGACATCTGTTATCAATGTTTATCTCTCAATTAATAAAAAAACGAAAGTTGCCACAGAAGTTGTAGTTACTCTCGGCAACTCAGTATGGTTACTCTCGGCAACTCAGCTAAAAATAAGCGTAATCGAAATATAACTAGCATTATAATTACGGATTTTTGCATGTTTTATAATGAAACTTGGTGTATATGTGCTCTGAGACCCAGTAGTGGTCACTATATATAGAAATGTTGTCACGCCTACTTTTACCGACCTTTTATGTATACACAATCGTTCATACTGTGTCTCTTAACATCTCAGGTACGGAAACACTTTGGGCCACCAAATATACAACATTTGTTATTATGGTTAATATCTCGGTTAATAAAAAATACCCCCTTTTACCACCCGCAATTAAATAAAAATGCTTAGACGGTTTTGGTAGTCACGAATTGAAGCTTCAAAAAGAAACGTGTGGCATGTGTGGCTTGAATGGCACGTTGTTTGGACACTTTCTCACTTTTTAAAAATTCACAAAATGAAAATGATCACAAAGATATTAGTTGAATTGGTGTAGTACAACGTCTGTCGGCCCCGCTAGTATTATATAAAAGCCTTTGACACGTACGGATGTTCCGCAATCACACGAGAACCACTAAACTGATTTTAGCAATAAAAGTACCAAACTATTTGCTATTTTAGCTGAATCGTGGTAGGCTATGTAAGATTTACCACGCCTGCTTTTCAACTCCACTATATGCAACAAATTCTATATTTCAGGCGATTCAAGTCGTATAAGTCTTAAATTTGGTAGTTTAGTTTGTATAGTTACTGTAGGAAATTGTACTCAAAATTAGTTTCCACGCCCCCTTATACCACCCACAAATCAATGAAAATGCTATATTTCAGACGGTTTTGGTCGTATAACACTAAAATTGTGGAATTTAGTTCGTATGGTTACTTTTGGGAGCTGTACTAAAAATAGGCGTGGTCGCACTATGAGCACGCACTTTTTTCAGGGGATAAGCGTGGAGTGAAGCAAAGTGGGGCATGTGCAAAGTGCAGATGGTTCAGGAAGCAAAAAAATTGCCACACCCCCTTTTACCGCCCAAAAATTTATAAAAATGCAGTACAAATCTTTTACAAAAAATCAAAACTCCTAAACCGCTCATATGATTAGAATGAGAATTTGTATAGAGGGGTTTACCAGAGACGGTAAATCTTTTAGCTCTACCTATTTTGATCTATCTTTAACCCCCGAAGGCGCTGTAGTACAAATATGAACTTAATGCTAATCCAAACGGCTTGGCGTATTTCCCTCATACTTGGTACACAATTAAGTAAAATTTGCACATCTGACTATCCTTCATATGACATTGCATTTATTTGCAAAAATTCTTCCAGCTAAGCGCAAAAATTATTTTACTGTTTTTGTCATCAAAACAACAAGTATACAAATGCAGTTTCACTGATAACATTTAATGGACGTCGGACAAGGAGCGTGGCAGTAACGCGCCGGGTTTCAGCTAGTCCTTAATATAAATTTATAACTCACACTTAAGTAGTGTTTTTATAGTTTACTCTGTTTGAAATTTTTTAAGTTATGAAAAGATACATTTTCAAACTGTTATTTAATAAATAATGAACTTGAAATACTTACTTATATTGGTAGCAATAGCTTTTCTAATCTCGGTCGCTTCGACTTCGTTGTCATGCAGCATCAGGATTTGGTCGGAAGGCTCTCGTGTACGATCAATGCACTCTTGCTCCTGAATCCATGTCGTATTTATGCATTCATTTCACTGGTTTACAAAATTATGCAGTGTACAGCATGCATTTAATATGATGTTTGCATTTGCAATATTATTGTCAATTCCTTTGCCTACACGTCGAAATCGAGCCTTAAGTTGTCCAAATGCATTTTCAACTACTCTTCAACATTTGGAAAGACTGTAATTGATTTTTTTTCCAGCAAACTCTGTTCTAGTATATTGTAGGCATACGACTTCATCAGATTTGGAGCTAATTTGAACGCTGCATCTCCTATGATGCACACGGATTCGTCATCAATTCGCACCCTGTGAGTTCTCTTTTTAATAATGACTTTTCATATATTTGTGAATTGTTACAACGACCAGGGCTGCCGATGTTTATATAAATAAACCGATACTTGAAATAAATCTATTATAAATATTAGTGATTAAATTGACAGCTATCTGGGTAAATATATATTAGTATATTTAATTAATTAAGCGAGAGACGGTTTTTTGAAAATATTTCTGACCAATAGCACCAAAGCATTGTGGAAGACCCATTTTCTTAAAACCCTCAAAACTTTCTTTTATTTTTTTCGATGTGAGCGGAAAAATATTCATGTACTCCGACCTCAAAACTTTCCAAATTTCTTTACAAAGTTCATGCAAAACTGTCCAAACAGTTTATTTGCCAATACCGATTATGTTGGATATGGTACGGTACTCTGCAGAAGATCCTCGCGCGTACAAACCAACAGCTACTCTTTTCCTTAAAGGAATTGCACTGCGCATGACTGTTTGTTCTTTCTATGCATTTAAGAAGGTCGCTCAGCAGTTCAAATGACAATCGATCCATATGATAATTATTTTTGAAAAAATCTTCGTCATTTAATTGACAATTGATTTCCCAAAACGACTTAGTGCGTGGCTGAAAAATTGTTTAATGTGTATTGAAAAGACGCCTTTAACTTGGTATTTACCTTTTCCCATGATAATTTTTGTCCGGACGACAAGGAAGCGATTGCCTCCGCTAGCATAAGATATTGCCGAATGTAGGTATACTTTCATCTTATGTACACACATTGGTGTAGCAAGCGGTGGGAAAGGGGGCAGTTATTTAGCTAGATAAACAATTTAAAAAGAAAACTTAAAAAGTTTTTAAAAATATCAGTTTTTTTTACAACGATAATATTTTTGTATTGTATATTTTGCTCTTCTTTCTCTCTTCTTCATAAGCATGATTTCGGATAACCATTTTCTTTCTATGTGTTTGCAAAAAGATAGAACAAAATGTAGAGTTCCTACTGCAATTCCACCACATTAGCTTAAAAGCACCCTTAAGTATGTAGTTTAACGCTTCTTAATTTCTTAATGCTTCTTAAACTAGATATTTATGCAGATGACTTTGATGTGAGCGACCTCCACGCGCAACTTAAATTGCTGAAGCAATTGCCTGGCCAAACGCCTTCAAATTGTAGTGACATTGTATCTCAATTTGAAAAAAATTCGGATACTGTAAAAAAACTATTAAATGAAGTTGAAAAACTTTTTGATTTGTTTTTGACTGTGCCTGCATCAGCAGCTTCATCTGAGCGTTCTTTTAGTGCACTAAGACGACTTAAAACTTATCTTTGAGAAACGACTCACTCATGCTGCACTTATTCACATTCACAAAGATAAAACCGAAGAATTGAATGTGATGGAGGTGGTAAAAGAGTTTGTTTCTCACAAGGACAGAAAGAAACATTTTGGAAGAATTTAAATTGATATAACTTTTTGTACCATATTGCATTTAAACCATGTAAAAATATACTTAGTCTTGCTTTGTGAAAACAGCAATCATTTCTTATATTTTCATATTACCATATGAAAGATGCTTTAAAAAATTATCTCTAATATCGAAATTGGAAAAACTTTTAAAAATAATGAAATTTTAATATTTTTTTATTTAGTTTTAATTTTTTTTATTTTGAAACTAAAACAAAAAACTTGTTCATTCATATTCATGTTTATTTTAAGAAATTTTGTTGATTTTTTGCACCCCCATTTTTACTGCCCCCCCAGATGAAATTAGCTTCTTGTGTACACATTTTATATATTTAAGGCTCAATTTCCTATTTTTTTGGATATTTACCATAAATTCTGCTGCAAATCCCGTTGTTTTGCTATTTGTTGCTATAAATTTTGAATAAAATTCCATGTCTGCTTCCATTTTTATACAATTATCAAAAGTAAGCAAACAGCTATCAAATGAAAATGAGGTAATTGAAAATGCGAGTGTGTGAACAGGTTTTGAGGTGAAAATGAGATAACCTCAAAAATGTGCATTTTCGGATGTCGTCCACACATAAAGAACTATAAAAATACACAATCTGGAGCTTCTAGCATGACCTTAGCAAAAGTTATGACACAAAAACTTAAAACCTTAGCGCGCTTGATTGCCTTGTAAAGGTTCGCAAAAGATACTTTTTCGGTATTCGTCTCGGTATAGATAGAATTCTGACTATCTATTCTTAAGATAACCCACAAAAATAAAGAATCCATTGAATATAAAAAATTAAATGTAAATGCAACTCACACCTAAGTAACTCGTGGCGCATAAATCCTTGGGCTTACAACGATCGAAAAAAGTTTAACGTCTAGAAAATGTTTTTTTTGCACATGTCTTTCATCGTATCTGCATTTCAATAGTTTTTTTATTATTTTAAAAATGAAGCTTGGTTTTTGAATTAAGCTTTTCTTTTCTATGAACAAATGCTTTTTAAATAATCGCAGGAGATACCTATTCTGAATTTGCTTGGTCTTGCTAATAAAAAAAATTAAAAGAAAATAAAATTAATAATATATTAGTTGTATTGTGGGAATTTGTGTCGATTCTAATAAACTTGAATTGGCTAAGGCTGCCCGCAGAGTAAGCGCCGAAGCAGACAGGCAGGCAGACAGGCACAAGAAAACTATGTGAACAAGAGAGAAAAAAGTTATTTCTATCTTGTTTCTTCGCAGGGCCTGCCTGCCTGCTTCGGCGTTTACCATGCGGGCAGCCTAAGGCAGACAGGCAGTCAGACAGGCACCAGTGCGACAAAAGTGGCTTCATACAGTTTCATATAAATCTGCTCGAAGTCCACATAGTGACGGGAGGCAGACCAAAGCAGGTACAGCGAGAAAAGAGTTTTGTCCTGGTTTCTCGCAGCTGATTTTTCGTGTTTGTCTAATTTTTGTTAAAAATTGATGGGCAATTTTTTAAACGCAGTTTTAACAATAGGAAAAATTTATATTAGATGTATTTTACGTTTATTATTTTTTCGTTGGACGAAACACACCCACAAACATAATAAGCATCATCGCATGTGTATATATTATGATAAACACACAAAAACAACACCATACAAACACAACATAGCAATGAGTGTGAAGATTGTTTTTGTTCTTGTGCATCTATGTTGTTGTTGTTATTGGTGATAAATTTTGAATAACTAAAACAACAAAAACTATGGGTTGATGAAATTACCAATTGTTGGACATGTAAAACAGATGAAAAATAATCCTTTTAATGCGTTGTTGTTCGCATTTAATACACATTTTGTGGAATCAGAACTCAAAGGACTGTTGATTTTGTTTTCATCATCTTTTGAGTGAAAAAAGAATCAAAATAAAAAAACAGCAACAACAGAATAAATTCGTCGAAATACACATACAAACAACAGCAGCGGCTGAGTCGGCGCACATGATAGAGTGAAAGTTGTGTTTTGTTTTTGTTGATAAATTCTTGCAATTTACTCTTATTTTTTTTGGTTTTTCAATAAGCACAACAAAACTGATTGACATGAAGTCAGTAAAAGCAAAATAGAAAAATTTTGTTTCTCAATTCTTGCGAAATTTGATTCCTTTGTTAGATATAGACAAATTTGTCAAAGAAAGCAAACATTTTAGTTTGAAAATGGATGTTGACATAGAAGCTCTTATAGGTGAAGTTTGTGCGCGCCCAGCGTTGTGGGATCAAAGCAACAAAAGCTACCACAACCGTATTATATTAGAAAAACTATGGGAAAGCATTGCTTAAATTATGAAAACACCAAGTAAGTTTGTTTCCTATTAGTATAATATTATAAAAAAATATTTTGACAAAATCGACAAAATTGTTTCAAAACATGCTGAAGGTTATCAGTGAATCCACGTTAAATGTTTTTTCGTGGAGAAGCATTCATAACAAAAGAAATGCGAAAAAAAAATCGAAACAATAACAAACTATGTCGCATTGATCTGATCTGCTTCTCGCATTCACTCTGCGGTGGTTATTTGTGGAGCGGGTTGCTGTCTGTGCCTGCCTGCCTGCTTCGGCGCTTACTATGTGGGCAGCCTAAGGCAAGAGCTTAACTCGAGCCTATAATTAATGAAGAATACAACGAATATCACAACATGAATGTAGATCAAACTTAAACCTAGGTAATTCGTAGCGCTTAAATCCTTCTGTTCACAATGATTGCAAAAAAAGTTTGATGACAGGAAAAGGTTCGCTTTAACTCGAATTCAAAACCTTTTTAATTTTTCCAGTGTATGGAGAAAAACGAAAAACATGTATTACAAAAGTAATTGGAATGTTTTTTTTGTGCTGAAATGTCTTTTATTGCATCTGCATTTCAGTATTTGTTTTTTATTTAAAAAATAAAGCTTGGCAAGGGTTTTCTTTGAATTAATCTTCTGAAAACGTAGATATTAGCCTTAAAGTCGGCTTAAAATTTGAGGGCGACGTTTTTAAATCATTGTACATACATTTACTAATACACTCACAGACAACACAATTGATCATAATAAACTTGGGTCCTTTCAGAAAAATCTATATATTATTACGCAAACAAATATTTTGTGGTATCAGTTTACCTAAGTTAACGTCAACATATTGACATAAAATTTATATCGATGGAAAGGTATTTTCGAGTAGATTTGCAGAATATAACTTTTATTTAAATAAGTAGTCATTAAGATAGGCCAAACTAAGCAAATGTAAAAATCCTTTTTCCCAATAAGACTATGGGAAACAGATCGATACAGCTCTGTTGAACATCGTTGCTGTAGCATACACGACAAAGAGTAGAGTGCTAAAGTGTCTCAGACACTGTGTGGCTCTGCTACTGTTGTTGCTGTTTTTAAATTACTATCTCTTTAAACTAATAGCCTGAACAGAATAAACTTGCAGATAATACAGTTGCTGAAGCATACACGAGAATTTTGACGGTCTGAGCTTTCATCTTCATGTATATCGAAACGACGTCTGAACGTTGTGAAAGAATCGAGATAATGGAAGGGTGTTTTGATTATAATAGACGGAACGGGAAGGAGTCAAGTGTCATCGTTTCGGGACGAAACGTTTGCAATCGGAATGGCGATTATAATAGCAACGGAAGAGGAGTTAATTTTTTTCTAAAATATATTGTCTTGCACAAAAAATTCCACCAATTCTTCTTTTTATTGTTTTCAAACATGAATTCAATCAAAACTTCAAAAATACGGGAAAAAAAACAAATGCAGAATAAAATTAATAGCAGCATCTGTCAACATAAATTTTTTACTCAAAACGTTATGGAACGCAGCGGAGAAATCAAAAATTTATAGATTTCAATGTCGCGTGCCGCTCCGTTCCGTCTAATTATAATCGAACTCAAAGGAGCCCATGTAACAGACAGTAAAGTGACATTTCTCAACATTCTATAACGTTTCGCTCCGTCTATTATAATCAGTCCTTTAAGCTTGGTATGTAGGTGCTATGGGTTCAAGGGGTGGTCGCTATATAAAAACTTTTGCTACGCCTTCTTTAAAAAGCAACTATATAACATTATATATCAATATAACAATATAACATCATAGATTTAAGTTGTTACTTCGATCGGGAGTCCCCTTACTGCAAATTTTTTTTTTGTTCAAAAATTTTTATTATAATGGCTGAGTATTGGGATATTTATTTATTTATTTATTGGCCAACCAAGGCAATTTACTTATTCTAACAGGTTTTTATAAATTTATTTACTTATTCTAACAGGTATTTATTTTTTATTTTTTTATTTTTTATATATTTGTTTTTCCTTTTCTCCCCTTCCTTGTTTTGGTGTTCAAAGATGTGCAATTCGAAGTGGGCGTAGTCCGCCCACCTAATTGACATTATTTCACGAACACGCCAAAAAGGAAAGGAAAGAGGAGAAGAAAAAAGATATATTATTAAATTTTCTACAGCAACGGTTGATGGGTTCATTACTGGCATATGCAGTATGATGCCGATATTCAGTTAACAGCCGAGTATGCCTTGTACGTCTTAAAGGGTCATTGAGGGTAATCTTGTTAGAGATATATTCGCAGTTAGTTACACCGCTCAGAACATCGAAAGCAAAGCATGTATCCAGTACCGTTCTTCTTGTTGATAGCGGTGTCAAATTTAATAGGGTGAGTCTGTGTTCATATGGTGGAAGGCTTCCATAATCGCGGGGGTTATAAGTTTCTCTCAAAGCGAATAGTAAGAACTGTTTTTGAATGGATTCGATTCTATCACAATGGGATCCAAAAACTGGATTCCAAATTATGCAGCCATATTCGAGTATTGGGCGCACTATTGCACAGTACAGGGATGTAGTGACCCATACATTCTTGAATTCGTATGCTCGTCTTTTAATAAAACCGAGCAGTTTACTGGCCCTGGATACAATCTTATCATAGTGTAAATTAAAGCGCAGTTTGTTTTCCAAGACCACTCCAAGATCAACTATATAATTGACCCTGTTAAGTTCAATATTATTAAGGCGGTATTTGTGATTTACAACTTGGTTTCTACGGGAAAAACTTATCACGCTACACTTTTTTACATTGAGGTAGAGTTTATTTTGGGTACACCAGGTCTCCAGAGATGAGAGTTTTAACTGTAAGAAAGTTACACCTTCCTGCGATTCAATTACGTGGTACAATTTTAAGTCGTCCGCATACATAAGATGTGGAATATCCTTCAACACCATGGACAAGTCGGATATGAAGATATTGAAGAGAAGAGGACCAAGGTGACTACCTTGCGGTACTCCAGAGGAGACTTCAATTTGCTTCGAAACAATTCCTTGAAATTTAACATATTGGGATCTACCATGGAGATAAGTTGATAGCCAACTAAGTAAAGATCCAGAGAAGCCAAATTTTTCTAATTTATGTATTAAGATGCCGTGATCAACACGATCAAAAGCTTTACTGAAATCAGTGTAAATAGCGTCTATTAGGTATCCTTTCTCCATCTTGCATAAAACGTCAGAAACCATTATCATGAGGTTAGTGGTTGTGGACCTTCCTTTTCGAAACCCGTGCTGCTGCTCGTTTAGTCTCTGGTTGATAAGGTACGTTAGCTTTTCGCAAATAATTTTTTCAAATAGCTTTGGGACGGCCGACAAAATTGCTATGCCTCTATAGTTTTCAACTGAACTTTTTTGACCGTTTTTGTATATTGGTATTAGGTGGGAAATTTTCCAAAAAGAGGGAAACACTCCAAGAGACAGTGATTTGTTAAATATAATATATAAGGGCACAAGTAGTTGGTCTAAGCATCGCACCAATAACTTTGGGGGAATTAGGTCTGGTCCAGGTCCCTTGGTTGCATCTAAACCCTTTATTGCATTCGATATGTCTTCTATTGACAAGCTTCTATTTTGAGGGTTTTGCGACGAGAGGATCAAATTTAGAAGCTCGGATTGTTTAAATCGTAACCAAATTAGAGAGCTATATTGTGATAAAGTATGTTGGTCTAATTGAGCAGATGACTGCTTTTTTAAGATATCTGAATCTTATACTGATACCCACATTGTCATGACATGCAGCATGAAAAAGACGAAAAAATTCTTAGTTTTTTGACGAACTTTAAGGAAAACGGGAGCTAATCTTCACGAATTTTTTGGTAAAAAAAAATAAGTTGCATCCATTGTTTATTTATGAATGCTTCTGATTACAGTCCTTACAGAGTATGTTAAATTAATTGTGAAATTGTATTAGCCAAAAGCATTTCTCAATTTAATGTTTTTAATGTTTTTAATATTTTTAACGTTGCTATTTTTTGTTAAAAAAAAAATAAAAAAAAGTATAGCAGTGAGGGGACTGCCGACCGAAGGGAAAACCTATATATAAAATATTAGTAATCCCTGGAAGACGTTGTCCTACCACGGACCGCCTTAATGCTATATAAGAATTTTTAGCAAGAGCTCAAGTGGAGGGAGGCATTAAAAAAAGACTTCAGAGCTAACTGCTGAAATAAAATTAAATTTAAATTTATCATATTTGTATTTTGTTTGACTGTCGTGAAGTCTCTTTTAATGCCTCCACTTTAGATCTTACAAGCAGGCAAACAGAAAAAATAGCAAGCAAAGTGCTATTTATTTTTCGCCGCCAATTCGTTTCATCCCCTCTAACGCTGCGCAACCGCTGTGATCATGTCATTCTCTCTGCGTTTTTGTTGTAGATTTGCTTGGTAATTGTTGTTGTGCAGTTAGCTTGAATTTTTTGTTGATGTATTTTTGTAGCTACAGTCGGCGTATGACAATCGAAGTATTTTTTTAACACTTTATATATATGTAAATAAAAACACTTACACAAAAAACCTGCAAAATAAATTTATAATTACAGTTATAATTAAATAACTACACTCTGCTTATATTTCTTACCGGCTAATGTAAATCGAAAACGCAAACAAACGACAAGTAAGACACGAGAAGCAACACTTTTTCTATAAGAAATTCTATTGCTTCTCATGTCTTGCTTGTCGTTGGTTTGAGTTTTCAATTTACTAAACTAGGCAGTTAAGCTGTCTACGTACATTTATTATAATTATATATAATTTATATACTATGTCTATTTCTTATATATTCTCATTTTATATTCTTACCTTAAATAAGATTTAAATTTTTAAATTAATTCAATAATAAAATAATTTAAATAAATTATATGAATTATATGTATATATTTTTAATATGGTAGTACATTTAGTTAAAAGAAATAGTTTCAGTCAATTATACAAAATTTCAAAAAATTGATTGAAACTCAAATAAATCAATTCTCGTATGCCGACTGTAGCTACAAAAAAGTCTAAGAAAAATTCCGGCTAACTGTACAACAACAATTACATTTTAATAAATTTATTTAAACTCATATCTAAAATAAATCAACTGTCATATCTTCTTCTTATATCTATATATATAAAATGGAATGTGTGTTTGTTTATTTGTTTGTTTGTACCTTATAGGAGACCAAACCTCTGGACCGATCTTCCTGAAATTTTCACAGCATTTAACTGGGACTCTGGCATGATTAATAGGATACTTTTTTCGACCACGCCCACTTTTACGCCCACTTTTTTAAAATTATGTAATTGCTCCCATATGGTTTTTAACAGATTTACTTCAAATTGTATACACATTATACTCCAGGCGAGGTAGAAATAAACATTTCTTACGCCACGCCCCCTTTCACGCCCCTTTCCACGCCAAATTTAAGTTTTAAACTTTTTGTTCTCTGTACAAATTTGTTCCTTCCAACGGATTATTTTTTATTTGGTAGTATATTGCTCTTAATACTGTTAACGTCGCCATATTACTATGAACCACGCCCACTTCACTGCCCCCTTTTTTTAATTCAGATACTTACTTATACCACTAACAATGTTTGCTTTACAAAATACTTTTTTTGTAATAAGTATTTACCTAAAGTTTTATATACTTTTTATCTACAGGTAAGGTAGCCATAGATTTTTTTATTACCAAATCCCCTTTTTTCGCCCCATTTTACTTTAATTATAATTAATCTGCTTTCAATCTATATATATAAAAATGAATGTCTGTCTGTCTGTTTGTTTGTTTGTTTGTGCTTTATAGGAGGCCAAACCCTTAAACCGATCTTCCTGAAACTTACACAGCATTTTACTATGACTTTGGAAAGAATAATAGGCTATATGAAGTTTTTATTGGACAAAGGGGCGTGCCACTGCCCATATAACCCAAAAATTTAAATCGCCATATTTTGGGCATTTTTTGACCTACGTTGATGCTATTTGGTACATATGGTATTGGCATAATTAGGAATACGTACCAGGAGAAAAGTGGGTGGGAGCACGCCCCTTTTTAGGAAAATTAAAAATCGCAATATAGTCTTAACTACTGGACCGATCGTCATTAAATTTTCACAATAGGATATTCTTTCGAAATAATAAATTCTTGACTATATAAAGTTGTGAGTGGACAAAGGGGCGTGGCCTTGCCCATATAACCCAAAATTTAAAATCGTCATATCTTGGGCATTTTTTGACCAACGGCGACAGTATTTGCTATATATGGTATTGGCATGAATAGAAATACGTACCAAAAGAAAAGTGGGCGGAGCACGCCCCTTTGTTTGCGATATATTGGAGGCTGGACCTGATAACCAATCTTAAATTTTCACAGCGTTCAGCTTTGACTCAGGAATACCTATTACATGATAATATTTTTCGACCATGCACACTTCTGCACCTACTTTTTTACTACGTTTATTAACGGCTTTACCACAAATTTAAAATACGTATTAATTAAAACAGTGGGGTAGTCCCATTCTCTTTCTTCCACCACTGTCTTCAAAACAGCTGATTTTATAATACGTGTTAATTAAAATAGAGAGTGGGGTAACCCCATTCTCATTCTCCCACAACTGACTGCGAAACAGCTGATTGTGTAATTGCTGCTTTTTGATTGGTCTAAAAATAAAAAGGGGGAGAATGAAGCAAATTACATGCGGTTTAGTGCTGAATTCTAATTGGTTTACAACATAAAAAGGGGAAAAGCATTGCAATAATTAAATTAAAATTAAAAACATAAATTTTTGTAAATATATAAATACTTTTAATTTTTTTTTATAAAGAGGGGGGTAGCGAAGCACACCGGGTTCAGCTAGTCTAAAATAAAACAATTGTCATATGCCGGCTACAAAAAAAGTCTAAAAAAGTTCCAGCTAGCTGTATAACAACAATTACATGGCGAATCTACAACAACAACGCAGTGAGAATGGAAAGGTTCACAGAGGTTGCGCAACGTTAGAGGGGATGAACGAATCGGCGTCAGAAAATAAGCCGCATTTTGCTTGCTATGTTTTCTGTTTGCTTGGTAGCAAAATCTCAAGTGCTGGAATGGCAAAATTAGACAAGGTCGTGTTAGGGCGGAGAGCCGGTGACCGAAACTGTCAAAACGAAGTTGACATTTCATACAAAATTTGCAATCAATGAGAAAGCAATATGAGAGCAAAAATTGGCCAAAATACCAAAATGGCTGAGTTTGACAGTTATGGTCAGCCCTAACACTAACTTGTCTAGTTGTACTATGAGTGGTGGCATCAAAAGGGACTTCACGGCCAGTCAAACAAGAACCAAATATCAACAATTTTAAATTTATTTTATTTTAACCTACATATACATTGAAAAAAAGAGTATTGATTTGATTTGATTTGATTTATTCCGATAGTAATTAGTACATTAAGAATAATTTCTTTTATAGTACAATATATAATCATATCATTCAATGTTTCATCATTCAATGTTTCGCAGCGGAGCAAAGGGAGGGAAAAAAACGATGCGTCAGTTCAGAAACTTATTGATAATTGCTTGCTACATTTGCTGAGCGCCTGGTAGTCAAGATTCAAGAGCGTCATTTAAAAACCTACTCGCTGTCTGTATTGATGACGAGAGTTACTCGCAAAATGACGATGACGCAAACCAAAGATTTACCCTCTACCAAAATCGTTCAACGCGCTTAAAGAAGTTTTCACTTCAAAAAAATAACGAAAGTGCTTGAGTTTGTATGTGCGTGTGTGTGGGCCAACGATCTCCCGGTGCATCAGCAAGTGCAGCAAAGTTAAATTGGCTATCTTTGCTGGTGAACGTCGTCCAAGTGCCACCAGCATCAGCACAAGCAAGTGCAGCGCAAATTTCTTGCTAGCCAACATCCTCCAAGTTCCATCACCAGCAGCACAAGCAAATGAAGCGAAAATTCTCCGCTTTCAATTTATTTAATTCACGCCGGAGTATAATGGCAGAAATTTGCCTCTGAAATATTGGAGAGTTGACCAGTCAATTGAATTGTGCTGCACTTGCTGGTACTGCTCGTGGCGACTTTCGCAGAACGTTGGCACACAAAAGAAAGAAGAAAAGAAGAGGATGATGGCTAGCAACAAATTTTATACTACACTTGCTGGTGGTGGCACTTGGAGGACGTTCGCCAGCAAAGAAAGTCAATTGAACCGGGAGATCGTGGGCCCACACACACACAAACTCAAGCACTTTCGTTATTTTATATTTATTATTTTGTTATTTTTCAAGTTTTTTAAGTT
Organism: Dichetophora obliterata; assembly: GCA_963920525.1. NCBI lineage: Eukaryota > Metazoa > Arthropoda > Insecta > Diptera > Sciomyzidae > Dichetophora > Dichetophora obliterata. The sequence continues at coordinate 2,696,809 of OY986440.1, forward strand.
TACAATATTACAAATTTACGAAATAAGTTGCAAGTACAAGCACTCAAATTAAATATGTCGCAAATTGAATAAAATGCAAATTAAATAAAATATTCGTCGATAAAACACGACCGAAATGTGAAACGTCAAAATTTGTGATTGTCAAAATTTCATCGTCTATTTGACACAGCAAAAGAGACAAATTTATTTCAACACACACAAATTTTATTCAAACTGATATTTTCTATCCTACCATCATGAAAAAATTTATTAATAAAACAATCATAGTTGACAACTCTGAAAATAAAATGCCGCAGTAGTGAAAATAAAAAGCCACTAACAAATACAACAAGTCTGAAAATTGTCAAACTTTGTTCTACGATATATAGTTAGCCCTCTGTTACTAACGCAGGGTGGATTACACCCATAAGTTATGAAATATGGAAATAATTTATTGATAGATTAATGGTGCGAACATTATATCAAATGTAATATCTTTTTGTATATTTTGCTATATTTTAAAACAAGATTTAGTACTGTTTTTTTAACTAAATTATAAAAATTACTCATTTCAAAAGTGTCTGGGTGTTTTACACCCACGTTAGTAATGGAAAAACAAGAATTTCGGTTGGTTTACACCCACGTTATTAATCATGTTATATGATTTACTATAAATGTGTGATTTGTTTCTCAAGTAAAATAAAAAAGGTTTTAAGTAAAAAACCTTTCCTGAGCAACACAGGAAATTAAAATTAAAGATTTAAACCTTTGCTCGACTTAAACAGCTTCGACGATTTCATCACGTTATGTAAATCAATAGAAAACATTTTTAAGAATGCGGACGTGTTTGTGCTTGCGAATTTAGATTTAGCCCAGTGGAAATGGTCGAATTTCACGTTGTAATTTTAACGGAACATTCAATATTGTTTTATTGTATTTGACTAGCCATTTGACAAAAAATTTGAGCATTTGAACAGGGTTTTTGTCATAATATGCAATTATTGCATCATTCAATTACTTTTGTAATGGTCCAATAAGACATGGCTTAACAAGTGTAACATAGAAATCTGTTTAAAGGGATTTACGTGTATCTGATTATGCACAACATGGCAATGCATGGCAATGCTCAGATAAAAACAGAAATGCATCTTTATATAGATAAACATAGAAGTTCTACTTAATTTTGATTTCAGCGTATTTTTCTATGCATTTGACGATTTGGCAAAACAAATGTGAAATTGTATAATTCGTTGACCAAGAATTCCTTTGATTGTTTTATTTTGACTATGTGACTAAGTTTTGCATAATCGACATTTATCCTATGTGCTAGCCGCTTATTTACGATGCTTGCGCTGCTGTGTAATAAGAGGCTAATGTTTCAATTATAACGAATAATTAGAGGTCATTAGTTTAGAAAATTTTCATTGCAAAAAAAAATTTTGTAGATAATTTTTTTTTTTCATACATTTTTTAGCTTTTCAAATTGGCCCTCTCGAAGAACGTGGCTAATAATTTGACCCCGAAATGTGAAATTATTCAAACCATTATGATATTTGTTTTTTTTTAGTTCTTTCATTAACGTTATTTTGATATATTTTTATTAAAACTAGATATTAATTAAACTGGACGAATTTTATGTTTAATAGAATAATAAAATATAAGAAACTTATAACAGCAGAACCGTTTTACTGTTTGAGCGTTCTTTTTTACAAATTAATGAATTAAAATTTATGGGTGGATTACACCCAGGTTAGTAATGACGTCACTCCGAATAGCGTTTGTAATTGAGGGTTAAATAAGAGCATGAATGTAATTATTTGAATGTTCAACATATTCCTTTATCACAACTTAAAGATTAAAATGTTAAAACACTCAATTCAGGCCTGTAGCCAGGGGGAAAGGGGGCAATGCCCCCTACTACAACCGTTTGCCCCCTGGCCAAATCAGACAGTGAAAAACTTTAAATGAAAAAATTAAATTAATATGCATTTCGTTAATATATTTGTTTATTGCTTTACACTTAGTTTAATTCAAAATAAAAAATATACACATTCACCTTATTCATGACTAGAATATGTATATGAAATTTGTTTAACAAAAAATTTCAGACAAATTGTAACAATTTTTCAAATTTCTACTGGCTCCCAAAATATAAGATTTGAATTTCAAATTTTTTTACCCGCATAAATAGAAACTTTCTAGAAATGAAAAGCACGTTGCGCACCAATTTGATGCAGATACAAAAAGAATATATAATACATTGATATGTTTTTAATTTTAAAAAGTTTTTATGCATGATGAATGTTTATTAATTTTAAAATAAGAAAAAACTGCGAATCTTAATTCTAGCAAAAATTTAAAGAAGCAAAAGATTTAAGTCAAAACATGCATGTTTGTTCTTAATATATAAATCTGAAGAAAATTGCATCAATTTGATGCAAACGACGAATGCGGGTTAATTCAATTTTTTTTTTGTTTTACTTAAAAAAATGTCTTATACATATGTTAACCCATTTCGCTACTCTTTCTTATATTTCTAGTCACTTTAAATAAATTTTGTATTTTTACCTTCATTTTATTACAAAGTCCTAAAGTAATTTTTATATTTTTTTGTATGTATTAATCTCATGTATAAAAGAAATCCATGTAAATATTATAAAATTAACTGTTTTTTAATAAATATGTGTAATGTATTCATTTCACACGTTAAAATTTTTTTTATTTATTTAAATGAAAAAAACAAAAAATTCCCCCCTCAAGATTCATGCCTGCCGCCTCTGTTCTCTTGGTCTGGCTACTGGCCTGACTCAATCCATACATTATTTTTCTTGTTTGCAAACGAAGTTCCAGCAGAAAAAAGCAGAAAAAGAAGAAGATCGTTCCATTTTTAAATCCATGAATAGCGGGGGTTTGAGTAAAAGCAAATTTTTCAAAAATGTTGACAAATACAACAACTGAAGAAATTGCCAAACTTTAAAAGCATATATAGACCAATATAAAGCGAATTAATAAAAAGTTTTGGTTGCAAACATCTTATTGCAACTTAACTTAAGTCTTTATATACTAACAAACAGATTATATGCATTAATTTCAGGAGTTGCCAAGTGATTTCTTTGTGAGCTTGCGGCCGATTAAGAACAAGAGTGACGATCATTGTTGATTTTTTTTATGCAGAAATACATGCAAACATTTTTTGGGGTTATGTTTTCTAAGTTTCCTATCTTGTTATCTTTGTTGTCTGTATTGACGACGAGAGTTACTCGGAAAAAGACGATGACGCAAACCAAAGATTTACCCTCTACCAAAATCGTTCAACGCGCCTAAGGAAGTTTTCACTTCAAAAACAAAAGACAAATCGATTTTGATATGGTCGAATTTCGACCACAGGCGATACTAGTTCTAATTATTTTATTTATAACACCTTGCGCTCTTCGGGAACAGTCGTTAATTGTTTACTATTCTTGCGTTATCGTAGAAACGAAATATAAATAAATAAAGGCAGCTGTTAGTTGTTGTAACTAAGTGTTAATTTTCTTAAATAAATGGCGTTCCTAATTTTTGTGGTGAAATAAGTAAATAGTTGATAGAAGGCATATGGCCTCCTCTTCGGGAGGTAACTATTACTCAATTTTAGATCCAGACGGATCTAGCACAAATCCCACACCCAAACGTAAGAAAAACAACAACTTTAATTTAAATAACAGCAACGATTTCCTAAACTTGGGATAAAGCCACTCTTACAATACAACGTTGGCATAACGAACACCGAGGAACGATCTTAAACAGAACTAGAATAACTACACCCACTACAGCAAAAGAACTAACCGGAATGAAAACGCACCTATTTACCCAATAGATTTTCAAAGAAAACATATTCAAAAATATGCTAGGCTCAGGATGGAACATACACTTTCGACACATCAATACCTTATGGAAAATTCACCTTCACCTATGTATTTTTTGCAACGCTGAAACGCTCTCTACACGGAGAAAACTGTTTGCTAAATTTGTATTGTGGTTAAGCAAAACTTGCGTCTGATTCTCAGCCACTTCAAAATTATGCTGAATTTCAGCAAAAACTAATCAAAATTTGCTATTCCAAATGCTATTTTCTTGAATTTAATCAAAATTTTGCTTAGTTATTATAAACTGCAAAAGCAAATTTCTGCTTAATTCAATCAAGCAAGTGTTTGCTAAGTTATTATAAATTGTAATAGCAAATGTTGATTAGTTTTTGCTGAAATCTAGCATATTTTTGCATTTAAATAGTTATTAACATTAAATTAAATTGAAAAATTACCACAAACCTGGAGATTTGAACCTCGGCCGCGTGAGTGTAAGTTCATGGGCTTATCCATTCGACCATCGCAGTTGTTAACCAATCGTTGCCTAATTTTCTTCATTAAGAATAAACGTGTGCCCGTGTCTTTAGAAGAAATTTGCTTGAATTGAGTACAAATTTGCTATTTGTGTTTATAATAACTAAGCAAATATTTGCTTGAATTAAGCAGAAATTTGATTTTGCGTTTTATAATAACTTAGCAAAATTTTGCTTGATTTTAATCAAAATTTTGCTTTTTCCTAAATACATGAGGAGTGATTTAAATTTAAAAATCTTTTTCTAAAATCACCCCGTGATTGAACCAAGTTCTGCTGATTTGCTTTTGAGCAAAACATTTGCTTGATTCAAGCAAATTAATATTCTCCGTGTATAAACCACTTAACAGATGAATGCTACATTATTAATAGTAATAGTTATAGAACAAATTTAATCTCAATACTATCAAACGTTACGAGAGGAAATGTAGAAATCATTATAAATATTTTGTAGCACTTTAACTTTTATTCAAAAATTTAAATAATGTAATTAGCTTCACTTAGTAGGCACTTAGTTAGTGCCTGAATATAAGTTTGTTTATGTAATTTATTTTGTAAATAAACTTTTAATAATAATAATAATGTAGCTATTGACAATACATAAAGAGAATACGATAAGATTGCCAAAATAGGTTCTTATTTACAACTTGATTTAATTTTAATTAAACAATGATTTCATTTTTTATTAAAATGTCAATTTTACGACAAATCCATTGATCGTAGATGCATGTCACCTTAAAATTTTTCTTGGAATCGGAAAGATATTTCATATGTTTATAAGTAATTTTCAGATATATTTTATTGTTTAGGCAGGAAATGGGTAAATGTGCCGAATTTTACTATTATATATATAAAAATTTTGAGTATACATGAACCATCTATGTTCAGTTATGATTCGAATAGTGAAAATTTCAAATAAATCCGTTCAGCGGTTCTTGAGTTTACCGGCAGCCACAAACATGCTAACTTTTTAAAAGGTAAGGAGTCTTAATTATTTGAATATAAACGAATTCTTTGATTTCTTTCCATTTGTAATAGTTACGAGGGCCGTGAAAAATGAAATAAGAAATGATTTTTACGGAAAAAAAGTTTTATTTCTCAATATAGTCTTCTAAAGGCTTGATACACTTTGTCCAACGATTCTCAAATTTTTTGATCCCATCCGAAAATACGTTTGCGGAAGGTCCTCAGAATAGGCCTCTGTTTCGGTGATGAGCTCCTCTCTGGTGTTGAAACACTTTACGCCCAGCTATTTCTTCAGGTTTGGAAAAAGAAAATAGCCGGAGGGGCCAAATCTGGAGAATATGCTGGATGAGGAAGCAATTGGAATTCATGGAATTTTGCCATGGGAGCTGGGCATGTGTGAACGCGCATTGTTTTGATGGAAGAGCATTTTTTTCCCGCCAAATAGGGACGTTTCTCTTTCAAAGCGTCGTTTAAACGGTCCAATTCGGCTGCATAGTATTCGTCATTGATCGTTCTTTTCGGTGGAAGGTAATCGATGTAGATTATACCGCATTTATCCCGATAGCACCGTCTTCGCCTTCTTCGGAGCACGTTCGGTCGGTGAAGTCCACTGTTCCTTTGTTTCTGTTGTGTAGTGATGGATCCATGTTTCGTCCACGGTGACTAATCAACGGAAAAACTCTTCTTATCTTTGTTTAACATCGCCAAACATGCCATTGAATCAGTCACACGATTGCGTTTATTGTTGAGAGTGAGCAAACGCGGCACCCATCTTGCGGATAATTTTTTCATATCCAAAAGATTTCGCAAAATGTGAAACACCCATTCGTTTCAGATGCCTCAAATATCTCGCGCACTTTAACTTTGCGATCGGTCAACACGATACCGTGAATTTTAGTGACCATTTCTGGTGTGGTGACCGCATTTGGACGTCCAGAACGTTCGACGTCACTTGTGCTTGTACGACCTCTTCGGATGGTGCAGAGTCCCCATAGTATTTATCAAGCCTTTCCTTGGTTTGGCTGATGGTTTTTTTGCGCAGAAAATTATGCTTGATGAGCACACGAAATTCACTTTTTTCCATTTTCGCCAAAATTCACAAGATCGTCTGCTGCCAATGGCTGCCAAACACAAACTTAGCGTCGCAGCGAGCTGAAATTTTGATAGTAGTCTCTTAACAGATGGTAGTTGACAGGATCAGTGTTGCATTTAAAGTCACTACGCGGGAAATTAAAAAATTCACTCAAAATATGTTGTGAAAAATATAAGGACAGTTACAGTATTTTATAGCAATTATATTTCTACTATAAAAGAAAGTTGAATACTACTTTTGAGCAAACTATTCATGCTTTTTACAGTAACAAAATATACGTATATGCACATGCTCCTATTTTCCACAAATGCACACCGTCAACCATGGTGCATAAACAGATTTTGTGCACGTTCTTATTAAACAGCTGACATTTGACGCGCTAAAATGAATGAAGGAAAAATAAAATTTGTTTTTGTACACTTTTTCTTGACATAGCCAGCTTTAACTTAAAAAAATATTTAAGAAAAAATTTTTTAACACGTTTAATTTATAACACGTTTTAAAAACGAACTTAAAAGTATAAAATAAATTCTCCTAGAGTGGGGCTTTTAGTTCAACTAAAAACGTTGGGCGCATGCTATAGAGAATAGTAAGAAGTGTTATTAACAATTGAAGTATGATCGAAAACGAATGATTTCTTAACCCAGGTCCCTTAACTACATAAAACAACATAGAAGTCCTTGGATGGATGATAGATTCAAGTTTGCAGACATCTTTTGTGTTCAGTCCAGTAAGTTATACTTGAAATGTATTGCATTAGAAATCTTTCATAGAAACAGTGACTGGGTGGATTCCACCCTAAGATTAGTAATGCTGGGTTAATATTCTCTATAGCATGCGCCCCACGTTTTTAGTTGAACTAAAAGCCCCACTCTAGGAGAAATTATTTTATACTTTTTAATTCGTTTTTATTAAAACGTTTAATATTAAAAATTCTTTTACTTAAATACTTATTTTTTACTTTTTAGTCTTATATTACTCATTTTGTTTGTTTACAAAATTTCATTTATATTTTAAATTACATTTTAAGTTTCAAAACTGTAGCTCTAGTAAATTGGTTAAAAACGGATTCCAAGATTTGTACGGGACAGATATGAAGAGTAAATTTCAGCTGAATCAGCCCGGTAGTTTTTGAGATATAGCATTTTTATTGATTTGTGGGCGGTAAAAGGGAGAGTGGCAACATTTTTCCTAAATCATTCTCTACTTGAGGGAAATTTACTGCCAAAAGTTCAGCTTAATCGGCCTAGTAGTATTGGAGATATATCATTTTTATTGATTTGTGGGCGGTAAAAAGGGAGTGGCAAAATTTTTTCATAAATGATATGCGTTAGATATGCCAAGTTTTTACAGCGACTTGAAATTTATTAATTTAAAGTTGCTTACAAATTCTAAATACAAATTCATATATAAAATTATTTAATTATAAGATAAATTACCAATACCTTGGTCTCCTCGTTTAACAATTAATGAAGAAAGAAATGAAAATAAAAATTTTATACATAGAGAAATGTCAAAATACTGCAATGATGCAGGGTTGCTATTTTGTTTGGTTTGTAGTACTGCACTTTGTCGATAACAATTCTCCCCCCAGTGAGCGACGACCTACGTAAGCTTCCCTTCATTTTGTCGACATTGAGCACGGCTAACTTCACTGTAGGACGCTCTATGATGCCGTTCAGAGTTTTAACCTTAGCGCGACGAACCTGCCCATCTTTGGCCATGACCGTGTCTACGACTTTACCTTTGAGCCAAGTATTTCTCTGCATGTTTTCATCAACAGTAAGAACGATATCACCCACAGCAATTGGTTTTACCTTCTGAAACCACTTTTCCTTTCTAGTAAATGTCGACAACATCTCGATTACTCATCGGCGCCAGAACATATTTGCAAAAGTTTCGCTCTGACGTAAATTCATTCTATAGTTTATAGTTTCAGGTTTACAAAACGTCTTTGATCCATTCGAGCTTCCAAAAAGAAAGTGATACGGTGTAATTGCTTCCTGATCTTCGCTTTCTAGCGACACAAATGTAAGCGGTCGCGAGTTGACAACCATTTCAACTTCTAGTAGTGCAGTTCTCAAACTTTCATCGTTGCGATGGTGATATTTTATACAAAACAGTTTTAATTGATCTCATTAACCGTTCCCATGCTCCACCCGTGTGGGGCGCCGCAGGTGGATTGAACTTTCAAATTTTTTCTTTATGGGCAAGCTCCCTTTCAAGTATCGAATTATTAATGTTTTTTAGCTCAGCTTTTAAAAAGTTATCTGCGCCACGAAAATAAGTGCCATTGTCACTATATATTTCTTGAGGCGTTCCTCGTCAGTAGGTATGATATGGGGGTTCTGGCGCAGGCTCCAGGCTCCATTACCATCAGCGCCATATGCGGTGGAAAGGAGAACTATTACAATAGGTAAGCGGTTTGTGTCTACAGTATAGGAAAAATGTTAGGTTTGTGTTTATAATATCATGTGTTAAGGTGTTTTGTATAGAAGAATGAGATAATTTTTTATGTGGTTTGTGTCTATAGTATAGGAAAAAATGTAGGTCTGTGTCTATAATATATTCATCTAGTGAATATCATGTTGTTAGTGTGTTTTGTATAGAAGAATGGGAGAATTTTCAATGTGGCTTGTGTCTATAGTATAGAAAAAATGTTAGGTTTGTGTTTATAATATCATGTGTTAGTGTGTTTTTTTATAGAAGAATGAGAGAGTTTTTATGTGGTTTGTGTCAATAGCACAGAAAAACAAAATAGGTGTGTGACTTAAGTAAATATCATATGTATCCACAGAAAAAAAAAACTCATATGTTTCAATTAATCTAAAGTATAGAAACAAAAATTATCATATGTTTATATGTATAGTAGGCTACAACAGATCAATGTACTGAATTGAGGTTAGTATGTGTTGTTGTAGTTGTTGCTGTTTGCTGTTGTTGTTGTTGCTGTTTGCTGTTGTTGTTGTTGTTGTTGTTGTTGTAGATATCAATTCCTTCGAGAACATTCTAGTACATTCTAGAAGCTTAGCTTTTTTTGATAATAAGCTTCAATAGGGTTAATCTTTTTGATAGTAAACTATTGTTTTTAATGTAAATTAAATTTACATATAAATTAAATAAAAAAACCCCCATTAAAACATTGAGTAATGTATGTCTAGACGTCTAGCTTTTTTAAAATAAGCTTCAATAGAGATTATCATGTGTTTGTGTGTATTATAGTCTACAACAGGCTAATCTAACGAATTGAGGTTAGTATGTGTTGTTGTTGTTGTTTTTGTAGATATCAATTCCTTCGAGAACATTCTAGAACATTCTAGAAGCCTAGCTTTTTTTTGATAATAAGCTTCAATAGGGTTAATCTTTTTGATAATAAACTATTGTTTTTAATGTAAATTAAATTTACATATAAATGAAATAAATAAATCACATTAAAACATTGAGTAATGTATGGCTAGACGCCTAGCCTTTTTTTTATAATAAGCTGCAATAGGGATTATCATGTGTTTGTGTGTATTATAGTTAACAACAGGCTAATCTAACGAATTGAGGTTAGTATGTGTTTTTTTTTAAATTAAATTTAAATATAAATTAAATTAAAAAATAAAAAACCCATTAAAACATTGAGTAATGTATGTCTAGACGTCTAGCTTTTGATAATAAGCTTCAATAGAGATTATCATGTGTTTGTGTGTATTATAGTCTACAACAGGCTAATCTAACGAATTGAGGTTAGTATGTTGCTGTTGTTGTTGTTGTTGCTGTTGTGTTTGTTGTTGTTGTTGTTGTTGTTGTAGATATCAATTCTTTCTAGAACATTCTAGAACATTCTAGAAGCCTAGCTTTTTTTGATAATAAGCCCCAATAGGGTTAATCTATTTGATAATAAACTATTGTTTTTTAATGTAAATTAAATTTAAATATAAATGAAATAAAAAACCCCCCATTAAAACTTTGAGTAATGTATGGCTAGACGCCTAGCTTTTTTTGATAATAAGCTTCAATAGGGATTATCATGTGTTTGTGTGTATTATAGTTTACAACAGGCTAATCTAACGAATTGAGGTTAGTATGTGTTTTTTTTTTTAAATTAAATTTAAATATAAATGAAATAAAAAAATAAAAAACCCATTAAAACATTGAGTAATGTATGTCTAGACGTCTAGCTTTTGATAATAAGCTTCAATAGAGATTATAGTTTTGTTCTTATAATCAGAAATTTCTTCTCACAATGCTTTAGTATTTGAGAAACTTAGAATTCGTTGATATAAATACAACCGGTTTTAATATACAGTTATTAGTCAAGTCAAGTCATGAACTTCGCCACGCTGAAAAATAGCTTTACCCAAAAAAATGGATTTAAAAAACCAGCTGCCGGGGTAATGAAGCTAATCCTAAACCAAAAGTATTCCGTGCAGGAGGTCAAAAATTGTAAAACAAAGTTTGGAGTTAAAATCATGATGGAGCTGGAAGAAATTATGTTATTTCTTCCCGACAAGTTCAGCACGCTGACCGACTCTGAAGTGGAGGAAATGTGTAAGAGAAATCTAAAAATTTGGCGGAGTTCAGAATTTCAGCTAGAAATCGAGGAGGACGAGATATCCACCATTGAAAGCAGCGCGGATGAGGAGGAGGAAAATAGTCGATGCCTAGCTGCATACTTTTATGGTGAAGGTGGTGGTGGCTGTGAAAAAAAATTTTATAAAAACAAAAAAAAAAATAAAAAACAATAGACATATATATTTTGGTCTTTTTATTTAAAAAGAATGTTTAAGACAAGATTCAGAACTACAACTATACAATAACATTTTTCTAAAGATCAACGTCGTACACAAGGGGACTCTTTTAGAGGGTCCTACACCCCCCATTCCATCTTCGGTCATCAGTAGACTTTTTATATGCACCCACATACCAAAATACATTTTTATATGTTTTATATCCCAAGCCGTACCCCCTTCGAAATCACATTCACATACTCCAATAACTATTCAACCTACTCATCCCCAAATGTATGCTTTCATTCATTACTTCCATTCGTCTTAGTCGAGACAGAAACCATATACATTTTTAGCAAAGACACTATACCAAAATATCACGAGTGCATTTTTTAAGCATTCTTGAGAAATTTGCCTGGCTGACATCTTTAAAAAACCCCATTAAAACATTGAGTAATGTATAGCTAGACGTCTAGCTTTTTGATAATAAGCTTCAATAGAGATTAGCATGTGTTGTGTGTATTATAGTCTACAACAGGCTAATCTAACGAATTGAGGTTAGTATGTGTTGTTGTTGTTGTTGTTGTTGTTGTTGCTGTTTGCTGTTGTTGTTGTTATTGTTGCTGTAAATTGAAATTGATATGCAAGCTTTGCATAGAGATTTAGAGTGAGAGAGAGAGAGAGAGAGAGAGAGTCAGCACTGGCTCCAACTAGTATACACTCTGATAGATGTTCCAGCTATAATGTGGAGGATATTACAGCCTCCGTAATACACTTGGGCAATGATTTAACAATCAACTTTGAAAGTCTTGTTTTTTCCGCTACCAGTAAAAGACATTAAAATATTCGAAGAAAATAATCCTAGATTAAGCATTAATGTCTTAGGGTTCGATGATGAGATCAAAAGTATTGTCGGACCCTACTACTTTACAAAGGAGGAGAAGAGGACACACCTCAATTTGCTTTTACTTCAGGAAGGAGACAAATCCCATTATATATGGATCAAAAATATTTCCAGGTAAAATTTTTTTTCTTTATTATATATATATATATATATTAGGGCGGGTCAATTTGTATGGACGAATTTTTTGGAGGTCTGGCTCAGCGAAATTCGTAAAATACATGTAATTTCAAGACTTTTTCTCCACTACAGCATATACAAATTCTGAAAAAAAGCTGTGCGGACTTTCGTAAATAGATTCATACACATACATTCATACATTCATATTTTATAATTGAGAACAAAATCTATTTACGAAAGTCCGCAGAGCTTTTTTTCAGAATTTGTATATGCTGTAGTGGAGAAAGAGTCTTGAAATTACATGTATTTTACGAATTTCGCTGAGCCAGACCACCAAAAAATTCGTCCATACAAATTGACCCGCCCTAATATATATATTGTTGATATATATATATATATATATATATATCAACAGCATTTTTAACAAATTTTTTCTTTTTATTTACAGACTTTTACGTACACAAGTTACAGGATATTCTCATAGAATGTTTCTATGTAATTGCTGCCTGCAGTACTTCAGTTCGGAGTATAAATTACAGCGTCATCGACTAGAGTGTAGCCGAATAGTTACAAAGGTTCCTAATATAGAAAGTAGTAAACTAAATTTTAAACATAAGTTAGATGTACCGTTCGTAGTATGTGTGTGTGTGTGTGTGTGTGTGATTGCGTGTGTGTGTGTGTGTGTGTGTGTGTGTGTGTGTGTGTGGGTGACCTACATTCAAAATACTGCAACGGCCAACGGTTCAACAAACTACGAAATTGCGAAACAATTAAACGGAAGAAAACAATTAACTTAAAAAGTTAACCCACATTAAAAGAATAGTCAACAGTTTAAATCGATTGCGAAACAACTTATAAAGCGCGATGAACTTAAAATTCGACTAAGCAAATTCCGAGAAATGCAGTTCGGCTGGCACACATAGAAGTAGTGCAACCTCATCAAATTATTAATAGCTTAGATTAATATAAATATAGCATTTAGCGATTATTACTTTGTCATTAGTGTTGTGATCAATAAAGTGGACGGTTGTCCAACAAAAGAAAAAAAATTAAAAATAAAAAATATTTTTTTTAAGTATTTCAATTTAAGAAATACTAACTGGCGCCCGAGCAAATCGCGAACTCGTTAAGCGTAAAGCAAAAACAGTAGCGCGAAGAACAAAAGCGTAAAGCTTAAAGTGAAACTTTAAAAATCGCGAACTCGTTAAGCGTAAAGCAAAAACAGTAGCGCGAAGAACAAAAGCGTAAAGCTTAAAGTGAAACTTTAAAAATCGCGAACTCGTTAAGCGTAAAGCAAAAACAGTAGCGCGAAGGACAAAGCGTAAAGCTTAAAACGAAACTATAAAAACGCGATCCTTAGAGTCAAAATCGGACCGCGCAAAACTTATCGGTAAGAAGGTGCCTTAGTAGCCATAAATAAGGCAAAAAGGTGGTATTATGTGTCAGCCCTTACCAAGAAATTAAAAGACATTGAATTAAAGCCATCTTCGAGAAGCAAAAGATAGTAAAACAAGTTAAAAGACATTCAATTAAAGAAGTGCAAGCTATCTTCAACTACAGGAAGAGCTTCTTGAAAATCAACACATGTTACCAGAAGATCTACACCCGGAAATAGACGAAACCGAGCCGGAGTCATCATTTACACCAATCCCAACAGAAGAGGCAAGAGGGCAAACTTACGGTGAGGATACTGAAACAGTTGACTACCAGGACACCATCAAAGAACGTCGATATAGACTCATCTTTAACGAATCAAGAAAGAACGCAGCAAAAACAGGAGCAGCACTAGAGTAAGCTTAATATTTAAGATATATAAGTAAATTTAATTTTTTGTCAAGATTTACGAAAAAGAGCCAAATATGGCAAATCAAAATAACTTAATCCGTCCCCCCGTCCTTCCCTCTAATAACGCACCGGCTGCTCCTCAAACAACGCAAAACTCTCAATTAAGCATAGATGACTTGACTTTACTTATTGCAAATATAGCTACAGACATCTTTAAACAACAAGGACCACGGGTAGTACAAGCAACTCTTAACCCTGACACTAGTTTGTTTTCAGCAACAGACCAAACAATAGACGAAAAACATAATGGAAACTTAGGGGACCTAGACAAGATACCCGACGTTGTTAAATGTTTAAAAGAATTCTCTGGTCTTTCAGGAGAATTCAACTCATGGAAGAAAAGTGTAGAGCGCATACTAAACGTATACGAACCATTAAAAGGAACTCTGAAGTATAACGGAATCCTTACGGTAGTTAGAAACAAGATAGTAGGTAACGCTGACGTTGCGTTAGAGTCATACAACACGCCTCTCGACTGGTCAGCAATAACAAAATGTTTGTCAATGCACTATGCAGACAAACGCGACCTCTCTACATTAGAATATCAAATGACCACTTTGATACAGGGAAATAGGACAATCGCTGAATTTTATCAGCAGGTATATAAACATCTTTCATTAATTTTAGATAAATTAGGATGTGTTGAGATGGGTAACGAGTCTCTTCACATGTTGACACAATCGTACAGAAACAAAGCTTTAGATACTTTTATACGAGGACTGAACGGAGACCTCCCAAGGCTGCTAGGAATAAGGGAACCTATCGATTTACCTCAGGCCCTACACCTTTGCTTAAAGCTGGATAATCAAAATTTTCGTACAAATCACGCAAAACAAAATATGCACAAAACATTTCAAAATCCCCAGCTCCCTCCGAGGAGATATCCGACACAAACTCAACAGCAGCATTTTTATCCCCAATTAGCATACATACCCCATGCAAAACAATTAAGTATACAAGCTAGGCCACAGCCATTACCACCGTTTCAAAACGCTCCAGCTAGGCCACCTAAGCCTCAACCTAGGCCAGAGCCTATGGAAGTTGATCAAACTACATACTCACGCCGTGTCAACTATATGAACAGGACACCTCAGAACCAATTTCATGGTAAAAGACCGCCATCTGTCACCAATCACCAGCAAAGTAAGACTCAAAGGACATACCATATAGATACATCAGCAATGGGAAATGAGCAGATCGAAAATGAAGATATTCAGTTCGGGGAACCTAGTGACATCCATTTTTTAGCATGATCAGCTCTTCGCTCCCATACTTTGAAGTGAGAACGGAGAGCGGTACTATTTTGAAATTTTTAGTAGATACAGGTTCCAGTAAAAATTATGTCAAACCCGAATTGGTAAAAAAGCGCATAAAGAATGAAAACCCTTTTTATGCGAGGTCAATTATAGGTGATGTGAAAATTAGTGATCATACATATGTGAAACTTTTTAATATCGAAGATGAAATAAAATTTTATTTAATGCCCTCATTGAAAACATTTGATGGTATCCTAGGAAACGATACACTCAAAGCTCTTAAAACTGTTATATATACCAATAAAAATTATATGATATTGGGAAACAACTTCGTTGTTGGTCTTAAACAGCTTCCGTCTCAAAGCGTCAACGCTATAAATATAAGGGAAGAAAATTTATTACCCAAACAAAGAGATAACATGAAAAAAATCGTAAACACATACCCCAGGCTTTTCTCAGAACCTGACGAAAGGCTTACTTACACCACTAAGGTTGTGGGTCAAATTAGAACCACAACGGACATTCCCGTTTATACAAAGTTTTACCCTTATCCTGCTTCTCTCAAAAGCGAGGTAGAAACTCAAGTCAAGAAACTATTATCTGATGGTATCATAAGACCATCAAGATCACCGTACAATTCTTCAGTATGGATTGTACCTAAAAAAGCGGATTCAATGGGCAATAAACAATACCGCATGGTCATTGATTATAGAAAATTAAGCACTGTCACAGTAGCAGACAGATATCCAATTCCTGAGATATCAGAAGTTATATCCCTACTAGGAAATAGTAATTTTTTTCTGTGCTCGATCTAAAAAGTGGTTTTCACCAGATTCCACTAAAAAAATCTGACATAGAGAAAACCGCATTCTCTATTAATAATGGCAAATACGAATTTACACGTTTACCATTTGGCTTAAAAAATGCCCCGTCTATTTTTCAGCGTGCTTTGGATGATATCCTACGAAAGCACATAGGGAAATATTGCTACGTCTACATTGACGATATTATTATTTTCAGCAGGACGGAGGACGAACATTTCAATCATATACAAGAAATATTTAAAACCTTAGAGGAAGCCAATATGAAGGTCCAATTGGATAAATGTAATTTCTTCAAAAAAGAAGTAGAATTTTTAGGGTATATTATTACTCCAGAAGGTGTAAAAACCAATCCAGCGAAAGTTGAAGCAATCGCTAATTTTCCACAACCAGCAACTTTAAAAGATCTTCGTAGTTTTCTTGGTTTATCCGGATACTACCGTAAGTTTATTCAGGATTATGCAAAACTGGCAAAACCCCTAACATCGCTTCTTAGAGGGGAAGAAGGTAGAATTTCAAAAAATAAATCATCAAAAGTAAATATAGTTCTGGACAAGACAGCAATACAAGCCTTTGATAGCATAAAACACGCACTTACCTCCAAGGATGTTATACTAGCATACCCTGACTACAGTAAACAATTTGAATTGGTAACGGATGCTTCCAATTTTGCTATTGGAGCTGTTTTATCACAGGGCTCGAAACCTTTAGCGTTAATCTAACATTAAATAGAGCTGAAGAACATTATGCAGCTAACGAAAAAGAAATGTTAGCCATAATTTGGGCTCTCAATTCTTTTCGAAATTATTTGTATGGATCAGCTAAAGTACAAATTTTTACTGATCATCAGCCGCTTACATATGCGCTGAGCAACAAAAACAATAATTCAAAAATGAAAAGATAGAAGGCAGCTCTAGAAGAATACTCGTACGAGCTATGCTACAAGCCTGGTAAACAGAACATCGTGGCTGATGCATTATCTAGGATTCCGCTAAATGAATCACAAATTAATACGTTATCAATAGCAACAAATTCCGATAATAGCTCATCCCATAATTGAATATACAGTGCTGAAGCTCCCATTAATGCTTTTAAAAATCAGATATTTTTAAATAGGGATAGAGTTTCCACTTACCAGTTTAAAATAATTTTCCCAACATACCATCGCCATATAATAACAGAACCAGAGTACTCTCAAACAATATTAATCTCAATACTCAAAAGATATCTTAACCCTTAATTAATTGCATTAAAACGGAGGAATCCATAATGGGAAAAATACAGGAATTGTACCCTTTACACTTTAGTAAATATCGTATTAGGTTTACACAAGTAGTAACTAATGATATATATAGTTATATAATGATAATGATATATTCAAGATATAACTAATGACCAAGAGCAAGAAGAACTTATAATTAGTACACACAATAGAGCTCATAGGAATAGCAAAGAGAATAGGACACAAATCCTGGAAAAATATTATTTTCCTGGAATGGCAAATAAAATTAAAAAAATTATCAAATTATGCGTTACATATAAGGAGAATAAATATGAACGACACCCTCCAAAACCCCACATTCAAGCAACTCCGATTCCAAAATTCCCAGGTCAGATAGTTCACATAGATATATTGTTATTCGGCAAACAATTAATTGTAACTGCAGTCGACAAATTTTCCAAATATGCTGTTGCAAAACTTATTCAATCTAAAGCAGCAGAAGATATAAGACAACCATTGAGGGATATTCTTTTCATTCTAGTACCAGAAACAATAGTTATGGACAACGAAAAATCTTTTAACTCGGAAGCAATAAATTACATGATCGAAAACGAATTTGGTACAACAATATATCGAACGCCACCATATACAAGTTGTTCCAATGGACAGGTGGAGCGTTTTCACTCCACTTTGCAAGAAATAATGCGTTGTCTCCAAGTTGAAAAGACCCATAGATCATTTCAGGAACTTTTAGAGAAATCTGTCAAAGAATACAACCATTCTGTGCACTCCACCACTGAAAAAAACCAATAGAAATATTTTTTGCAAGACAAGTAAGTAGCAATTCAAGATCACTGGACATCGATAGGCAAGAAATATCCAAGAAAATTCAAGACAAGCAAAATGCTGATCTTTCCTATCATAATAAGAGTCGATCAACTCCAATAAAGTATTCAGAAGGTCTTCCCTTCTGAAATTTTTGTGAAAGTAAATTTCTTGAAATTTTTGTGAAAGTAAATCGTAGACTAGGAAACAAGTTATCATCCAGATATAAGAAAGAAATCGTAGCTCAAGATTATAATTCCACAGTTAAAACACAGTCAGGAAGAATAGTTCACAAAAATAATATAAGACTATGACATAAGATTCTTTTTTTTTCTTTTCTCAGATTATGGAAACCACGAAAACAATTCTAATTTACCTAATGATACTGATGACTGCAGCACAGCAAATCGAAATACAAGACCTTTCAAATAATAATGGCTATATACCTATTAAGATAGGGGAACAGAAAATAATCGACCATTACGACAAAATTCTTCACTTTGTTAACCTAACTGCATACGACGAAACGATCTCTTTAATTTCAAGCAACATTGACACATTGACAGCAACAACTTTCGAAGACAAACAGTTATTAAACACCCTGAATAAAAATTTAATTTTACTAAAAGCAAAAATAGATCATTTACATCCTCGACCCAAGTCAAAAAGAGGTATAGCTAATATATTAGGTAAAGGACTAAAATATATTGCAGGTACAATGGACAGCGACGACGAACAACAAATCAACGACGCTATAATAAATCAAAACGCTAGGAGTATGAAGAACAGTATAAATAATTTAACTTATGTTAATAATCTCATGACCGACCAAATAAATAACATTACAAGTCACATTAATAAACAGCAGTCTATAATTAAGAATTACATAAATACATTTAAAGAAGACACACAGAATAGAATAAAAACATTGGAAGACGAATTGCAATTCATGGAACATATATACCAAATAAATAATGACTTATCTCTTTTACGGAACCACATTAACGACATTGGACAAGTAATTTTTTCAAGCAAGATCGGTATAATACCAACAGACATTTTGACAAATACAGAGCTTGACCTCTTAACGGACTTTGATAGCTATGCAAACATAAAGGTAGCAGTCGGTATGCAAGACCGCAATATTGTAATAATCCTCCAAATTCCGCCATATTCCAACAATATCTTCTCAACAATAACTTTCGAACCCATTCCTAACAATAATAATAAATCCATAAGATTAGAAATTAATGAATACCTAGTAGATTCAAATAATAACATCTATGATATAAATGTCAAGAACAATTTAAAGAAAAACTTAACAATTAATGATAAATGTTTATCGAATATACTGAATTTTGAAGAGGCATACTGCGATATGCAAACTGTAACAAAATCCAATATAGTTGAAATTGTACCAGGTATATTAATCTTCAAGAATTTTATTTTTTTTATTTATTTATTTTTATTTAATTAATTAATATTTGTACAATAAGACTTGGTCTTTAGTAGTACATCAATAGAGGTGAATCACATTTATATAATTTTTACTTATTGAATAATTAACATTTGTCTAATAACTATGTGAATTTAGAATATAAAAAGGAATTAAGATTTTGCATTTAGGTTAAGTTTAATTAAATTGAACATTAAAGTTTTTTTTTAAAAAAAAAGAATTAAGAATAAGATAACTTAATAATTACTTGATTGAAGATTATTTTAAAGAAATAAGTAAAGTGGAAAAAAAATTATAAACAAAATATAATAAGAAGAAAACGTTTGAAAGATATGACAATAAGGAAAATAGAGAAAGAATAAATTTAAAGATTGAATTATCCATCAATAGAACAAAAGTAATTATAAACTGCATGTTCAAAGCTGCTTCTAAAAGTTAATTGTTTCAAATAGTTGGGTAATGAATTCCAAAGTCTAATGGTGCTTATGAAGAAAAATCTACTGCTATTGAGGTAGTTGTGTCTAGGAACAATGATGTTGGTAGACCGAACTGATTGAAAAAATTGTAATTTCTCATAAAGATACCCTGGGCATTGTGTATTAATAAGTCTGTGCAAAAAAATAATATTACGCATATACAAGTATTGAACCAAACCACACCCAAGAATTTCTTTACTTCTCAACGAAATATGGTCAAAACGTTGGATTTTAAAAACATGCCTTGCCGCATTGTTAAACGCCACAAGGAGCTTATGCTGCGATTGGGAATCAAGCTGACTATAGACAACA
This sequence comes from Dichetophora obliterata, assembly GCA_963920525.1. Taxonomy (NCBI): domain Eukaryota; kingdom Metazoa; phylum Arthropoda; class Insecta; order Diptera; family Sciomyzidae; genus Dichetophora; species Dichetophora obliterata. The sequence continues at coordinate 2,717,173 of OY986440.1, forward strand.
TCTGAAAAAGTAATATGTGGCATTATTAGTTGTACTACAAGCCTACGACGAGTTTCAAGAGGGATAAAGTCTGAGGAAGCTCGTAAATAACGCAAAGTACCGTAGATTTTACTTATAATGTAATTAATATGGTCAATACAGGTTAATCTAGAGTTAATTATGAAACCAAGGTTTTTCACTTTATTCACAACGTTCAATTTATCAGTTCCTATTGACAAAAGTGGAATATCCACAAAGCATGAATCATTCCTTGCAATTGGTAGCACTTTAGATTTTAAAGGATTGATATAAAGTAAGTTGGTGACTGCCCTCTTGTTAAGCAATGCCAGATCATAGTTTAATCTATATGCTAAGTCTTCTAAAAGACCAGTAGGTCGAGAGAGGTATAGCTGAATGTCATCAGCATAAGCATGAACGGTTGCATATTTACAAACAGAGAAAACGTCATATAAAAAAATAGAGAAAAGTAAGGGACCCAAAATAGACCCTTGAGGCACACCGGCAGAAACAGAACAAAGAGACGAACAATTATTACCAACTTTAACCTGTTGCATTCTATTATCTAGGTAATTGGATACTAGTTTAAATGCACTGTCACTAAAATAAAAAAAATGCTTAAGCTTATAACAAAGCAGATTGTGACCGACAGAGTCAAAAGCTTTGGAGAAATCTATAAGGCAAAGAAGAGTTATAAGATTCTTGTCATAGGCTATTCTAATGTCATCCATTATTTTCATTACTGCTGTCGAACAACTGTGACCAGAGCGAAAGCCAGACTGCAATGGGGATAAAAGATTGTTGACATGTAGGTACTCAGAAATCTGATCAGACATTATTCGTTCAAAAACCTTACTAAGAGCAGGGAGTATACTAATAGGTCTGAAATCTTTGGGATCAGAGACAGAAGTAGATTTAGCCACAGGCATGACCGTGGCAATCTTCCATAATTCTGGGAAACGGGAGCAAGTAATACAGTGATTGATAATATGAGTCAGGGGCGCTAAGATAAAGTGAATAACTAATTTGATAAATCGGATTGGCATTTCATCAATCCCTACTGCATTGGAATTAATTTTCATTATGCATTTGGCTACATAATCCTCACTAACAGAAGAGAATTCAGAAGATGGCAAGGAAAAATTAGTTGCTTGTGCTGTCAACACGCCATTGTTGCCATTAAATATCCTATTTGAGGAAATGTCCCGAGAAGGACTTGGGCACCCATTTGCCAAAAAGAAGCCATTAAGTAAGTCCGGATCCAAATTACAAACACTAGGCTCCTTACTGAACACTCTATACTTTTTTATATTTTGCCATAACTGTTTAGAGTTTAACCCTGTATTAAACTTACAACTGAAGAAGTTTGTCTTTTCTTGTCGAACCATGAGAGAAGCATAATTTCGAGCTCTCCTGTACTTGTCCCAGTTATCGTTTGTTCGTCTATTTTTCCACTTAGAGTGGAGTTTATTTCTAGCTTTAATAGCAGACAATACACGATTTGTAAACCAAGGACATGAGTTATTAGAAATTTGAATTGAGCGTAAAGGCACATGACGGTCAAACAGGACATTTAATTGATTCATGAGAACTCTAAGTTTATCATCCACCGAGCTATAAAACCAGCAGTCCATCCAACTCATACTAGATAATTCATGACTTAAGGCGGATAAATCTATTGATTTGTAGTCACGATAAGAGAAACTGACCTGAGAATTTTTTTTTAGATTTATATTAAGACAACAAAAAAGTAAGTCATGATCAGACAAAAAACTTATTTGATCAAACTTTAGAACATAAGAAACATCAGAAACTAGACAAACATCAAGCAAACTAGGCTCACAGTCTTGCATATAACGAGTGGGAATATCTGAATTCACAACTTTCAAGCCACTCAACGATGACAGGTAGTAAAAATTTTCTGTAGCAGAGTCATTCCGTAATAAATTAATATTAAAGTCCCCACAAACAAAAAAGAAATCGTAGTCAATGACTTTTACAGAAAGGTCAGAAAAAAATATTTCAGGATTAATGCATCTATTAGGGTTGTATACGCAAGAGACTAATATTTTTGTATGATTATCGAAGACTTCAACATTAATAAACTCACAAACATCATTACATTTATTCACAAACTTAGCATTGAGACTAGACTAACAATAGATAGCAACACCACCTCCCCTTCTACCACTTCTGTCATTTCGGAAAAGTCTAAATCCATTAAAGTTATAAAAAGAATCAGGAATATCCCTCTTGAACCAGGTTTCAGTAACACACACAATATCAACTGTTGAATTTTCAAGAATATATCTAGCCTGGTCAAGCTTAATTCCGTTTAAACTATGCGCATTAAAATGTATCACATTTAAACCACTACGTTGATTACATAAAACACTAATTAAGGCTTTATAATTTTCACAAACACCAAAAGACGAACCATTATAATGTGTCAAGATTTGTCACAACAGAAGCAGCTTTTAACAAATTTAAGATATACAACTAAAAATTAAATGGATAAAACAAGTAAAATGGATAAAGAGAAAAACTATTAAAAAGATAGAGTGAAAAATAAGAAAGAATTATTCGGCGCATTACTAATGATAGTAAGAAAATAGAACTAAAAGGATAGATAAACAGATGTTTATATATAAGCAGATTAACATTTTATGAAAACTTTCACTTAACAAATAGAAACAAAAACAATGATCAGCTTTATGTTCCAGCGATGCAATCAACGTGATCTTTGTTTTGAACCAGTTTCGCCTCACCATCTCTAGATGTTCTTACATAAACATTACCACGCAACGTAAATTTTTTAAATTTTCATTTAAATTTTTTCTGCAATAGAATAGAGATAAAAATGAAAGGAACTTTTTTAATTAAAATAAAAACAGACAATAAAACGTTTTTTAATGTTAAATTAAGATTACATGATAAATTCATTTTACCAAATTTTATAACTAAAGTAAAAGAAAGTCCAAATATGGGAAATAAAGATCTTAAACTTGAAAATTTGTATTTAAAACAGTTGAAATACGATGAACATATTAAGCTACTAATAGACAAAAATAAAAGTACGCATGTTATTAGTATTAATAAAGTGGACGGTTGTCCAACAAAATAAAAAAAATTAAAAATATTTTTCAGTGTGTGTGTGTGTGTGTGTGTGTGTGTGTGTGTGTGTGTGTGTGTGTGTGTGTGTGTGTGTGTGTGTGTGTGTGTGTGTGTGTGTGTGTGTGTGTGTGTGTGTGTGTGTGTGTGTGTGTGTGTGTGTGTGTGTGTGTGTGTGTGTGTGTGTGTGTGTGTGTGTGTGTGTGTGTGTGTGTGTGTGTGTGTGTGTGTGTGTGTGTGTGTGTGTGTGTGTGTGTGTGTGTGTGTGTGTGTGTGTGTGTGTGTGTGTGTGTGTGTGTGTGTGTGTGTGTGTGTGTGTGTGTGTGTGTGTGTGTGTGTGTGTGTGTGTGTGTGTGTGTGTGTGTGTGTGTGTGTGTGTGTGTGTGTGTGTGTGTGTGTGTGTGTGTGTGTGTGTGTGTGTGTGTGTGTGTGTGTGTGTGTGTGTGTGTGTGTGTGTGTGTGTGTGTGTGTGTGTGTGTGTGTGTGTGTGTGTGTGTGTGTGTGTGTGTGTGTGTGTGTGTGTGTGTGTGTGTGTGTGTGTGTGTGTGTGTGTGTGTGTGTGTGTGTGTGTGTGTGTGTGTGTGTGTGTGTGTGTGTGTGTGTGTGTGTGTGTGTGTGTGTGTGTGTGTGTGTGTGTGTGTGTGTGTGTGTGTGTGTGTGTGTGTGTGTGTGTGTGTGTGTGTGTGTGTGTGTGTGTGTGTGTGTGTGTGTGTGTGTGTGTGTGTGTGTGTGTGTGTGTGTGTGTGTGTGTGTGTGTGTGTGTGTGTGTGTGTGTGTGTGTGTGTGTGTGTGTGTGTGTGTGTGTGTGTGTGTGTGTGTGTGTGTGTGTGTGTGTGTGTGTGTGTGTGTGTGTGTGTGTGTGTGTGTGTGTGTGTGTGTGTGTGTGTGTGTGTGTGTGTGTGTGTGTGTGTGTGTGTGTGTGTGTGTGTGTGTGTGTGTGTGTGTGTGTGTGTGTGTGTGTGTGTGTGTGTGTGTGTGTGTGTGTGTGTGTGTGCGCGCGCGTGCGCGTGCGCGTGTGTGTGCGTGCGTGCGCGTGCGCGTGCGTGTGTGTGCGTGCGCGTGCGCGTGCGTGTGTGTGCGTGCGTGCGTGCGTGCGTGTGTGTGTGTGTGTGTGTGTGTGTGTGTGTGTGTGTGTGTGTGTGTGTGTGTGTGTGTGTGTGTGTGTGTGTGTGTGTGTGTGTGTGTGTGTGTGTGTGTGTGTGTGCGCGTGCGCGTGCGTGTGTGTGCGTGCGTGCGTGCGTGTGTGTGTGTGTGTGTGTGTGTGTGTGTGTGTGTGTGTGTGTGTGTGTGTGTGTGTGTGTGTGTGTTTGTGTGTGTGTGTGTGTGTGTGTGTGTGTGTGTTTCAGTTGATCTAAAGTATAGAAACTAAATATATCATATGTTTATGTGTACTATAGTTAACAACAGGTTTCATCTAACGAATATCATGTGTATGTATATTGTAGTTTACAACAGGCTAATCTATCGAATTTAGATAAGCATGTGTTGTTGTTGTTGTTATAAATTGAACTTTCTCTTTATAGAACTGTATCTATTACTTTAAAGAGTAAGTTTACGTTGCTGATTGCATGCAATAGCATACATATAAGCTTTTAGTATATCTGATTGCGTTCAATAGCATACGTATAAGCTTTTAATATAAAACCTAAATATTAGTAAACTTATTGTTTAAAAGGGGGAGGGATAACTTATGGTTGAAGTTTGTACATATATTTGCTTTATGTTTTGATTTATGTTAAATATTCATATTAAATAACCTTAAAAGTGTTGAGAAAAACTATTCTCTTTATTGTTGTTGTAAATTGAATACTTTTGAACATAACATGCAATAACAATAACAATAGAGTTCAGCTACTACAGCTTTTTCGCACTTTCTCCGCATTAGATCATCTTAAGAACCAGCCCAAATATCATTAAAACATCTCAATAAGGCCATTCACAGTTCGAATACGCTGGTCTGCCATTTGTTGGATCTGCTATTTGTTCGCCAATTTACGAAAACGTATTTTGCTTCGTTGTTGTTTTGCATACAAATGCAAATACGCAGGCACGCGTAAATAAAAGCAGCCCTTGGACGTGCTCTTTGTACCTCGTATTTTTATGCTCTGTCTACAGCCGCATAATCACATACATCACAAGGTTGAACAATCTTTTTATACGACAGTCACATGGCGAGGTGCTCACAGTTTGAACAATAACAAATGCTATAAATATGATTTGTTAAAAGTACGCTCAAACCGTGAATAGCCTTAATGATACTGATAAGAGTGGTCCAAAACAATCCAAAGTGAGAAAAATTTACCCACCATAATATGGGTTGGGCTCAAGGACAACACAAGACATAACAACTAACCATGCGTTTACATAGATCTAATCATACATTAGTTTTCAATCTACTTTTGAGTTGACCTTTCGATAAGTTAACATCAAAAAAGCTACAGTTGTTAACAAAGGTACTCATGCGATGTAAAGGAGCAGTAGCCATATAATTTGTTCTACTAAAAGGTAAGTAAATTAAATTGTTAGCATTTCTACTACAATACAATTAAGACGTTGACTTGATCATGTAGCTTTGCAGAGATGGTGAGGGGTTATGAACTTATGGTTTGAGTGAATACACTTAGAAAATTATATTGGTAATTTTTTAACATTAAGTTTATGTTAAACTTCCATATAAATATTTTTTAACCTGAAACTTGTTTAAAATCTGTTTGATTTTACACGATCTTTTCTGGGTATAGTAACACAAAGTTAAAAAACTAATAAATATTGCAATTTTCTATGTTTTAACGAATCTAAATGTGTATATAAATGGTTTAAAAAAAATATATTTTAATGTGTTAGATTTTAATGAACTAAAAGTTATTGACAATATCTGACATGTTGTTGTTGTTGTTGTTGTTATAAATTGAAGACAAACATGCTGATATACAGGTAGACAGATAGATGAATAAACGGATAGACGAACAAATAGACAGATGATTACTAAATTGAAGATCAGCACACAAGGATATAGCTTGTGCTGGTAGACAGACAGACAGATTTACAAATGGATAGACAGACGAATAGAGAGCTATTGCGTTTCTTACGCATGCCAAAGCTTATATTAAACGAAAAATCAAATATGACTGAACATCGCGTATTTATATCTACGGAAAACTCATAAGTAAAAATATAAATACAAGCGTTAGAGAACTATACATATTAATTTAAAGATAAACATTATACATGTTAACCGATAATAATTTAATTTAAGTATCAAATAATAAGAATTCAAATTGAGTTAATATGTTGTTTTATGATACGTACTATGTGATGGTTTCATAAGACTTTGTAAATACGAAGAGGTGAAGAAACTAGTCGTGTGATATGAGGGAGATACTTTTTAATATTAGATTTTATGAACTACAAATAATGAGAATATTTAGCATATTTTTTGTTATTAATTGAAGATAGATAAGCGTGAGGTGATGAGTATTGATGAGTAGCCGTGTTAATTGAAACGTGTTAATTGATAAGAATTAGATATTCATTAAAAATTTTGTATACAAGGTTTTACATATAGTCCCAATCCTTTTTATATGGGTTTAGGAACATGCCTTTTTTCAATAACAAATAAATCATCATATATTAAAATATTAAATAATAAAAAAACAAATTTTAAAAAAATAATTTTTGTCTTCTTTATTTTTAAATATATATATATATACTAGCTGAACCCGGTGTGCTTCGCTACCCCCTCGTATAAAATAAAATTAAAAGTATTTATATATTTACAAAAATTTATTTATTTAATTTAATTATTGCAATGCTTCGCCTCTTTTTTTGTTGTAAACCAATTAGAATTCAGCACTGAATCGCATGTAATTTGCTTCATGCTCCCCCTTTTTATTTTTAGACCAATCAAAAAGCAGCAATTACACAATCAGCTGTTTCGCAGTCAGTTGTGGGAGAATGAGAATGGGGTTACCCCACTCTCTATTTTAATTAACACGTATTATAAAATCAGCTGCTTTGAAGACAGTGGTGGTAGAAAGAGAATGGGGCTACCCCACTGTTTTAATTAATACGTATTTTAAATTTGTGGTAAAGCCGTTAATAAACGTAGTAAAAAAGTAGGTGCAGAAGTGTGCATGGTCGAAAAATATTATCATGTAATAGGTATTCCTGAGTCAAAGCTGAACGCTGTGAAAATTTAAGATCGGTTCTCAGGTCCAGCCTCCAATACATCGCAAACAAAGGGGCGTGCTCCGCCCACTTTTCTTTTGGTACGTATTTCTATTCATGCTATGGTATTGGCATTCGGCCATATTGAGGCCATATTGAGGCCGAATAGCCGAAACCAGCCGAAATACATTACTCAATGTTTTAATGGGTTTTATTTCATTTATATGTAAATTTAATTTACATTAAAAAACAATAGTTTATTATCAAAAAGATTAACCCTATTGAAGCTTATTATCAAAAATGGCTAAGCTTCTAGAATGTTCTAGAAACATATCATAAATCAAAGTTTTTAATACGTTTTTTTTTTTCATTGACATGTATAACTTGAATGCATAGCTTGCATATCAATTTTAAGTAATAACAACAACAACAACAACAACAACAACAACAACAACACATACTTACCTAAATTCGTTAGATTAGCCTGTTGTAAACTATAATACACACAAACACATTAGAAACAAGTAAGAAACGCAATAGCTCTGTATTCGTCTGTCGGTCTACCTGTATTCCAGCACAAGCTGTATCCTTGTGTGCTGATCTTCAATTTAGTAATCATCTGTCTATCATCTAACTGAAATTCAGAATGTATGTTTGTTTGATCATAAGAAAATAATTTGTGTATAAATGGACACGGTAGGTGGCGCTGGGGTGGACTTATTTCGAAAATTCGATGGCGTGAAAAATATTATTATTATTATTATTATTATTATATATATTTATTTAGTTAAAATAACCATTTCTTTTTTTCATTTTACAATGTTTACAATATATTTAAGTAATAACTTAGTTAATCAAACCTATCTGTAATATATGCAATAATTTTTTGTTTGAATTTCGTTAAATTGTTTTCGTTTGTAATATTACGTGGCATCTCGTTGAATAATTTTAATCCTTTATGTAATATTAAATTTATATTTAATATATAAATTTAATAATATTTTAATTTTATAATATTTAATTTATAATATTTAATATATAAATACTTTTAATTTTATTTTATAACGAGGGGAGTAGCGAGGCACACCGGGTTCATTTAGTATATATATATAATAAAGAAAAATAAATATATGAATGAATATAATTTTTTTACCTTGAAATATTTTTGATTCATATATAATGGGATTTGTCTCCTTCCTGAAGTAAAAGCAAATTGAGGTGTGTCCTCTTCTCCTCCTTTGTAAAGTAGTAGGGTCCGACAATACTTTTGATCTCATCATCGAACCCGAAGACATTAATGCTTAATCTAGGATTATTTTCTTCGAATATTTTAATGTCTTTTACTGGTAGCGGAAAAAAACAAGACTTTCAAAGTTGATTGTTAAATCATTGCCCAAGTGTATTATGGAGGCTGTAATATTCTCCACATTATAGCTGGAACATCTATCAGAGTGTATACTAGTTGGAGCCAGTGCTGACTCTCTCTCTCTCTCTCTCTCTCTCTCTCTCTCTCTCACTCTAAATCTCTATGCAAAGCTTGCATATCAATTTCAATTTACAGCAACAATGACAACAACAACAGCAAACAGCAACAACAACAACAACAACACATACTAACCTCAATTCGTTAGATTAGCCTGTTGTAGACTATAATACACACAAACACATGCTAATCTCTATTGAAGCTTATTATCAAATAGCTAGACGTCTAGCTATACATTACTCAATGTTTTAATGGGGTTTTTTAAAGATGTCAGCCAGGCAAATTTCTCAAGAATGCTTAAAAAATGCACTCGTGATATTTTGGTGTAGTGTCTTTGCTAAAAATGTATATGATTTGTGTCTCGACTAAGACGAATGGAAGTAATGAATGAAAGCATACATTTGGGGATGAGTAGGTTGAATAGTTATTGGAGTATGTGAATGTGATTTCGAAGGGGGTACGGCTTGGGATATAAAACATATAAAAATGTATTTTGGTATGTGGGTGAATATAAAAAGTCTACTGATGACCAAAGATGGAATGGGGGGTGTTAGACCCTCTAAAAGAGTCCCCTTGTGTACGACGTTGATCTTTAGAAAAATGTTATTGTATAGTTGTAGTTCTGAATCTTGTCTTAAACATTCTTTTTAAATAAAAAGACCAAAATATATATGTCTTTTGTTTTTTATTTTTTTTTTGTTTGTATAAAATTTTTTTTCACAGCCACCACCGCCTTCACCATAAAAGTATGCAGCTAGGCATCGACTATTTTCCTCCTCCTCATCCGCGCTGCTTTCAATGGTGGATTTCTCGTCCTCCTCGATTTCTAGCTGAAATTCTGAACTCCGCCAAATTTTTAGATTTCTCTTACACATTTCCTCCACTTCAGAGTCGGTCAGAAATAACATAATTTCTTCCAGCTCCATCATGATTTTAACTCCAAACTTTGTTTTACAATTTTTGACCTCCTGCACGGAATACTTTTGGTTTAGGATTAGCTTCATTACCCCGGCAGCTGGTTTTTTAAATCCATTTTTTTGGGTAAAGCTATTTTTCAGCGTGGCGAAGTTCATGACTTGACTTGACTAATAACTGTATATTAAAACCGGTTGTATTTATATCAACGAATTCTAAGTTTCTCAAATACTAAAGCATTGTGAGAAGAAATTTCTGATTATAAGAACAAAACTATAATCTCTATTGAAGCTTATTATCAAAAGCTAGACGTCTAGACATACATTACTCAATGTTTTAATGGGTTTTTTATTTTTTTATTTCATTTATATTTAAATTTAATTTAAAAAAAAAACACATACTAACCTCAATTCGTTAGATTAGCCTGTTGTAAACTATAATACACACAAACACATGATAATCCCTATTGAAGCTTATTATCAAAAAAAGCTAGGCGTCTAGCCATACATTACTCAAAGTTTTAATAGGGGGTTTTTTATTTCATTTATATTTAAATTTAATTTACATTAAAAAACAATAGTTTATTATCAAATAGATTAACCCTATTGGGGCTTATTATCAAAAAAAGCTAGGCTTCTAGAATGTTCTAGAATGTTCTAGAAAGAATTGATATCTACAACAACAACAACAAACACAACAGCAACAGCAACAACAACAACAACAGCAACATACTAACCTCAATTCGTTAGATTAGCCTGTTGTAGACTATAATACACACAAACACATGATAATCTCTATTGAAGCTTATTATCAAAAGCTAGACGTCTAGACATACATTACTCAATGTTTTAATGGGTTTTTTATTTTTTAATTTAATTTATATTTAAATTTAATTTAAAAAAAAACACATACTAACCTCAATTCGTTAGATTAGCCTGTTGTTAACTATAATACACACAAACACATGATAATCCCTATTGCAGCTTATTATAAAAAAAAAGCTAGGCGTCTAGCCATACATTACTCAATGTTTTAATGTGATTTATTTATTTCATTTATATGTAAATTTAATTTACATTAAAAACAATAGTTTATTATCAAAAAGATTAACCCTATTGAAGCTTATTATCAAAAAAAGCTAGGCTTCTAGAATGTTCTAGAATGTTCTGGAAGGAATTGATATCTACAACAACAACAACAACAACAGCAACAGCAACAGCAACAACAACAACAACAACAGCAACATACTAACCTCAATTCGTTAGATTAGCCTGTTGTAGACTATAATACACACAAACACGTGATAATCTCTATTGAAGCTTATTATCAAAAGCTAGACGTCTAGCCATACATTACTCAATGTTTTAATTGGTTTTTTATTTTTTTATTTCATTTATATTTAAATTTAATTTAAAAAAAAACACATACTAACCTCAATTCGTTAGATTAGCCTGTTGTAAACTATAATACACACAAACACATGATAATCCCTATTGATCCCATCTAGCCATACATTACTCAATGTTTTAATGGGGTTTTTTTTATTTCATTTATATGTAAATTTAATTTACATTAAAAACAATAGTTTATTATCAAAAAGATTAACCCTATTGAAGCTTATTATCAAAAAAAGCTATGCTTCTAGAATGTTTTAGAATGTTCTCGAAGGAATTGATATCTACAACAACAACAACAACAACAGCAGCAACAGCAACAACAACAACAACAGCAACAACAACAGCAACATACTAACCTCAATTCGTTAGATTAGCCTGTTGTAGACTATAATACACACAAACACATGCTAATCTCTATTGAAGCTTATTATCAAAAGCTAGACGTCTAGCCATACATTACTCAATGTTTTAATGGGTTTTTTATTTAATTTATATTTAAATTTAATTTAAAAAAAAACACATACTAACCTCAATTCGTTAGATTAGCCTGTTGTAAACTATAATACACACAAACACATGATAATCCCTATTGAAGCTTATTATCAAAAAAAAGCTAGGCGTCTAGCCATACATTACTCAATGTTTTAATGGGGTTTTTTTATTTCATTTATATGTAAATTTAATTTACATTAAAAATAATAGTTTATTATCAAAAAGATTAACCCTATTGAAGCTTATTATCAAAAAAATCTAGGCTTCTAGAATGTTCTAGAATGTTCTCGAAGGAATTTATATCTACAACAACAACAACAACAACAACAGCAACATACTAACCTCAATTCGTTAGATTAGCCTGTTGTATATTATAATACACACAAACACATGATAATCTCTATTGAATCTTATTATCAAAAGCTAGACGTCTAGAAATACATTACTCAATGTTTCAATGGGTTTTATTTCATTTATATGTAAATTTAATTTACATTAAAAACAATAGTTTATTATCAAAAAGATTAACCCTATTGAAGCTAATTATGAAAAAAAGCTAAGCTTCTAGAATGTTCTAGAATGTTCTCGAAGGAATTGATATCTACAACAACAACAAAAACAACAAAAACAACACATACTAACTTCAATTCGTTAGATTAGCCTGTTGTAGACTATAGTACACACAAACACATGATAATCTCTATTGAAGCTTATTATCAAAAAGCTAGACGTCTAGACATACATTACTCAATGTTTTAATGGGGGTTTTTTTATTTCATTATATGTAAATTTAATTTACATTAAAAACAATAGTTTACTATCAAAAAAGATTAGCCCTATTGAAGCTTATTATCAAAAAAGCTAAGCTTCTAGAATGTTCTAGAATGTTCTCGAAGGAATTTATATCTACAACAACAAAAACAACAGCAACAGCAAACAGCAACAACAACAACAACAACAACAACAACAACAGCAAACAGCAACAACAACAACAACACATACTAACCTCAATTCAGTACATTGATCTGTTGTAGCCTACTATACATAAAAACATATGATAATTTTTGTTTCTATACTTTAGATTAATTGAAACATATGAGTTTTTTTTTTTCTGTGGATACATATGATATTTACTTTAGTCACACACCTATTTTGTTTTTCTGTGCTATTGACACAAACCACATAAAAATTCTCTCATTCTTCTATAAAAAACACACTAACACATGATATTATAAACACAGACCTAACATTTTTTTCCTATACTGTAGACACAAACCGCTTACCTATTGTAATAGTTCTCCATTCCACCGCATATGGCGCTGATGGTAATGGAGCCTGGAGCCTGCGCCAGAACCCCCATATCATACCTACTCTCGTCTTGCAATAAAATTCCTCAAGCACATCAGGCACGAGTCGGTGTTAAGATTATGTGCTATCTCCACATGAATGGCTCTTATTGTGAGGCATGTTATCAGCACTCCCCATCTCTTGCACGATTTTCTATTCTCATTTACTAAGAGAGGACCAAAGTAATCAATCCCCATGTACGTAAAAGGCCGCAAAAAGGCGCCTAGTCTTGCTTTTGGTAAAGGTGCTGTGGCGGAACCCTCTGTTCCCCCACGCCCCTGACTTTGCTCTTCTAGCCTTGGCGACACTTTGTCGCAACTTAACCCATCGATAGATTCACTTACAAACTTGCAGCTTGGCTTATCGCTAAAACGCTAAGCCAAGGGAATTCCTTAACATAAGTCATAGCTGCCGTTCTTTGTTTATTTTGGCAAGCAACATTATGACTCTTAAATGAACGGTCATTTGAGCCGTTTATGTTGGTCGCTCGTCGTCACTTTATTGACTCACTGCCCTTCTGGCGGTTCGTCATTCAGTCAGCAATTATTGTTTATGCTGAAGTTTTTACTTGTGACAAATTACTGACGACATGAGTAAGCGACGACAGCTTTAGCTTGTTGTACAACAACAAGCGTTGGCTGCAGCTCGCTTGGCGTTTGTGTGTGTGTGCTGGAGTAGCTAACCAGCATACAGGCAGAAGCGCAGTCTGTTTAAACGGTATGTGTGACGGCGACCAATTGGTGTGTTCGCGTTGTTAGCGCTGATGACGCGGCACACAAATATAAATATACGAACACTTAGCGAACCAATGTTTAATTGGTTATTTCTAGTTATGGAAACCAATACCGCAATAGTAATTGTGCTATCGATGGGTTGCGCCGCCGCGCTATTTTTTATTGTGCAGCGGGCGTTAAATATTTTGTGGTGGCATGGGCTATGGTCCATGCTACCGTAGTCAGTGTTCTTTTCGGCGCGGCTACGTCAAGAATAGTTACATTAATTTCGTCTTGTTACTTACCTTTAATCCGTAAAGTTAGTATATGTTTTATAGTTAGAATTTTCTTAATTTAGAATAAAATCCAAAAATAAAAACTTTTAGTGAACCTTATTTTGATACACTATATTGGTGACCCCGACGTGATCAAACAGTGGTCAACGTAAATAGAACAATACAAACAAAAGTGTGCAGTGAACTTAGTGTCAGTAAGTTACAAGAGCAATAAAAGTTTTCTAAGACTTAAAGAACTACGAACTAAAGTTGCTCAGTGTAATAGTCTGACTCTAATTAAAAGCGTCAGGATTTAATATTAAAAATTTATTTTTGTTATGTTGACTTTATATGATTTAAATACAAATTCTAAATGTTTGATAGTTTAAATCATACTTGATTTTAAATACAAATTCTAGTTGTTTGATAGTTTAAAATCGTTTATTGAGCTTAAGGTCAAAGTTGGAACTATCAAACATTTAGAATTTGTATTTAAATCATATAAAGTCAACATAATAAATATAGAGGTCATTCATTTAGAAAAAACTTTAATTTATTTTTGTGTTAAAAAGTTACTTGTAAAAAATCCAAGTGCACACAATAATGAAGAACGACGAAATAATCGACGTGCCAGAAGCTAGCGAGCTCGAGGGAGCGGTTGGTGGAGAGTTGGTTCCGCCGCCGTCACAGTCACAAGGTGAGACTCAGACCACCACCGTAAATCGGGTGGTGGTGCAGACGCCACAATTTTGGCATGAAGATCCTGATCTTTGGTTTCTGCAGCTAGAGGCGCAGTTCTCGAAATTGCGCATTAAGTCAGACCACGACCGCTTTTACACAGTGGTCGGCGCTCTCGAGAAGGGGGTTTTAAAACAGGTGAGCGACAAACTGCTGGAGGCTTTCAGCGCCAGTGACCAAGAAAAACTGCGCCAGTTACTGTCAGAGTGCGAATTGGGCGATCGTCGTCCATCGCAACTGCTTACCGAAATGCGTGAGCTAGGAGGCAAGGGCCTCCAAGAGAAAATGTTGGAGAATCTGTGGCTGGCAAGGTTGCCGGCACCGATCCAAGGATTGCTGCAGAACATGACTGTCGACTTGCCGCAAAGAGCAGCGTTGGCCGATAAAATAATGGCGACTGGTGCTGTTGACGTCGTCAAACCTGTGCTCGTTTCACCCCTGGATGAACAACAGCTTATTAAACAAACCCACCACGGTACGGTCCGACCTTTACGTGCCATCATGCATTTTAACCACCGAGACTTCCGTCTCTTGTGTGTTCAGCTGGGAAGCCATCAACATCTTTTAATCGCCTGCTCTCTACAATCTGGTATTATTATTAAACACTTACATTTATATATTTTGATCTACTTAAATCTACTTAAACTTAACTATTATTTGGTGAAATTATTCTTAAATACTTAAAATATAATCATTATAAAACTTTCTTAATAATCTCCAAACTCGGCTGTAAATTTACACCTACAATAAATACCATTCTACATATAAACTTGCGGAGTTCATTATTTGGACATTCGAATCATCAACAATTGCTCAGCTCATCCCCCCAGCGCCTAAATATTGGTCCTTCGAAAAACTGCGAACGCGCTTGGATTATCCCCACGCACCAATTGACATTCATCAAATCTACAATCTGCAATGTACCTACCACGTGAACGCACCCAGAAAATACACCAAAAAAAGCCAACGAGTAGGAAACCCAACTCAAGGTAATTACTCGTTTTTAATATTCTTATACACACATACGTATTTGCAACAAAGCGTGCAAGTGTGGTGACAACTTGATACACAAAATTATTCGTTAAGTAGCTAATCTGCAAGAAAAATTAAAACTAAACTAAATTGTGCATTCCTTTCAAAACAAAAAACTCATAAAAACTGCTTTAGTTTGCGCTAAAGCAAAGTGACATGTGAAGTGTGGTTGTGAGCGTGTATGACAAAAAGAATAAAATAAAAAATAACCAAAAGCGACAACGGTGACGAAGGCGCTTGCGAAAAGTGCAGTTCGTGGCCCAAAGAAACAGCAGCACCACGATAAGCGCAGAGTGGTTTCCATGCGGCATTGGCTGGCATGCGATTGAATGCATCAAAATCAACAACAGATTGCAACATTTCAAGGATGCGGTGAGTGATTTGTATTGGCAAAATAATTAGGACAATTTCAAACATTGTCCTAAGAAAGTCGCATATAAGATTCCAACATAACCTCAAAAAACACACACACACAATCACATGAGACCGTGCACACCCAACATTCAATTGCTACATATTCGATAATTTTTTCTTTCTCGAACTATTTTGTCGATAATTTAAGAATTCTCTCGTTTACTGTTCTGAACAAATCTAACACATCCGAAGTGTTGGTGTTTGGAACATTTAAAAATTTTGTCGAAATATTTCTCAATAATATTCGATAATTTATTCTTTCTCGAACTATTTTATCGATAATTTAAGAATTTTCTCGTTTACTGTTCTGAACAAATCTAACACATCCGAAGTGTTGGCGTTTGGAACTTTAAAAATTTTTTCGAAATATTTCTCAACAATATTCGATAACTTTTTTCTTTTCTCGAACTATTTTGTCGATAATTTAAAAATTCTCTCGTTTACTTTTCTGAACAAGTCTAACACATCCGAAGTGTTGGCGTTTGGAACTTTAAAAATTTTTTTTCGAAATATTTCTCAATAATATTCGATAATTTTCTTTTCTCGAACTATTTTGTCGATAATTTAAAAATTCTCTCGTTTACTTTTCTGAACAAGTCTAACACATCCGAAGTGTTGGCGTTTGGAACTTTAAAAAATTTTTTTCGAAATATTTCTCAATAATATTCGATAATTTTCTTTTCTCGAACTATTTTGTCGATAATTTAAAAATTCTCTCGTTTACTTTTCTGAACAAGTCTAACACTTCCGAAGTGTTGGCGTTTGGAACTTTAAAATTTTTTTTCGAAATATTTCTCAACAATATTCGATAATTTTCTTGGATCATTTAAAAATTTTTTCGAAATATTTCTCAACAATATTCGATAACTTTTTTCTTTTCTCGAACTATTTTGTCGATAATTTAAAAATTCTCTCGTTTACTTTTCTGAACAAGTCTAACACATCCGAAGTGTTGGCGTTTGGAACATTAAAAATTTTTTTTCGAAATATTTCTCAATAATATTCGATAACTTTTTTCTTTTCTCGAACTATTTTGTCGATAATTTAAAAATTCTCTCGTTTACTTTTCTGAACAAGTCTAACACATCCGAAGTGTTGGCGTTTGGAACTTTAAAAATTTTTTTCGGAATATTTCTCAATAATATTCGATAATTTTCTTTTCTCGAACTATTTTGTCGATAATTTAAAAATTCTCTCGTTTACTTTTCTGAACAAGTCTAACACATCCGAAGTGTTGGCGTTTGGAACTTCAAAATTTTTTCGAAATATTTCTCTACAATATTCGAAAACTTTTTCTTTTCTCGAACTATTTTGTCGATAATTTAAAAATTCTCTCGTTTACTTTTCTGAACAAGTCTAACACATCCGAAGTGTTGGCGTTTGGAACTTTAAAAATTTTTTTCGAAATATTTCTCAATAATATTCGATAATTTTCTTTTCTCGAACTATTTTGTCGATAATTTAAAAATTCTCTCGTTTACTTTTCTGAACAAGTCTAACACTTCCGAAGTGTTGGCGTTTGGAACATTTTCAAAATTTTTTCGAAATATTTCTCTACAATATTCGAAAACTTTTTCTTTTCTCGAACTATTTTGTCGATAATTTAAAAATTCTCTCGTTTACTTTTCTGAACAAGTCTAACACATCCGAAGTGTTGGCGTTTGGAACTTTAAAAATTTTTTTCGGAATATTTCTCAATAATATTCGATAATTTCTTTTCTCGAACTATTTTGTCGATAATTTAAAAATTCTCTCGTTTACTTTTCTGAACAAGTCTAACACATCCGAAGTGTTGGCGTTTGGAACTTCAAAATTTTTTCGAAATATTTCTCTACAATATTCGAAAACTTTTTCTTTTCTCGAACTATTTTGTCGATAATTTAAAAATTCTCTCGTTTACTTTTCTGAACAAGTCTAACACATCCGAAGTGTTGGCGTTTGGAACTTTAAAAATTTTTTTTCGAAATATTTCTCAATAATATTCGATAATTTTCTTTTCTCGAACTATTTTGTCGATAATTTAAAAATTCTCTCGTTTACTTTTCTGAACAAGTCTAACACATCCGAAGTGTTGGCGTTTGGAACTTTAAAAATTTTTTTCGAAATATTTCTCAATAATATTCGATAATTTTCTTTTCTCGAACTATTTTGTCGATAATTTAAAAATTCTCTCGTTTACTTTTCTGAACAAGTCTAACACTTCCGAAGTGTTGGCGTTTGGAACATTTTCAAAATTTTTTCGAAATATTTCTCTACAATATTCGAAAACTTTTTCTTTTCTCGAACTATTTTGTCGATAATTTAAAAATTCTCTCGTTTACTTTTCTGAACAAGTCTAACACATCCGAAGTGTTGGCGTTTGGAACTTTAAAAATTTTTTTCGGAATATTTCTCAATAATATTCGATAATTTTCTTTTCTCGAACTATTTTGTCGATAATTTAAAAATTCTCTCGTTTACTTTTCTGAACAAGTCTAACACATCCGAAGTGTTGGCGTTTGGAACTTCAAAATTTTTTCGAAATATTTCTCTACAATATTCGAAAACTTTTTCTTTTCTCGAACTATTTTGTCGATAATTTAAAAATTCTCTCGTTTACTTTTCTGAACAAGTCTAACACATCCGAAGTGTTGGCGTTTGGAACTTTAAAAATTTTTTTTCGAAATATTTCTCAATAATATTCGATAATTTTCTTTTCTCGAACTATTTTGTCGATAATTTAAAAATTCTCTCGTTTACTTTTCTGAACAAGTCTAACACATCCGAAGTGTTGGCGTTTGGAACTTTAAAAATTTTTTTCGAAATATTTCTCAATAATATTCGATAATTTTCTTTTCTCGAACTATTTTGTCGATAATTTAAAAATTCTCTCGTTTACTTTTCTGAACAAGTCTAACACTTCCGAAGTGTTGGCGTTTGGAACTTTAAAATTTTTTTCGAAATATTTCTCAACAATATTCGATAATTTTCTTGGATCATTTAAAAAAATTTTCGAAATATTTCTCAACAATATTCGATAATTTTTCTTGGAACATTTAAAAATTTTCGAAATATTTCTCAACAATATTCGATAATTTTCTTGGAGCATTTAACAATTTTTCGAAATATTTCTCAACAATATTCGATAATTTTTCTTGGAACATTTAAAAATTTTTCGAAATATTTCTCAACAATATTCGATAATTTTCTTGGAGCATTTAACAATTTTTCGAAATATTTCTCAACAATATTCGATAATTTTTCTTGGAACATTTAAAAATTTTTTGAAATATTTCTCAACAATATTCAATAATTTTCTTGGAGCATTTAACAATTTTTCGAAAATATTTCTCAACAATATTCGATAATTTTTCTTGGAACATTTAAAAATATTGTCGAAATATTTCTCAACAATATTCGATAATCGTTTCTTCTTCTCGAACTATTTAGTCGATAATTTAAAAACACTCTCGTTTTTAAACAAATTAAACTGAATTTACTAAGTGGAAAATCTCTCGAACTGTCTTCTCGATAATTGTGAAAAAAGTTCGAGTTTTTAGTTTGGCTAACAAATTCCCCACAACCGAAGTATTTGTTGGCGTCTGTAAAAACTTTCGAAAAGCTTTGAAAACTTCTGTCGCCCCCTGGAGTTAGAAGTTTATCCCAACATCAATATGAGTGTCTCAATGAAATTTATATTTGCTTCTGATTATCTAATCACGTTTTGCTCTGCGTTCGAAGCAACTCCTGCTGACGACATAACGAGCACGCTCTTAAGAGTTAAGCTGTTTGATTTAGAAGATAGATGGCAGCGACTGTCATCAGCATATGAAAATGTGATGATAGCAGAAGACACAGATACGACCAAAGATTTCAAGGAATCCACAAAAGCCAAATTTAGTGTTTGCGTTGAAGCTTATCACCTTTGTAAATCTCAAATTTGGGATCTCCAAAAAATATCTGGAGATGAACAACATCCCGAAACAGTGTCTGCAGCTCCTCTTGCTCAGAACGTATCTCTAAATAACTCTGTAGGAAGTGCTTGCATAAAAGTTCCGCCCTGTGATACAGAAGTGTTCTATGGTAGTTATGAAGAGTGGCCATCGTTTAGAGACATGTTTACAGCAGTCTATATCAAACACCCTAAGCTGACTCAAGCTCAAAAATTGTACCACCTTCGTAACAAAACCCGCGGCTCCGCGGGAGGTATCGTGAAACGATACCAACTTTGCGACGAAAATTTCTCTCTGGCCTGGGAAGCCCTTCGATCTCGTTTCGAAAACAAGCGCATTCTGGTGGACAACCAGCTTAAAACATTGTTCAGCATTCCAGCAGCATCTGCAGAAAACAGCAGTTCAATTCAGAGAATACAATCATCGGTCAATGATTGCCTCTCAATGCTTACATCTCAAGGAATTTGTGTAGACAACTGGGACCCAATTTTAATATATTTATGTTCAACCAAACTTCCAGAAGATACCCTTGCACTATGGGAAGATTCACAAAAAACCCGGCAGGTATTACCGACCTGGCATAAAATGGATGAATTTCTCACAGCTCGGTATCAAGTCGTAGAAAGAATAAACAGTATCAAGAGTTCAAAGAGTCGAGGCACTATTCCGAACATTTCCCAAATCAGGCCGAATTTCAATTATTCTCAAAATAAGCCCGAGAATCAAAGTCGGCAGAATATGCAAAGTACGCCCTTTTCCCAAAACAGGACATCCCAAAATTTCAATCCCAATAGAGTGCAAGTGAATGCATTCCACATTCAAAGAGCACCCACTACAAGTAATTTTTTATGTAAAAAGTGTCACAAAAATCATGCTCTTAGACACTGCCCAGAATTTAATAATTTCTCAGTACCAGAGAGAATCGATTTTGTGTCTCAAAACAAAATCTGCTGTAATTGTCTATCGTATTCTAACACCAAAAGAGAATGCACAAGTTCTTTTCGATGTTTCTGCTGTAAGCAGCAACACCACTCGATGCTACATCTAGATCAAGTAGATCATCCAGTTGATGATTCGAAGCCATCTACGTCCAAAGCCTCCCAAATAGCATTAATGCACTTAGAATCATCACTCGATTCAAACGCATCAAGCTCTCAGCCGGTAGAAAGCACACATATACACGCGCACTTTTCATCAAGTGAGGAAAGAATCGTGTTGCCTACAGCAATCGTATACATTCAACACCTGGGCGAAACTTTCACACTTCGAGCCCTCATTGATCAGGGATCCCAGAAAACTTTCCTCGCTGAGAAGGTTCAAAATCGGTTATCTTTACAAACAACCAAGGTCTCCACACATATTTCTGGGATGGGTGGTCAACTGCTTGGGTCGTCAAATAAAATGTGCACATTCAATTTGGTCACAAAATCTCGTAATTTCAATCTCCAAGTCAAAGCACTCGTTCTACCAAAACTGACCAATTTTATGCCATCTCACCCATTAGCAAAACCTTCATTTGAAGAAATCGCCGACTTAGATCTCGCCGATCCCAATTTTTATTCTCCTGCTCACATTGATATGATTATCGGAAGCGATATCATCCCGAAGATCATGCTTAATGGCATGCGATTAAATGTTTTCGGTAGTTTGTTGGCCCAACAAACAGTGTTTGGATGGTTCCTCAGCGGCCCCATCAGCACACAAACTTTCTCATTCTCCACTCACGTGGTTCATGAAAATGAACCATCGCTCAGTGAGATGCTGCGGAAATTCTGGGAAGTTGAAGAAATCCCAAGCGCCTCCACTATGTCCGAGGAAGAACGCTACTGCGAAGAGTTCTTTCAGAAAACAACGTCTCGTCAGTCTGATGGGCGATACAAAGTCAGGCTGCCATTCAAACCAAATTTTTCCCAACTAAAGCTAGGTGCATCTCGACACATAGCTCTCAAACAGTACAACCGAATGGAGTACACCTTGAACAAAAAACCCGATTTACAACATCAATATAATGAGGTGCTCTCTGAATACCTGACTTTATCGCATATGAATAAAACGCACCCTACAGAGATTGTCCGTGATGAGAAGTATTTATCTTTCTATTTACCGCATCATGCGGTCGTCAAACCAGAAAGCACTTCCACAAAGGTCCGGGTGGTGTTCAATGCGTCAAACCCCTCACAAAGCGGACTTTCTCTTAACGATGTGCTATGCGTTGGTCCAGCATTGCAATCCGACCTGATCAGTGTCATACTCAACTGGCGATTTTATCAGTTTGTCTTCAATGGTGACATACAAAAAATGTATCGTCAGATTACGGTTCATGAAGACGATCGCCATTTTCAACGAATACTCTTTCGCACGCGCCCGAATGGTTCATTGGAAGACTTCGTTTTAAATACCGTGACATTCGGAGTCAATTGTGCCCCTTATCTAGCAATCCGTACTCTCCACCAGCTGGCTGAGGATTGTAAAGATATTTATCCACTTGTTTCACCAATTCTCAAACGTGAAACTTACGTTGACGATGTTTTATCAGGTGGACATGACATTCCTTCAGCTCTTCTCGCTCAAAATCAGCTTCGAAGTGCACTGAATTCCGCCGGATTTCCTCTAAAAAAGTTGAATGCAAATCACCCAGATCTTTTAAGTTCTCTACCTCCTGAGGACCTACTCGATGAAGATTTTCTAAAATTTTATGACACCAGCTCCACAAAAACGCTTGGTATTAGATGGAACGCTCTCAGCGATTCCTTTTGTTACGATATTAAACCCACAACCCCGTCCATATCTGCCACCAAAAGACAGATTTTATCAGCTGTAGCAGCACTGTTCGACCCCATGGGATGGCTAGCCCCAATCATAATTCAAGCGAAGGTCCTTTTACAGCAACTTTGGCTGGAAGGGTCTGATTGGGATGACTGCGTAAAACCATTGTCTCTGCTAAAATGGAATACGTTGGTCGAAAGTCTACCAGCTATTGAAAAAATTAATATTCCTAGATGGATTGGATTTTCTCCAACCAACCGAATCCAAATACATGGGTTTTGCGATTCCTCTGAAAAGGCTTATTGTGCCGCCTTGTACATTCGCAATGAAGAACCAAACGCAAAGATCACTTCATATTTGCTGGTTTCGAAGAGTAAAGTCGCTCCAATCCAAACAATCAGTTTGCCCCGTTTAGAACTGTGCGCAGCCGTGCTTCTTTCAAAGCTCGTTAACCACGTCGTTCGCCAGCTGGAGTTACCTACTCATGAACTCTTTTTATGGTCGGATTCGTCTATTGTTTTGGCCTGGCTTGGAAAACCACCCTACAGCTGGAAAACGTACGTGGCTAACCGAGTTACCGAAATTTTGAAGAATGTCCAAAATTCAACCTGGAAGCATGTACCTTCCGTCGAAAATCCTGCAGATCTGGGAACTCGAGGTTGTTCACCCCAGGATCTAGCAACAAACTCGCTTTGGTGGGATGGTCCACATTGGCTTCGTAAAGCTGCTGATCATTGGCCCAAATTCCAGATAACTCCTATAGTCGTTCCCGAGACTAGAAAAGTGGAAGTTTTGTATACATATACCCCTGACGATGATATACTGAATCGCTTCTCAACATACCCTCGTGCCCTCCGAGTAATTGCCTACATGTTTCGATTTGCACACAAATGTTTAGCAAAACAAAGAGCTCAAGTCACAAAAAACTCGGGAGAAGTATCCCAAGATGAAATTAAGTTCGTAAAGTTGCATTTAATTGTGCAATCACAAATTTTGTATTTTTCTGAAGAATATAGTAAGTTAAAGAGTTCAGTTCCCATCCCAAACAAAAGTTCGCTCCTGACTTTATGTCCATTCATAGATAAAGAGGGAGTATTGCGAGTAAACGGACGTTTGGCAAATGCGGATTTAATTCTCAATTACAATGAAAGACATCCAGTCATCTTGTCCGACAAATCACGCCTTTGTCACCTCTTACTCAACTTTCTCCATAACACTTTACTACACGCCGAACATAGACTCATGCTTCGTATGGTGCGGCAGGAATTTTATATTCCAAAGCTAAAAAATAAAGTAAAGTACTGTATACGCCAGTGTAAAGTGTGTACAATACATAAACAAAAAGTGCACACGCAACTAATGGCTGCACTACCTCCCGATCGAGTAAATTTTACACCTCCATTTACGGTAACCGGAGTTGATTTTGCCGGCCCATTTGAAGTAAAATCCTCTACACTTCGAAAGGCCCCAATTGTGAAAGGTTACGTAAGTGTGTTCATTTGTTTCTCAACAAAAGCAATTCACCTCGAATTGGTGTCGGATCTCACTTCTGAGGCATTTAATGCAGCTTTCGCACGATTCGTTGGTCGACGCGGCTTACCAAAAAAAATTGTCTCAGACAATGGCCGCAACTTTGTTGGTGCGAACCGTACCCTGACCAAAGAATTTGAATTGTTTCTCAAACACTCAGCTGCAGATATATCCCATAAATACTGTATGCATGGCTTCACATGGTCGTTCATACCCCCGAGCGCCCCTCACATGGGCGGCCTGTGGGAAGCGGCAGTCAAAAGCTTCAAAGTTCATTTCAAAAAGGTATCTCAAGGCCATAAATTTACCTTTGAAGAGTTCTCGACACTCCTGGCCCGCATCGAAGCCGTTCTCAATTCGCGGCCACTCTCTCCAATCAGTGAAGACCCTTCACAATTATTGCCATTGACCCCGGCACATTTCCTTCGAGGCGCTCCCTTACTGGCGATCCCAGAATTTAATGATGATCGTTGGTCTCTCATTAACCGATGGGAAAAGGTCAAAATTCTCCACCACCAATTCAGTCGCCGCTGGAAGGAGGAATATTTGAGCGAGTTGCACAAGCGGTACAAATGGAAATATCCAGAACGAAACATTAGCGAAGAGGACCTTGTAGTCATAAAAGATGAGCTGTTACCCCCGACTGAGTGGAGACTCGGTCGTATCGTAAAGACTTATCAAGGACCAGACCATCGGGTACGGGTCGCTGACGTTCGTACTCAAACTGGTATCGTCACTCGACCAGTCATTAAACTCTGCGTCCTTCCCTCTCAATAAACTCCCATCTCAGTCATTCTCAAATATTCCCCACATACACAACAGTTCAACTTTAACATCTGATTTATTACTCTACCCATGTGTATAGCTGCATTTATTTCTAATTATTTCTTTAATCTCTTCTTAGTTTGTACCAATGTCGACTCTGCAAAGGAAGGCATTCGATACGATTCTGTGAACAATTTCTGAGCATGTCTACTCTTCAGCGGCGTCAGACGGTTCGGAAGTATGAACATTGCTCCAATTGTCTTGCCAGGTCCCACATGCTTGGAAAGTGCACCTCTAAGGCTGTATGTAAGATCTGTGGCGACGTCCATCACTCATTGCTACATCAATTCAGGCCAGAACGATTGTCGCTGCAATCCAAAAAGACCGTGTGTCAGCGGCGTGACTCCGCATCTTCAAGCGAATCCGCATCATCACCAGAACCTGCCAGGCCGACCAAAAATCAGCCGCCAGTTCGTCGCAACAGAAAAGCAACCCCGCCCAAAGGACGCCATCGTGCGCAAATGCGCCATACACGACCTCAATCAGAACATCCACGTGGCTTAAAGATTACTCCTCGAAACGTCGTGAACGCTCATCTGAGTAGCGATCCTCGTGAACATGTCGGAGCGGCTATCAAGGCCTTACAACTTTTGCAGAGCTTATTGTAA
Source organism: Dichetophora obliterata (assembly GCA_963920525.1). NCBI lineage: Eukaryota > Metazoa > Arthropoda > Insecta > Diptera > Sciomyzidae > Dichetophora > Dichetophora obliterata. The sequence goes on from OY986440.1 coordinate 2,742,915, forward strand.
AATTGCACTAGTGCAAGGCGGGCGCTATGTTGACGTCGTCAAACCTGTGCTCGTTTCACCCCTGGATGAACAACAGCTTATTAAACAAACCCACCACGGTACGGTCCGACCTTTACGTGCCATCATGCATTTTAACCACCGAGACTTCCGTCTCTTGTGTGTTCAGCTGGGAAGCCATCAACATCTTTTAATCGCCTGCTCTCTACAATCTGGTATTATTATTAAACACTTACATTTATATATTTTGATCTACTTAAATCTACTTAAACTTAACTATTATTTGGTGAAATTATTCTTAAATACTTAAAATATAATCATTATAAAACTTTCTTAATAATCTCCAAACTCGGCTGTAAATTTACACCTACAATAAATACCATTCTACATATAAACTTGCGGAGTTCATTATTTGGACATTCGAATCATCAACAATTGCTCAGCTCATCCCCCCAGCGCCTAAATAGGTGCTTTTACCAACAAGCAAGTGGCTGCTGTAACTACACCAAATACAAGTTCTTCTACTGCGGTCGAGTTGCTGCAGAAAAGGATAAATCGGTTAGAGAATGCCCTGTATAACAGGGACCACCCACCAGCCCGCACGTTTAGAAGACGTTCAACTTCACATAGAAACGTGTCACCAGTGGAGGAAGCGCCGGACTCAGACGATGAAATATTGTTCGTCCCTTCTGGCAGAAGTCGTGGGTCGGCTTTGCGACGAAGTTCACCTCCAGCTTCCAGGTATAGTCACCGAAATGGGCGATCAACTCCACAGGAGAGACCGGCAGATCCCAAAAAAAGACGCAATCCCTGGTGTTTTCACCACAGAACACAGGGAAGATGGGCCAAACAGTGCCGACCGCCGTGCACGTATCCGGCAAAAAACTAAGCACTCAGCCACGTTCAGCAGGCGACAGTAGTGGCGAGGATATATGTCGCCTGTACGTCACCGACGCGTCATCAAGTAGACGGTTCCTAGTGGACACAGGGGCCGACGTGTCGGTAATACCACCCAGTGGTAATTATCGTTTCAATGGTCCTCATAGTTACAAATTGTTCGCCGCCAACGGTTCTCACATTGAGACGTTCGGCACCAAGACGGTAGTCTTAGATTTGGGGCTACAGAGAAAATTCAAGTGGAGCTTCGTAATAGCCGCGGTAAAATCACCACTAATAGGAGCGGATTTTTTACGAGAATTTTCTCTATTGGTGGACATGAAAAACTGTTTCTTAGTGGATAGCAAGACAAACAGTCAGTCAAAAGGCATTGTCAATAAAGGGGGTAAGTCAACAATTTTTACTCACAATATTTCAGACCCTTTTGCCGACGTCTTAGCCGAATTTAAAGATATTACGGTAATGAGACATAATGTGTCAGCGACAAATTCAGGCGTCACACATCATATAGTGACGAGCGGGCCTCCTACACACGCCCAATCACGACGCCTAGCTCCAGAAAAATTGAAGGAAGCAAAAACAGAGTTTGAGCAATTGATGCAATATGGCATCTGCGAGCCTTCATACAGTAACTGGTCTAGTCCCTTGCACATGGTGAAGAAAAAGGACGGTTCTTGGCGTCCGTGCGGCGATTATCGGACTCTCAATGAGAGAACTCTCCCCGATCGCTATCCCATACCGTACGTACAGGATTTCACACATATTTTGCACGGCAAGAAAATTTTTTCTACCATCGACCTGCAAAGTGCGTACCACCAAATTTGAGTTGAGCCGGTAGACATTCCGAAAACGGCAATTATTACGCCTTTTGGTTTATTTCAGTTTAAATTTATGACTTTTGGTCTGCGCAATGCGGCCCAAACTTTCCAGAGGCACATCAACAAAGTGCTATCAACTGAGTCAGATCATGCATTCGTGTATATTGATGACATATGTATCGCGTCTGAAAATAAAGGGCAGCATATAAAACATATTAAAAGAGTTTTTAGTTTTTTACGCGAAAATGGTTTGGCAATTAATGTAGCAAAATGTAATTTGGGCAAATCTGAAATCAAATTTCTCGGGCATACAATCAATAAGGATGGCATCAAACCGGCAACTGATAAAGTTAAGGCTATCCTGGGGTATAATAGACCCGAAACAGCCCGCGATCTTAAGCGTTTCCTGGGAATGGTAAATTTTTATAGACTGTTGCTGCTCAACCGTCAATAAATGGTTTATAGTAGATATAGTTTGCATACAAAATGCATACATATCCAATAAAATTAAGCAACCAAAATACAATAAATGCTGGCACCGCATATCTTACATTCCAAGGCGGCGGACGGAAATTGCACAACAAAGTGTCGAGTTTCTGTCCGCGCACTTTGACAAAATGCATTATATCGTTTCGTTGTTAAAAGTACATCAACAACAAAAGTGTATTGAACTTTTGTTTTTGTTAGTTGAGAAGCGGTATAATGCATTAACGACAAAGTGTATTGAACTTTGTTCTTGATTATCAATAAATGCATTGATATTTATATTATTGATATTTGTGTGTATTTTGTATGGAAATTAAGAAATATATTTTTCAGTTACATGGATTAATTACTGTACATATATACATAGGTTGCATTATTATACATGTCTTATGTTAGTGTAAGTAAATTCTTTTCCTTTATAAGAAAAAGAAATATTGTAATAAAGGTCAGTTGTTAATTAGTTACGGTGAAAATAAGTTTTTTAATCCAATTTAATTTTCAGCTAATTATTGCCAGTTTAAGTGCTGGCAAAATCATCATAACCAAAACTTTAATCAGTTCAAGTGCTGATTGAAGCCAAATCAAGGTTTACAACCTTCAATCAGTTCAAGTGCTGATTGAAGAATTTGTCCCTTGGCATCTGCAATCAAAAGAGGTTGCAACATTTTGGTGACCCCGACGTGATTCTACAAGGATCACGTTACAACAACAAAGCCGTCAGGACAATTGAAGCAGCCTAAGGCCAACAAGGCTCGTCAGGACAACAAAGCAGCCTGCAGCCAACAGAAGCAGATCGCTTAACAGTCACAAGGCCCACCAGGACAATAGAAGCAGCCTGCGGCCAACAGAAACAGATTGCTTAAACTGAATAGAAAACTTGAAATTAAAAGATGAGTGCCGTTGAAGAATTATTCGAGCTCCAACGGCTGACAGGTGGTGAAATACAAGCCGTTATCAGGAATTTTAAAAAGGATTCAGCTGATCGGAAAAGGACAGCACTCTATTTTGAAGACCGCTTACAACGTCTAGATGAGGCCTGGGCATGATTTGAAGATCAAGACAATAAGCTCAGGTTGCTGCCCGGGTTAAAGTTAGACCATTATTATTTCGCGCAGAACTATTATGATGAGATGATGACTTTGGTGAACACCTTCAGAGAAGAGTTTGAGCAGCATGCAGCAATTATTAAGTCAAGATCTGTTCCCGAAGTAACTCCACGTCTGGCTAACGCATCAACTGATAAAGACGCTGGAAATTCTACTTTGGTCAACGTTTCTGGAATTATACGAAAGCAAGCAGCAGCCATAATTTCACTACATAGAATTTGTGCGGGTCTGATTGACAACGTCGAAGATCAACCATCACAATTGATGAATTAAAAATAAACACAATCACTCGGTTATGGCGTCAGATTGAAACCCTTAATGCAAATATTTGGGAACATTGTGAATCTCCAAGCTCTCAAGGATATTGTCAAGATGAGTATAATAACATGGAAGATACAGTACAGCAGGTCCTTGTCCAACTATCAATCAATATGACCGCACATCCACCAGCTGAAACACCAACTGCACAAACGGCTATGAGCCCATTTCAGCTACCCACAATCACCATTCCGAAATTCAGCGGTGACTATCTTGAATGGACTCAATTTCACGACTTGTTTTCAGAAGTCATTCACAAGCAGCAGATACCACCCTCACAAGAAATGTGGTACCTCAAAACAAGCATTGCAGGCGAGGCAGAGAAGCTCATTCGGCACCTCGCACTTAGTACTGAAAATTATGCCACAGCATGGAAATTACTGCAAGATCGATACAACAACAAAAGGGTCATTGTTTCAACGATTATTCAAAAGATGTTAAATCAACCTGGGGTGCCAAACAACCCTTCAGCTGCAGATATCAGATCTTTACATGACACAACACATGAAGGACTACTGGCGTTAAACAATTTGGCAATTGAGACAAGCTCATGGGGTCCATTGCTACTTCACATTTTATTGGCGAAGCTCGACAAACAAACTCGATTACTGTATGAACAGTCGCTAGAAAACTCAAGAGAACTCCAAGAGATTAGTCAATATCTGGAATTCCTAGAAAACAGATTCCAATCATTAGAGGCAGTGGGCAACAAATCAAGCCCAACTAATACAATAGCAGCAACTGTGACTCAAACACAATCAAACAAATGTTCATTTTGCAACAATGATCCTCATCCTCTATATAAGTGCAAGTCCTTTCTCCAATCTAACATTCAAGATCGCATAAAGACCGTGCAAAAACTTAAACGATGCATGAATTGCCTTCGGTCTGGACATATGGCTCAAGAATGCAGAAGTCGTCATTGCAATACATGCAACAAAAAACACAATTCGTTGCTTCACGACAAGAAACTATCAACTTCAGTCAACTCATCACGGTGCAACGAACCACAAAGGAGTCTCACACCAGCAGCAAACACATTGAACCAAACCTCATTAATTACAACTTCAAACAATGGCTATGTGTTGCTGGGTGCTGTAAAAATTAAAATAGCTTCAGAAGATGGACAGACCATTGAATGCAGAGCAATTCTCGATTCAGGTTCGCAGGTGAACTTGATAACTGAAAAATTGGTCAAAAGGTTGAAATTACAAAAGGAACCAAATCCTATCTGGATAGAAGGAGTGTCAAGAGGGAAAAAGAGCTCACAGTATAGTGTCAACACCAAAATTCAATCACGAATAAGCAACTTCAGCATTACACTTAAGGCTTTTATGGTTCCTACAATAATTTCAGCGCAACCCACAAGAGCTTTGGATATGTCAAAATGGCCCATTCCACAAAATATACAGTTGGCAGATCCCGAGTTTAACATACCAGGACAAATTGATATACTAATTGGTGCTGAATATTTCCATGCTTTCATGTCCATTGGCCAAATTAAGCTGGCAGACAACTTACCAATCCTTCAAAAAACTATGTTTGGATGGCTTTGCAGCGGAAAGATCGGAAGTGGTTATGACAACTTTATGGCATGTGGAATACATTCAACGGACGACGAGCTTAACAATCTTCTGACAAAATTCTGGCATCTCGATGATGTATTAGCTCCAGAAATCAATCTTACAGCAGCAGACCAAAAATGCGAATCATCCTTCATTCAGAATACTCAACGCGATAAGAGTGGAAGATTCATTGTGAAAATTCCCTTTAAGGACGACCCATCAAGCCTAGGGGAATCAAAGCAGATGGCAATGAATCGATTCTTTTCTTTAGAACGACGGTTGAACAAAATTCCAGACATGAAATTATCATACCTCAAATTCATGCGAGAGTATGAGGCACTTGGGCACATGGAAAAGATTGACGAAGAAGACATATTGTCGCCGCACTACATAATACCGCATCACTGCGTCATCAAACCAGACAGCAGCACTACTAAATTACGGGTTGTGTTCGGTACTTCGGCTCAGACATCTAGTGGAGTATCGCTTAATAATATAATGCACAGTGGTCCAGTGGTACAGAGTGATCTTTTATCTATTCTGATGCTATTTAGATCACCGCGATTTGTTTTTACAACCGATATTGAAAAGATGTATCGCCAAATTTGCATACATCCTCAAGAAAAAACACTTCAAACCATAATTTGGAGAGAAAGTTGCAGCGACAAGTTGCAATTCTATCAGCTTAAAACAGTAACGTATGGAACACGCTCAGCTCCCTACTTAGCCACAAAATGTCTCCAAACGTTAGCAAAAACAAACAAAATTCAATATCCACTTAGTTCAGCAGCACTAGAAAAGGAGTTTTATGTCGACGATGTGGATCAAACAAATTAACTGAAGCCTTAGAAATAAAACGTAAATTAATTAAAATCTTAGATTCTGCTGGTATGAAACTTCGAAAATGGTGTGCTAATCACGCACAACTACTTCAGAGAATACCAATTGATGATCAGGAAGTAGATCTGGACTTTGATAACGACTCCGACAAAAGCATCAGAACACTCGGGATCACTTGGCTTCCAAAATCAGATGAGTTTTGTATAAGGACGAATGACTCTTCAAACACAAAAAATACGAAGCGATCTTTAACCTCCGATATAGCACATATTTTTTATCCTCTCGGATTAATGGCTCCAGTAGTAGTAAAGGCCAAGACTTTCGTGCAAAGGTTGTGGCAATTAAAATTATCTTGGGATGAATCGCTTCCATTAGAAATGGATGCCTCTTGGACCAAATTTCGGAAAAACTTAGTAGCGCTCAACGATATAAGGCTTTGTCGACATATTACAAACCACAATAACGCCGTATCCTTCCAGATACATCTATTCACTGATGCCTCAGAACGCGCATATGGAGCTGCGGTATACATTAGATCCCTAATAAATGATGGAACAACTGCAGTTCATTTGTTATGTTCAAAATCACGCTTCGCACCACTAAAAACTCAAACCATTACACGACTGGAGCTGTATGCGGCCCTATTAGGGGCGCAACTGGTCTCAAGGGTAAAGCAGGACATGTCTCTTGAACACTGCACGACTTTCTTGTGGACTGACTCTGAAATCGTTCTACACTGGATAAACTCAGAATCATCGTCGTTCCAGACATTTGTATCTAATCGCATAAGCAAGATTCAGGAGCTCACCTTAGTAGAACAATGGCGACATGTTAGTTCAAAAAACAACCCTGCAGATTTGTTATCCAGGGGAGTTGACCCAATTGATATAAAACGCTGCTCAATGTGGTTTCATGGTCCTCTCTTTCTTCATGCAAAGGAGGATTCATGGCCCAAAGCATTCCGCAAGGAGCTCGCAGTACCAAACCAAACGGAGCTGAAAAGAAACATAAGTGTTCTTACTACATCAATAAACGAAGATTTAAGCAACATGATTTACAACATAAATCATCGTAACTCTTTTCCAACATTGCAAAGAATAGTTGGATACATACTAAGATTCATCAGGCACATACGTCGAAGTGATAGAGCAATTAAGGCCACACTATTAGTCGAAGAACTCAATGAAGCGCTAACTGTCGTAATAAAAACGGTGCAACTTAGCGATTTTAGTGACGAAATACAACAATTGTCAAGAGGACAAGAAGTAAAGAAAACAAGTGCCCTTCACGGACTATCAGTTTTTCTCGACAACCAAGGTATCATCAGAGTGGGAGGACGACTTCTTGAATCAAATCTGTAATATGATGCCAAACATCCATTGTTATTACCTTACAATGATCCAATAACAAAATTAATAATGCAAGACTTGCACATTAAGAACCTCCACTGTGGTCCACAAGCACTTCATGCTCAGATAAGACAGCGATTCTGGCCCATAAAAGGTAAAATTATGGCCAGATCTATTGTTCAACACTGCACGCGTGCTCGCCCTCATACATTCAATCAAATAATGGGCAACCTTCCTCATGACAGAGTGCAACCAGAACGTCCGTTCTTTAACTCGGGTGTTGATTTTTGCGGCCCAATTTGGATACACTACAAAATAAGAGGAAAACGGCCTTGCAAGGCTTATATCGCCGTATTCTGCTGCAAAGGCAGTTCATCTGGAAATTGTGAGTGATCTGTCCACCGAAGCATTCATCGGAGATCTGAAGAACACCATCCACAATGATCATTCACAAGATGCAATCATTCGGTCATGTACAGACCTGGGTACCACTTTTCATTTTATACCACCAAGGTCGCCACATTTCGGTGGACTGTGAGAAGCAGCTGTAAAATCTGCGAAAGATCTTCTGGTAAGGAGCGTAACAACCATTTCTCTCACTTATGAGGAGCTAGAGACAGTTGTAATCCAGATTGAAGCAATATTAAATTCTCGACCTCTAACGCCAATGTCATCTGATCCAAATGATCTCTATGCCTTGACACCAGGACATTTTCTCATAGGCGAGCCATTAACAGCGATTCCTAGTGGTAAGAAGTGCACAACGAACCCATCAATTCTTGCTCGATGGAAGCTAGTAAATCATATAAAGGACGAGTTTTGGAGCCGGTGGTCAACTGAATACTTGAACGAGCTCCAGTGTCGCAGTAAGTGGAAGGATCAAGCTGCTAATGTAAAAGACGGAATACTGGTGTTAATAAAAGAAGACAACATTACTCCGCTGCAGTGGCCAATGGGCCGAATTATCAACACATATACTGGTAATGATGGTCGGGTTCGTGTGGTTGATGTCAAGACAAAAAACGGTATCTTTAAGCGCCCTATTCACCGTTTAGCACCACTGTTGATGGAAGAACAAGAAGATAACAGTGGCACAGAGTCAAATAATTGTGTGTCCACAAGAAAACGAAGGGACGAAATAAAAAAGGATCAACCAAAGAGAACAAAAACAGCACTGCAGTACAGTTGTATAACGTTATTGGCAATATTACTAATGTTGCCGATAGCATGGTGTGAACCAGTCCAGATCACAAAATTTGACCCAAATGCTAGTATTCATTTTGAACACATCGGATCGAGCAAACCATTGCGTGCTGAAATCCAACTACTTAAAGATGGTACTACGACTATGAACCATATGTGCGATCAAATACAGCCCACACCAAGATGCGATGAATTGGTCACACAGTTTCAACACACAAATGCGGAGCTGTATCTCGATAAAGGGTTGTTAGCAAGCCATCGTAGAAAAAGAGGTGCACTCAACTTTGTAGGAAAGGTTGCTAACTCGCTGTTTGGAGTTTTAGACTCAGAGTATGCCCATCAGATGTCAGAAACAATAACGGCCATCAATGACAACGAACAACATCTGACAAGCATGATGAAAAAACAGATTTCGATAATTGATTCAACCATTAACATCATCAAACGTGACCAAACTTCAGCTCAAAGCTCATTCGAAAGGCTTGAAGGAAGATTGGCAAGCATCAGCGATCAAATTCGTCATAATGAACAGGAGGCACAGAAGGAGCAAACATTTCAAACATTCTTATCGTTAGCCTTTCAATTATCCATTATGACATCAAACGTTCATCGTGTTCAAACAGCACTCGTAAATGTCCTTACAAATGTTCATCACGGACAGATCAGTCCTCAATTACTATCACCACAGCAGCTCAACGATGAAATTTTAAAAATCACAGCGCATTTGTCACCAACCATTCAGATCCCAGGTTATCAAGGCGATATACTATCAATATACAAGTTAATGAAGGTTAAGGCGGCGATAACAGAGAACCACGCAATTTTCCAGATAACAGTACCATTAACCAGCTTGGATCAATTTAACTTATATCGGCTAATACCAATTCCCACAAAGATTAACAACACGATGATGGCAATAAAATTACCTACAACAGTTCTGGCAATAAATGTACCTCGAGATCAATATTTTCCAACCACAACAGAAAAATTGCAATCTTGTTTTAGAATGGAAAATGAATTGTATCTTTGTGCCAACAATCAACCCACATACAATAAGGGATCAGAAGTTTGTGCTTGCGAAGTGAGTTTACTCAACAATGAAACCCGATCCCACTGTAAGTTGGAGCATAGGGAAAGTCAAGTATGGATACAAGTCAATGATAGGAATAAATGGATGTTTGCTCTAGCAACGCCAATACAAATTACAACAGTTTGTGACAACCAGGTTTCGCGAATCTCGTTGGACGGGTCAGGATTTATCGAGCTAACGGCAGGATGTACATTAAAATATCAACTCCTTGCGATAACAAGCAACCCAATACTTTCCTCATCTACAAACATTTCCTATACTGCATTTGGACACATTATCGATGTCAATGCAACCAAACCAGCATCACTTCCAGTCTTAGATACCACAGAGATTGAGTATGAACCAGCACTAAAAGAACTGTCAAGGCTGCAAGAAATTTTGGAAGCACACACAATCATCGATCTTCCTAATAAACTGCAAACTCATCAATATCACAGTTTTGCAGTGAGTTATTCGGGTTTGTTGCTAAGCACAGCCATCATTCTGGCTATATGCATCTTGTACAAGCGGCAACAGCATAGAGGAGCTTCATCAGAGAATTCTCAAGCAGCACCTATAAATTCTCCAGTGAAAGAACATCCACTGTCAGAGACAATTTCCAACACCCCGCCACAAGTAGCTCCACGGTTTTATAGAATGCGTGGATGTATAAGGTTACGTCTGAATTGTTGAACACTCGTTCAACGCGGGGGAGGATGTTGCTGCTCAACCGTCAATAAATGGTTTATAGTAGATATAGTTTGCATTACCAAATGCATACATATCCAATAAAATTAAGCAACCAAAATACAATAAATGCTGGCACCGCATATCTTACATTCCAAGGCGGCGGACGGAAATTGCACACCAAAGTGTCGAGTTTCTGTCCGCTCACTTTGACAAAATGCATTATATCGTTTCGTTGTTAAAAGTACATCAACAACAAAAGTGTATTGAACTTTTGTTTTTGTTAGTTGAGAAGCGGTATAATGCATTAACGACAAAGTGTATTGAACTTTGTTCTTGATTATCAATAAATGCATTGATATTTATATTATTGATATTTGTGTGTATTTTGTATGGAAATTAAGAAATATATTTTTCAGTTACATGGATTAATTACTGTACATATATACAAAGGTTGCATTATTATACATGTCTTATGTTAGTGTAAGTAAATTCTTTTCCTTTATAAGAAAAAGAAATATTGTAATAAAGGTCAGTTGTTAATTAGTTACGGTGAAAATAAGTTTTTTAATCCAATTTAATTTTCAGCTAATTATTGCCAGTTTAAGTGCTGGCAAAATCATCATAACCAAAACTTTAATCAGTTCAAGTGCTGATTGAAGCCAAATCAAGGTTTACAACCTTCAATCAGTTCAAGTGCTGATTGAAGAATTTGTCTCTTGGCATCTGCAATCAAAAGAGGTTGCAACATAGACGTTTCATTCCCAATGCTGCGGTGACACAGGCCACTATGCAAACGATGGTAGTAGGAAATAAGAAAAATGATAAAACGCCTCTGAAGTGGTCAGAGACCACCGTCGCCGCATTTAATAAAAGTAAAAATGACCTGGCAAATGCGACACTTCTGTTTCATCCAGCAGCAGACGCAGAGCTGTCGCTACATGTCGATGCTTCGGATTACGCTGTTGGTGCGGTGTTACACCAGCTTGTAGGAAACCAATAGCAGCCATTGGGTTTTTATTCAAAAAAACTGAGTGATACGCAGAAAAAGTATAGCACGTATGACAGAGAGCTCCTAGCTATCTATCAGTCAGTGAAATATTTTAAACATATGGTGGAAGGGCGTACTTTCATCATTTATACTGACCACAAACCCATAACGTTCGCGTTCAAGCAGAATGCAGACAAGGCATCGCCCCGCCAGGCAAGGTACCTGGACTACATAGGTCAATTTACAACCGATATACGTCACGTCCCTGGCCAAGAGAATGAAGTAGCCGACGCCTTTTCACGCCTTTGGCAGGTTACAGAGGCGTTACCCAGCGTAGATTTTGAAGAGCTAGCTAGAGAGCAGCGCCAGGATGATCAAATTAAGCAGCTGACGGAGGCAGTAATTCCTTCGTCGCTAAAAATTAAACAGCTTAAACTCCCAAACAGTGAATTGACGATTTTCTGTGACGTGGCACATGGTAAAGTGAGACCTTTGGTTCCGCTAAGGTTGAGAGAGAAGATTATGAAGAAATTGCATGGCTTAGCGCACCCCGGCAAACGAGCCACAGAGCAGCTCATTCATGAGAGATTCGTTTGGCCGGAAATGAAGAAGCACATAGCTGAGTTCGTGAGATGTTGCATTCCGTGCCAGAAAAGTAAGGTATTTCAACACACCAAGTCTCCGCTAGGTTTCTACCAGAAACCCAGTGAGAGGTTCGAGCATATAAACATCGACCTCGTTGGACCCCTGCCAATTTCTCGAGACAACCGTTATTGCCTTACGATTATCGACCGATTCACCCGTTGGCCCGAGGCGATTCCGTTGCCAGACATGACGGCAGAGACGGTGGCACGAAATTTGATGTCTGGCTGGATCGCAAAATATGGAGTCCCACTTAGAATTACTACTGATTTAGGGCGCCAGTTCGAATCTGACATTTTCCGGCAGCTCAACAAATTTTTGGGCGTTAAGCACTATCGCACAACGCCTTACCATCCTCAAGCGAACGGGATGATTGAGCGATGGCATCGCACCCTGAAAGCAGCCATCACCTGTCAAGACAGCGACGATTGGTGCGGTTTATAACCATTGATCTTGTTGGGTCTTCGCTCGTCAGTGAAAACTGACATTAAAATGTCACCAGCCGAGTTAGCTTTTGGCACCACTCTCAAGTTACCTGGTGATTTTTTTTCTCCGTCGTTGCAGAAATCGAACGAAACAGAATTTGTGAAGGATTTGAGACGACGCATGAAAGAGATCATGCCCACTCAAGCCAGTCATCATGTCAAACCAAGTGTTTTCTTGCAAAAGGGCATAGACTCGTGCTCACACGTTTTCGTCAGAATCGACAAGGTCCAGAGTCCATTACAGTCAAGATACGACGGGCCTTGCCAAGTCATAGAGAGATTCGACAAATATTTTGTGATTTCGCAAAATGGAAAAAAGACCAAAATTTCCGTTGATAGATTGAAACCAGCCCATATGGCCGAGATAGACGGTAAGGTCGTGACATTTTCCGACCCGCCGTTGGACACCGCGGGACGCAATCAAAATATTGCATCACCAACTCGTAAGGTCGTGACTTTTTCCGACCCGCCGTTGGACACCGCGGGACGCAATCAAAATATTGCATCACCAACTCGTAAGGTCGTGACATTTTCCGACCCGCCGTTGGACACCGCGGGACGCAATCAAAATATTATATCACCAACTCGTAAGGTCGTGACACTTTCCGACCCTCCGTTGGACATCGCGGGACATGTCAGGAAGCCCAGTCTTAGATGCCGAAGCCCAATAACTGTTAAAGTGAACCCTCAGCCAGCGCCGGTCCAGACGAGGAGCGGCAGAAGAGTAATACTACCGGCACGTTTTGTTTCATCGCGCCTTAAGCGCTAGGGGGGGAGTATTGTGGCGGAACTCTCTGTTCCCCCACGCCCCTGACTTTGCTCTTCTAGCCTTGGGACACTTTGTCGCAACTTAACCCATCGATAGATTCACTTACAAACTTGCAGCTTGGCTTATCGCTAAAACGCTAAGCCAAGCGAATTACTTAACATAAGTTATAGCTGCCGTTCTTTGTTTATTTTGGCAAGCAACATTATGACTCTTAAATGAACGGTCATTTGAGCCGTTTATGTTGGTCGCTCGTCGTCACTTTATTGACTCACTGCCCTTCTGGCGGTTCGTCATTCAGTCAGCAATTATTGTTTATGCTGAAGTTTTTACTTGTGACAAATTACTGACGACATGAGTAAGCGACGGTAGCTTTAGTTTGTTGTACAACAACAAGCGTTGGCTGCAGCTCGCTTGGCGTTTGTGTGTGTGTGCTGGAGTAGCTAACCAGCATACAGGCAGAAGCGCAGTCTGTTTAAACGGTATGTGTGACGGCGACCAATTGGTGTGTTCGCGTTGTTAGCGCTGATGACGCGGCACACAAATATAAATATACGAACACTTAGCGAACCAATGTTTAATTGGTTATTTCTAGTTATGGAAACCAATACCGCAATAGTAATTGTGCTATCGATGGGTTGCGCCGCCGCGCTATTTTTTATTGTGCAGCGGGCGTTAAATATTTTGTGGTGGCATGGGCTATGGTCCATGCTACCGTAGTCAGTGTTCTTTTCGGCGCGGCTACGTCAAGAATAGTTACATTAATTTCGTCTTGTTACTTACCTTTAATCCGTAAAGTTAGTATATGTTTTATAGTTAGAATTTTCTTAATTTAGAATAAAATCCAAAAATAAAAACTTTTAGTGAACCTTATTTTGATACACTATAGTGCCGTCCGTGGTGCATGGGGCATTGCATTATGTATCTTACACATCTGACATTGAGCGCGTATGGTTTTAAATATGGATCGCAACTTTGGAATAAAATATATCTGCCTTATTTCGTTAATCGTCGTCTCATGATTAATATGGTGAAATGCTTGATGATAGTGCGAAACAATAAGTTTAATTACCTGATGATCAGGTGGCAACACGATGAAGTCCCACTGAGGCTTGTAGTTGTGAGAAAAATATCCAGCTCGATTCTTAACGCGAATAACATCATTGTCATCTAAATACAAATTTAGTTTACCCAACACATTTCCTTTTGGAATTGGTGTCTCAAACTTTGGTGCTGTCCACTCATCAGCGAAACTTATTACTTGCACGACTTTGTAAATTGTTGGTTTGGCAAGTCTAAAATGTTGAGCAGAAAGGTTAATTACGATGGTTTTTTCCTTAGACTTTGCGTTAAGCTTTTCAATATAAACAAACCAATTTGCAACGGCGCGACAAAGTCTGTCCAACTTGAAAAATATTCAAAATTAAGAGTTATTACATCTATCTTACGAATGTGAAGAAACTTTGGGCGTAACTCAGTAATTTGAATATTTTCTAGCTCTGGTGCAGCTGGCCGTTCACCTTCGCTGTTTTTCAAAAATTCAGGACCGAGGAACCACTGATCATATTTATCGAGACATGGTTGCGTCTTGGTGGCAATGTCTGCTACATTGAGTTTACTCGGAATCCATCTCCATTCGGACAACTGAGTTACTTCGTGAATCTCTGCTACTCGAAACATAACAAATTGTTGGTACTGCCGGGGGTTATTCTGCAGCCACTTTAAAACTGTTTTAGAGTCGGTCCAAATAAATCTCTGCTTAATATTTATTTTGTGGCCACTGCTTATGGTGTTTGTAAGACGGGCGCCTATTAAGGCCGCTTGCAATTCGAGGCGTGGGATTGAAACTGGTCGCAGAGGAGCTACTTTTGATTTTGCAGACACAATTGTTATTTCAACGCCACTTGAACTTACAATGCGAAAATATGATACGGCTGCATAAGCTTTATCGCTCGCATCTACAAATGTGTGGAGCTGTATTTCGCAATCATCTTGATATATAGCAACTGAATAACAGCGCGGTATACAAACAGCAGTAACCATTGGTAAATACGAGAGCCAGCGTTGCCACTTTTCGTTAAGATCTTCAGTAAGTTGTTGATCCCAGTCAATACCGCTTCGCCAAATGTCTCGAAGAATAATTTTTAAATATGAAGTTATGCATGACACGAATCCTAACGGATCGAATACGGACATTAAAACTTGCAGTACTTCTCTCTTAGTGGGAACCATATCCTGTCCTGCTCGGGATCCCAGTACATGCCCAAAATTTTTTCATATTGGGTTATAATTTCGTTACACTCAAATGTTTTGTTTTCTAATTGACGTTTTTCGTCCAATGTCTCAAGCACTAGTTTTGAATTTGAAACCCAATTGCGCATAATGAATCCTCCACAAGCATGAATGTGACGTACTGACTTTGCCAGCGCTAAAATTTCTTCAACCGTCTGTCCTGAGTCAATAAAATCATCTACGTAATGATTCTGCGTAATAGCTTCCACTGCCTTAGGATCATCTTTTTCAAACCGAGAAGCATTTCTATCTCGAATGTAATGTGCAATGCATGGCGAACATGATGCACCGAAAGTCAAAACATTTAGCAGGTATACTTCAATTGAATTATGTTTCTTGTCCCATGAAAGAAAACGCTGAGCAACAGCGTCTTGTTCTCTTACTGCTATACGATGATACATTTCAGCAATATCTCCACATATAGCAATATATCCCATTCTTAAATTGAATAAAATATTAATAAGTGGCTTAAGAAGATTAGGACCTTTTAGCAAAAAATCATTTAGAGAAAGTCCAGATGTTTTAGCGACAGCGTCCCAGACGAGTCTAACTTTGCTGGGCTTGTGAGAGTTGCATACGATGAATTTTGGTAGGTACCAAAGTGTCCTCCTTTTTACTCGGTGGCATCAGCAGGCAACTGTGTAACATAACCCTTTACAATTAAGTTGTTAATTTTTTGCTCTATATTTTTAGCGAGCTGAGGATCCCTGGCCATATTACGTTTTAGACAATGCATGCGACGCGTTGCAGTTGGGAGACTATCGGGTAGGTCTTGACCATCCTTTTTCCAGAGCAAGCCAACAGTGTAACGATTATCATTTAGCTCACAAGTGTCATCTAATATTTTCATAGCCAGCTTATCATCATAGGTATCTTTTGAGTTGCGACAGTGCCCATACCTTCATTCGTTAAATAGTTTTTAACCAAGTCGTGAATATATTTGTCATTGTTGCAGCTGCACTTATGAATATACAGACTTTTTTCACTCATAGTTGATGTGCCACCACCAAAAAGCGTCCACCCGAGCCTGGTCTTACTAGCTATTGGCTGGTGCCAACTACCTTCTAGTACCTTCAATGCAACAGTTGAATTTGGATTATTAATACCAATTATTATTTTGGCACAGCATCTTTATAAGACTGAAATGGTATATTTTTAAGGTATGGGTACTTATCTTTAACCTTGTCAGCTTCCATGGACTCCGGCGACATTTTCAGATTTTTTACGGTATGCACGTTACGTAGTGGAAACACTTTCGAGTTCGGTATTTGCGACGAAATTTCCAAGTTAATGCGGCGCGAATGTTCATCATAGCGAGAAAGATCGAATACAAAATGGTTCCTTTTCACATATTTCGCACATCTCGTTTGCAAGACTTTCTTCAATGAGTGTAAGTGTCGAACCATCATCCATGAATGCATAAGTCTTAATGATTTTTGTTGATCCATACAATGTCACAGGCAAAATTCGAGAGTAAGAATAATCAGCATCAAAACTGCGATGGCTATTGAGCGTAGTGGAAACTGCTGCTGGAGAATCACTCTTATTGTGAAGGGGCACGTTGTGCTTAAACGCACATCCATCTATCCCACAAAGCTTGCTACTGTAACAACGACGTCGGTGCTTACTAGACATTGACGGCATAGTTTATTTTCTTTGACAACGTTCCACCTTTCGCTGAGTGATAACTCTTTCAACTGCTGCCATTCAGCAATCGTATGTTCATGGCCGCACATCTTACACTGTAGGTTGTCATTTGATGATTTTGTCATGTCTTCCGCAGCACTTGAGTGTGCATTCAAATTATTGGGGGTTGGAATTAATTTTAAAGGTTTTTTTTCGGTTTTTGAGCATTTATTTAGAAACAACGGTACAATGTATATTATTCAAAGTATTGTCCATCGTTAGCTACAACATTTTCCCATCTTTCTGGCAGCATATGGATTCCGCGCCGGAAGAACGATTCGTCTTTTGAGGCAATCCACGAATCGACCCATTTTTTGGTATCCTCGTAAGAAGTGAAGCGCTGCTCAGCCAAGCCATGCGTCATCGATCTGAATAGGTGGTAGTCGGAAGGGGCTATGTCTGGGCTATAAGGCGGGTGGGGTAGCACATCCTAATTCAGCGCCTCCAACGTTTCCTTGACGGTTCTTGCAACATGTGGCCGTGCGTTTTCATGTTGAAAAACCACTTTGTCGTGTCTTTTGGCATATTCCGGCCGTTTAACCTTTAATGCTCGGCTCTCAATTGCATCAATTGTTGTTGGTAGCGTTCCCCAGTGATGGTTTCGTTAGGTTTTAGCAGCTCATAGTACACGACACCCTTCTGATCCCACCAAATACACAGCATAAGCTTGGCGCCATGAATATTCGGCTTGGCCCTCGATGTTGATGCATGGCCGGGTGGTCCCCACGATTTTTTTCGCTTAGGATTATCGTAATGGATCCACTTTTCATCGCTAGTGACAATACGATGCAAAAAGCTCTTCCTTTTATGCCGTTGAAGCAGTTGTTCGCACATGCAAAATCGCCGTTCAACGTCTCTCGGCTTCAACTGGTACGGCACCCAATTTCCTTGCTTTTGAATCATTCCCATGGCCTTCAAGCGTATGCCGACCGTTGATAAGTCGACTCCCAATTATTCTGACAATTCTTGAAGGGTTTGACACGGGTCTTCATCGAGCAAAGCCTCCAATTCCTCATCTTCAAACTTTTTCGGCTGGCCCGGACGCTCTTTGTCTTCCGTATCAAAATCACCACTTTTAAACCGACGGAACCAGTACTCACAAGTAGAAATCGATGGAGCATAGTCCCCGTAAGCCTCAGTAAGCGTGCGTTGTGCTTCAACCGCTTTTTTCTTCAAATGGAAGCACAAAAGTAAACCTTCCCGCAAATTGCGTTTTGTTGGAACGAAAGTCGACATGTTCACAGAGAAAAAAATATATGTTGTTTACACTTCAGTGGAATGACACATACTGAAAAATGAAGCTTAGACAATGTGCTTTGAAATGAATATAGTCACAGGTGTGCCCGATGCGATCTATTGATAGTTACGCCATCTCTTAGAAAACCTTTAAAACTAATTCCAACCCCCAATAGCATTTCTGTGCCTAGGTTTGTTCTCATCAACTGTTGAAAATATCGGAGTTGTTACTCGGCATACTGCCTCGGCTATGTTGTACAACCATTCAGAGAAATCGTTTAAATTTGGACTGCTTATCTCTTTGGAATACAGCGCCCAGTTAAGCATTGTCTCAGGACTTAGTTTTTCTACAAATTCGTGCAAAAGAGTTGGGTTATTTAAATATTCATTAAGCTGACCAGCGCGCATTGTTGCACAAATATTTTTAACCGCAAAGGCAAACTCAATGGGAGGCTTCAACTTACCTCTCGGTGGTGGCAACTTACGTACTCGATCAATTAATGTCTGTAAAATATGCTCTGGGCGTCCAAAATACATTTGAAGCCTTCGTATTACATCAGGAACCATCTCCGGTAACAATAAGCAACTTCGAACCGCTTCCCTCGCTTTACCTTTCAAGCATTTTTGTAAACGTATTTAATTTTCATCATTACTGTAGCCTGCGACCCTAGTACTCTGTTCAAACGCACTAATAAAGAGAGGCCAGTCTTGTGGGTCTCCACCAAATAATGGCAAATCTTTAGTAACAGCGTGCCTAGCTGCCAATTGCATTGTTGTTAAATTTCCAGCTTCATTACATGAATGCGTATTTGGGTTAAATTGCACCGCCGTGCTTTGACTAGCGGGGCTTGGAAAATTAATTGTTTGCTGCGAATTGACAGCTTGCTCATTTTTGTCTATCGATATTACCTGTACATCAGCTACTTGACGCCGCTCCGCTGCTCGTTTAAAATTATGAGAAGCAGCCGATTCGCTGCTAACCTGTTGCCGTATATGAGACCGTGGTAATATTTTTTTATAAATAGAGTCAGTCTTGTCTTCTGAATCTGAAGCTCGTAATATTTGATATTTTCGACGTAGAAACTCCTCTTTTATACGCATCTCTTCTTCTAGCTGTTGTAGCCTCAATTCCTTTTTCCTAGTAATGGAAGCTCCCCCAATTCTCTCTGTGGCATGTGCCTTACTATTGCTTGCAACTGGCTGCGGTTGTGTTTTTGAAGATTCAGTCGTCCTCGCAAATTTTTCACGTTCGCTATTACCTGTTAGCTGCTGTTCTAAGTTGAGGTTAGGTTCGCCCACGTTTGCCTCGTGTCCCAAGTTGTCTTCATGCGATTCATCGTGATGCTCACAGCGATAGAAGAATTCGCACTGCCAGTTGCTGGTAGCAGCGTTGCTGTCCTTATCACAGCAAGTGCTGTGGTACCAAGCACCACACTCAGCACATTGCGTTTCATTGCCGGCTGGAATTGATTCCTTGCATATTAAGCACTTGTTCACGCCTTTTTCCATGCTCTTAAACGAAGCTTAAGGCTCCAAAAGAATTTTTAAGAATTGTTAGATATGCCAAGTTTTTACAGCGACTTAAAATTTATTCATTTAAAGTTGCTTCAAAATTCTGAATACAAATTCATATATAAAATAATTTAATTATAAGATAAATTACTAATACCTTGGTCTCCTCGTTTTACAATTTATGAAGAAAGAAATGAAAATAAAAATTTTATACATAGAGAAATGTCAAAATACTGCAATGATGCAGGGTTGCTATTTTGTTTGGTTTGTAGTACTGCACTTTGTCGATAACAATATGTGTTGTCATCCAGTTCTGAGCTATATTTAAAATTTCAAAACCCTAGTTCATCCGGAAGTTGCTTAAAAATGGATTTCAAGATTTGTACGGGACATACATACATACATGAAGTGAAGCTAATAAAAACGTGTTAAAATAATACACATCTGTGTTTGAATCGACCCCAATAAACCATTGCGTAATAGTGTTTGGAGTAATGAAACATATAACATAAACATATTTCATTTGGAGTAATGAAACATCCATAACAATGGATTAATGAAAGCCTTTTTCAAACATGCTTTGAAAACACTTGTCCACGTAACAAATTTTCAAGTTGTGTTGCAAAATTGTATCGAAACACGATAAAAGTAAACTTCTTATAATAATACTAGTAGTTAGTTTACTTGAAGTATAATTTACAAACGTTTTCAAAGCATGATTGGAAAATGCTTTCAGGGGTAATAGTTTCACAACTTCCACATTATTGTGGAATCTGGAATTCCCCAAGCATTAAAAATTACAATTGCAATAAGAAACAAAGTTCCATCTCTAACAATTTTGATGTCAGTGCAGAGAGTTTAGTGATAGTTCCAACACATTCTTTTAGAATTTTATAACTCTTAAATTAATTTTTGATATTTTGTTAGTTACACCAATGTGCTTTACTAAAAATTTATAATATATTGAATAGTCCAGATAGCTTTGTTTATATTCACTTTTTTTTTTTTTTGAGTGGCAATTTGCTTATCGATAGTATATTATATATAAATTTCCTATAGATTTGGATGTGATGGTCTTTCGTATGGATTCATTTTACTTAGACGATCAATTTGTGCTCTAATGCTAACTTCGAGCACATAAGATTACTTAAGAACAGGTGTTAAAAGCTAACAATAGTACTTGCTTCCCAATATTTAATAAATGTTTTAATAATACTTTATAACACTTTTTCACATTTTTTATAAACAGTTGTAAGAAACTTACAATAACAATTACTTCCAATTATTTAATAATTGTTTTCAATAATACTTTTACAACACTTTTGTCCAATTGCAAAGAAAGTATTGTAGAAAGCTTATTAACAACACTTATATCCAATTGAATTGTAAACGATTGCAATAATATTACAGTAAGAAATATTTTTTCAAGGGTTCCTTTTTGCTTATTATACAATTATTTGAAAGCATTTTACAACCATTTTTACAAGTTTTTCCAAACACAATGCTTGTAAGCTGACTACAAGCTTATTCCAAGCTTTTTTGGCTGACTGGGACTTATTTTCCTCCTGTTTCAAAGAATTTTAAAACTTACAATTATGTTGCCACTGTGCACTTTAAAAGTACGCAAATGCACTATATATAATATGCACTTACACTGGATCGTGAATACCCCTTATGTTTCTTTCAAAAGTTGGTAATATATTTGATTTTCTTCCGTGTATTTCCATCTTTGGCTTATATTTTACAGCGTTCTATACCATTCTCTTAGAGCAGTTTAACGTTGAGGCTATTTTCCGGTATGAAAATTCCGTTATTTTAAGGTATTTTATTTGTTTGCGAAGCTCGGTGCTGAAATGTTTTCCTCTTCCCATGATTAACTAAATTATTTTATATGGTTATTTTCTTAAATTATAATTTTAAACTATCTCATATACAATACCTTTATCGTTAAAAACTATTTGAAAGGCCACAATATTTAAAAAATCAATTTAATATTCGCTTCCCTTGTAATAATATTTTTGCAGGATCGCCATGTAATAATATTTTTTGCAGGATCGCCATGTAATAATATTTTTTGCGATATCGCAGGATCGCCATGTACGCGCCTTTTTATTTTTAAAATAATAAAAAAGGACTCGCGTTCTATAAAAATAAGTTGTAGGACCCGCCTATTGGTTGCCGGTGAAGTTCGCCACTGGCGCTATTTTAAATATCCTTTTTATGCCGTTCACTAAAAAAAGTGCAGAGGCTAAAAGGGTTTAAGTCGGCAGCTATTAAAGCTCAAGACTTATTAAAATGAAAATAGTTGGCAGCTGTTAGAGCTCAAAACTAGATTGATTTATTTTCAAATATGTTCAGCCTTTTATAGTAAGCATAACGGTATTTTGTCTTAAAACTAGTTAAAAATTGTTTGTGTAGTTTAGAATGTAAATAGAATCATATGTTCTTAAATTAGTGTAAAATTAATAGTAGAATATCGTAATACATATTTGTAATTTAGTATTAATAGTTTAATATGTGTGAGTGAGTAGACTTATATTAATAGAAAACGTAAACAAAATCATATGTTAACATATTTGTGTAGGAGTAAAAAGTATAATATAATATCATATGTTTTGTATTCAGCCATAGGGGTACATGTGTGCGAATGAGATAGATAGTAGTGCTTAGTATGAACATATGTTCTTATTGTTTGAATAATATCTTAGTATACCGTAGAGGTGTATTACTTTAACTTAGTTTGAATATTATTGTGCATGTTCTCGAAAATCCTTACAGCAGAGGTTTTTATATTATTACTTATTTTAAGAAAAGTATTTATAGCTTGTTTTATAATGAAATACATTAATTGTAAATTAAATATTTAAATAATATGTATAGGTATACTACACCCAATTATTTTGCATGCGCTACAATGAGCTCACTTCACGAAATGATCAACACCTGCTAAAAGACTCAAAATAGTTTTGTTCTGATAACGGTACTTTACGTATGTGACATCCCAGCAAACAATTTAATGTACAATTTCTGAACAATTTATGAAAATTGCAGCAGAGTTGTGTTTCAAACTATTTTGATGTAAGTGTCCCTATTATTTTTCACATGACTGTAACACAAAAAAAATTCTAGAAATCCAAAAAACCTCAATATCGTATGTGACATCCCAGCAAACAATTTAATGTACAATTTCTGAACAATTTATGAAAATTGCAGCAGAGTTGTGTTTCAAACTATTTTGATGTAAATGTCCCTATTATTTTTCACATGACTGTAACACAAAAAAAATTCTAGAAATCCAAAAAACCTCAATATCTATATAAATTAAAGAATAAAAATATTTTTGGTTTTTTTTAGGTCTAGGTATATATTAAAACATGCTTTTTCTTAACTTATTCCTAAAGTTTGGTCTAAGACTTCATTACAATCAGGATTTTATGAACACTTTTCTAAAGTAAGTTTAGACGAAAATGCGCAAAATTTATATGAAATAAAAACTTTTTAACAAAAAAAAAAAAAAACCAACTTCAAAACCACTACAAGGTAAAAAATAATTGTAAATTACTTCTCACATTAATTCTTGGTCAAATTTGTTAATTTTTTTATATATATTATTAAGTTGGAAAGCTTATTACTAAAAATATTTTTCTATTTTGTATTATTGTCATAAATATATTCATTTCTCCATGAATATAAAACCTTTAAAGCCCGAGCGTTTATTTCATAAAAGTCTTATGTAATTAGACTTCAAAGGTTTTATATTCATGGAGAAATGAATATATTTATGACAATAATACAAGAAAGAAAAAATTTATAGTAATAACCTTTCCAATTTAATAATATATATAAATAAATTAACAAATTTGACCAAGAATTAATGTGAGAAGTAATCTAAAATTATTTTTTACTATGTAGTGGTTTTGAAGTTGGTTTTTTTTTTTGTTAAAAAGTTATTATTTCTTCCTTTTTAGAGATTATGATAACAATTTTCCCATTCTTGTAACGAATTTTCGTACTCTATTGTCAACATAAACTGAAAAACTGCATTTTTCTTATATTACCACGCCCTTTTGTCCAGTAACGCCCACTTTCTTCTCTATCTCTATCTGTTGACAAAAACTTTTTGCAATCGGGCAAGTACTTTAGGAGTGATCGATGTACATACCTTAAAAAAAAAAGTAACCCACCAACTTGAGAACCTCCTCCTTTTTGAAGTCGGTTAAAAATAACAAATTTTTTAAAAAGTTTCAAACGCAATCAAACAAAAGAACAAATTTGTTTATCTTTTATTTTTATGTATGTCTTAAAATAACTATTTTTCAACACATTCTCAGAATTTATGAAGTCAAAAATAAAAACTAAGGATTTTATGACCTCTTCCCTGGAGCATTTTTTGATGAAAATGCGCATATTTATATGAAAAAATAACAAAATTTTCATGAAGTTTCAAGTACAATTACAAAATAAAAACATTTTTGTGTTTTTTTGTTTTTAAGTATGTCTTGAAATATGACTTTCTCAACACATTCCCACAATTTGGTCTAAGACTTCAAACAAGGATTTTATGACCTCTTTTCTAAAGCATGTTTTAACGAAAATTAGTACTAAATTGTGTACCAAAAAATACATGTCAAGGAGTAATTCCACATTTAAAACAATTAAGGGCTCAATTTAAGGCTTTGTTGTGCAAAGACAATAAAACAAGTTTCTTGAAATGTTATAAAAAAATACAAAAATCATTATCATATAAATGAAAATTTTTTGTAATATTTATGCATTTTTTTTAAATTTATGCTAGGCTACCAAAATGAAATAATTTAAATTTTGCCATTTAATTATTTTGAGACTAGTTTTTTTATTTGGCATTTAGAAACTTGATATCTTGCGTTTTAAAATTCGTTCAGGTTATAATATAAAAAAAAATTATGAAAAATTGGACAAATTCATGCACTTTTTGGAAATCATTTTAGTCAATTTCCGAATCACTTGCGTCGCATAGTGATGTGAACGAGCATGATAGACGGAATTAATTCGAAATCGAATTCTTTAATTCTGAGCATGTAGAATTCTTAGGAAATATTCATTAAATTCAGGAATATTTTTTTGTTTACCTCCGCTTTTTACAAAAAATACAAAAAAATTCTTGAAAGTTGGCCCTTCTATCCAAAAGAGGTAAAAACCAGCACAATAATATTTTGGAAAATAAAAAAATTGCCACCTCATATGGTGGCAAAATTTTTTAATTTTATAGCGACTATATCTACTTTAAGCCCTGGGAGTGCCAAGGTGCGCAGCATATTTTAAAATTTTTTTGTAATCCTAAATATGCCCGTATAAACCAGACTCTGACCATTTTGTATGAAAGGTATTGAATTTTTGGTCGATGAGACTATGCGGAAATTTTAATATTCTCAACGCGTCACACTGTATGTTTGTTTAAACTGAAAAAATTTCAATATATTGGACATATACATTTGGTAAGATAAAAAAAGGGGCACCTCAAAGTGTAACCATATTTTTTTTATTTAATCACTATTATATACTTTAAGCTCAAAAGTGCTAAGGTGTGCAAACTTACGGCTGTCTTGTTTTTTAACCAGTTTGATGGTTTTAAAAATGCTATTTATTTTAATTTCGAAACCAGGTTTCAACATTTTTTTATAATTCTGATATTGAAATTTTTCCATTTTTATAAAGTCATTTTGTATAAGAGGTAGACGATTTGACTCATTTCAACCAATATGACTCATTTTTAAACTCAAAGTGTGTAATTAAGAATTAAGCTCATTCGCTAAAGTTAAAGTGATTAAATAATTTTTTTTGAAATTCAAAGAGATTTTACCGTTTTCATACAGAAACTTAGTATAGGGGGAAGGCGTGGTTTTCATACGATCAGGTTAATTTTAAAACTCAATGTGAATTATAAAGATGCATACAAAATTATACAAACACTAGCTGAAACCCGGCGCGTTGCTGCCACGCTCCCTTGCATGTGTAAATTGAGATCAAATAGTGAATTCCAATGCTGTGCGACCTATAAATCCAAAGCTGCTCGATATCACAACTTTTGGCTGTGTGGGAGGTGCCACGCCCCCTTGTCCAACGCCAATAAAATGTGATCAAATTGAAATTGAATAAATTCAAATTGAAATTGAAATATTTTAAATACCATAAAGTTAACTAAAAAAATAATATTCCCACCAGTATATTCTATTACCATACATTATTATTTTACATTAGTTTTAATTATTTTTGTAAATGTTTTCAATTATTATTATTAATGAAATTATTGGTTATTAATATCTGAAATAGCAAACGTATATTATGTAGATATAATGTCATCGATATTTCTAGCAAATATTACATCAATAGTTGTCCCTAATCGTGTTGCACAAATATTTGGATAGCTTATCATTCGTAAATTATATTTATCAAAACGGCATTGTTTAAGGACTAGAATTTTTATAAAACTAATTTTTTTTTATATTTCAAAAGTTAGTCTTTCTGACGTAATTAAAATCAAAATTCGACCGATATTTTTTTGGTCACGAAATAACTGGTAAGTTTTTTTTTTATTTTTTTCAGCAAAAATAAAAAGTAAAGTTTGCCCGATATTTTTTTGGTCACAAAATAACTGGTAAGTTTTGATTTTTATTTTTTTAAGCAAACATAAAAAGTAATGCTGTCCCGATATTTTTTTGGTCACAAAATAACTGGTATGTTTTGATTTTTATTTTTGAAGCAAAATTATTAAGTAAAGTTTGCCCGATATTTTTTGGAGCACAAAATAACTTGTAAACATTGAAATAAAATTTTTTTATTCAAAAATTAAAAGCGACATCAGTATTTCAGTTTACGTTTGAAAAATTTATATTAAGAGATTTATATAGTGTCCGACCGAAACCGGAATTTTGGCCGAAACCGAATATTCGGCCATTTTATAATATTCGGCCGAAACCCAAACCGAAATTGGTTATTAATATCAAAATTTAAGTTTTTACAAATGATTGTTTTTATTAAAAGAAAACAAAAGTACTACTAGTACATAACTAGTATTATTTGAATATTGAATTTTATAATAATTAATTGAAGTTTACTAAAATAATAAATGAGATCATTTTTTATTTTATTTTTTATTACACCGTTCTGTACCCACTCAAAATAGTATGCACCTACAATGTACATTTTTTTTAACTACAAAGCAAAGTATTTATTTTAAAGGTTTAGTATTATAAAAATAGAAATATGTATTTCGTTTTCTTTTCCTTTATTCCACACACAGAATTCGTTCGGAAGTTTAATTATCAATTTTTGGCTTAAGTATCTATAAAACTTTAATGGTAATTGCAATAGAGGTGCTAATATCGAAAATGATAGTATCGAACGCATAAAATTAACCAAAATGTTTTGCGTTAACACGATAAATCAAATTATAGACGAATTCATGTTTTGTACAATGAGTTGTAAATATTTTTATTAAACCAAACTTATATATTAGAATTAAATGACTGATGCAAGAAATTTTGGTATAAGTCAAGAATAGCGACAACTCTCTTTTTTAATATTTTTTTGTTGGATTATACGGACTTTAATCTCCTAAATCCAAATCCAAATTTCAGGCCGCTGGTTTGGTTAGGATTGGTTAGGAAGTTATTGGCCTCCAAAGTTGCAAAATGGGCTACAAATCTTTCTGTTGTTTTTTAGTGTTTCGCGTTATGGGTATCAAAAGAAAGAAGGTAATGCTAGTACCTATTCAACGAGGTATATATCAAACATGAAAATCCATTCATAACTTTTTAAGATATGCCTATTTACAATTTGTCAGGAAAACTAGTGGTTTCCCTTTTACGAAAGCACGACACTAAAAATGTGTATATCTTTCAATAGGCACCTTGTTGAATAGGTATTTAAATTACCTTTCTTATGATACCCATAGAGTGTAGTTTTGTTGAAAAATTTAGAAAAATAGCAAGATTTGAAGGCTATTTTTTCCAACTTTGGAGGCCTATAACTTCTAAACCAATTGCGAGCGGCCTGCAATTTTTTCAGATTTGGAGTAAGGAGGCCAAAATCCATTAATTCTGCAAAAAAAAAAATTCAAAATTATATATGTCGCTATTCTTGAAATGTTCCAAAATTTTTACCAAAAGTTTCGGCTAGGCCGAATAGCCTCAATATGGCCGAATAACCGAGACTGCTAAAAAGAGCCGAAACTGGCCGTAACCGAAACCGAAACCGAATATTCAATCGGACACTAGATTTATGTCATCTCGTAAGTGCTTCATAAGTGGCCGGCCAAGTATTATGTAAGCAGGTTCTTTGTAATTCTTAACCCCCCCTCCCCCTCGTCAGCAAAAGTAAGAAAAGCTCTTCCCCCCTCCCATTCGTACGTAAAAATTAGTACATGTATTTTTCAATGTGTTCAGGTATCTTTATTGATTGATTCATGAGCAGCAGTTGTAACGAGTGTTGCCGCGACGATTCTAAAAAAAGTATCCAGGAAAAGGTCAAAAAAGTATCCAAAAGTATCCACTTTTGAAAAAAAATGTATCCACGTATCAAAATCCAAAAATAATACTATATTCTTTTTTTTAACACTAATTCTTTATAATAATACTATATTCTTTTTTTTAACTTTAATATTTTTAAATAGCATATTTTTATTAAAATATAATAAAAGAAATAAAGCATGTATAATAATATTAAAAAGGAACATTAATTTCAGTACTTCAGTCCTTTATATGTGTGGCTATTGCCCTTTAATTACATTAATTTTATAAGTATAATATTTACAGAAAAGGGGGCGGTCATTAATTACGTGAGGCATTTAGGGGGGCGGGGGGTTAAGCAGAATCTCATTAACTCTCACGTGGGGGAGAAGGGGGTTCTCGCAAAAATGACGTAATTTTTTATCAGAAAGAAACAGTGTAGAATTATGAGATAACTGGTTAAATTGAGTAAAACGTGTTTCTCTACTAAAATATGACTAAATTTTACACTATAATATTTTTCGCTGTTATGCGAGTGCAACAAAATGGCATAGTAGCTCGTCGATTGTTTTACCACTGGCTAGCTGTACATGCGATTCGACGAGCGCTGCGACGAAGTCTCTACTTGTTGTATTTACCTCCGTAAATGTTTAGTTCAGTGGTCGGCACACATGAAGCTCATCCCAGTAAGTACATTCATGCATACAGCATCGATGATGTCGGCATACGTTTGACATTTGTACGCATGCCAGCATAAATGCAAGCTCATTTCCATTTTACATGGCGATGTCAAACAAGAGCATGTGTACTGTGTACACGCACAATTACTATTGCTGTATGCATGGGGAATTAGTAGTACTCTATGCATTCATTGTCATTAAAACTGCATGCATACATTCAGGGCCGTCTTTAACCTTTTAGAGGCCTTGGGCATATTAGTATAATGGGGCCCCTATGACTTTGACAGAACACTATTTTGTTAGAATAAACAAAAAAAGTAGATAAACAAGGTTTTTATTGATACTCACATTAAGCGAATAGATAAATGTAATATTTTCCACAAAAGAAACTCCCTCAGCATTCACAGGCTAGTGATTAAATTAAAGAATTCAAGAAATTTCAGTTTATTAATTCTTTTGTAAAAAATACGAAAAATTAGGAGCAAATAATTTAGGTAGAATTTAAAATTTTAAAAAATAATCGATCGATGGTTGATGGTACTTTAAACCGGCAACTGTAACGATAAAACAAAATCGATTAGAATACGCGACAGAGCAGAGCAACTTTAAACGACTTACTTCTTTTACAACTTTTTACGACTCAATCATCTTTTCTCGTGGACATCAGAGGTTGGCGTTAGAGAGACTGGCATCAGGGTTGCCACCTAATTTATGTCGTTTGAAGAGGAACCCTTCTAGATTTGAGACTGGCAAAATCGTTAATCACTTCTTCAAATTCTATGCTTTTTAGCACATCACATTCTATGGACATCAGCGACAAACTGGTTAATCTCTCTTGAAGCATTGTACTTCTCAATTCATTTTTAATTCTTTTTAGTTTGGAGAAGGAACGTTCCCCACTGCAGTTAGTAACCATCATGCTTAAAAAGATTCTCATTGCGATTTCTACATTCGGAAATGTGTCTTCAATGTTGTTTTCTTTCAAAAGTTGATATATTTTTAATATAGAATTAGTTCCCTCATTTTCACTGTCCACAATTTCCAAGTATTCTGTTAAATGCAAACATTCCATTTCTAACTCTTTCTCATTAACATCTTCATAATAAAATTCAGCAAATTCTTTGCAACTTAGTCTCAACTCTTCAGAATTCAGAGATTTAAAGCGAAAAAATAAATCAAAACGTTTACAGATGTTCTTATACGAACTTAATCGTTGTTTAAGATGAACGCTCAGGGAATCAATTATGGGAAGAAAGGTTTCTACTTTGAATTTCTCTCTTCCATTCAGTTGAACTGACGGCGCAGAGCCATCAAAAAAACTCTGGCGACAGCTTCTGCGTTTTGTTCTTTGAGCTAGGTCCTTGTAGTCAGATTCCGGGTTTCTTTGTTTGGCTAACGATTCGAAGTAATCAAATTTATCTCTGAGATTAATAATAAAATCATCAAGTGAAATAAACATATTAGTTGCAACGTCCAGTGTCATTGTTTCTTTCTGAAGATAATTACTTATTTTGTCTATTCTTTCCAATATACAGTTCCAAATTTCCGAAAGCATAATATATTCTAGTTTTTCCATTTTTTTGGACAGACCAAAGGCTTCGTCTCTAGTTTCTCGTGCCTGTTCTGTATCTTTTGCGATGGACATCAAAGCTTCTATAATTTGTTTATGACCTTCATGCAAGGCGCTTACTGCATCTGCTCGGGCTGACCATCTGGTTTGTGAAAGACTTTTAACAACTTTTTTTGAACCTAAATGTTCTGTCAATATATTCCATCGATGAGTAGAGCCCGAAAAAAAGTTGTACACTTTCTGAATCATTTCAAAAAAGCTTGTTGCTTCCGATACACATCCAGCAGCATGTACACCTACTAAGTTAAGTGAATGTCCTGCACATGGTACAAAGGTGGCAAATTCACATTTCTCCTTGATTCTTGCTTGTAGACCAGTATACTTCCCTGACATATTTGAAGCATTGTCGTAGCTTTGTCCTCTACAATATTTTATGGGAATATCATGGTTTTCTAAAAAGTTCAAGATGGTTTCCGCTAAATACTCAGACTTATGCTCTATAATAGGTATAAATTTTAGAAACCTTTCAACAGGAACACTGTCATTCACGTATCGAATTATAAAAGTTAGCTGGTCAACATGAGACAGATCGGGCGTACTGTCAACGCTAATAGAAAAATATTTTGCTGTTTTAACCTCATTAATAATTTTTTTTAGCACCTGTTTTCCCATTATGTCAATAAACTCATTACAAACATTCGCTGATAAATAAGATATGTTGCCTTTTCCTGGATTCCCAAATTTTTTTAAATGATCTGCCAGAAATGAATCAAATTCACTCAACAATTCCACACATCCCAAATAATTTCCATTATTAGGAGATCCTAGGATTTCATTGTCACCGCGAAACGGAAGCCCTCTTGAAGCTAAAAATTTTACAACAGCTACAATTCGTTGAAGTACATTTCTCCAGTAAGCCACTGCTTTTTGATGTTGAGATAATAACTCCATATCTACTCTACCAACGGCTTTACTTCGTGCCAGATAAGTCATCATAGATTGCCTATGTGCTGGGCTATTTTCATGTGCTAAAATTATTTGATTAATGTGCTTCCAATCATTACATCCACTCGGAGAGCATAGATTTACATCAGAAGGGTTAAACAAGGAACATGAAAAACAAAATACAGACTTTTTAGATGGCGAGTACAACAACCATTTTCTTTCGACGTTTTCATTGTTCTTCAATTTGCGAATAAATAGTGATTTGTTGAAATACCTAGTTACTGATTTATTACCATCTTTGTAGGTTCTGGATGTATCGGAAAAGTCAGAATCTTTATTTTGAAAATATGTAGGTCCATTACGAATCAGTATTTCGCGATTTTTTTCTGTACAATTTTCATGAAAATAATCGGCGGGGTCGTGTGATATTTCATTCGGGTTGGAAAACTGTTGTTGTTCAACTGACACAGTTGTCGCTATTTGTGAAGTCACTGAATTTGTTGCTCTTTCATCATAGGGACTGTTGCTTTCTGATTCAACCTCTCTTCCAAAGTTGGTGGAAATTGTTGTAGAACATGAGGATTCAGAAATTCCCGCGATTTGTGAACGACACGATTCATCATGTGAAAGATTTTTAGCTTGGTTGCTACTTGCAGAAGTTTCTCCAGTAGTAGTAGTAAAATATGCTGTTAATTTTGGTAACTTTTCAATTACTTCCTTCTGATGTACAGATTTTTTCCTTTTTTCAGATCCACTAGGATATGACCGTTTCGACATTTTATATTATAATTCAGTAGGTATTAAATTGTAAACCGAAAATAGTGGCTAACACAAAACAAGCAAACGATGTATTATTAAAGAATACCTCAGAATACATTCGATAACAACTACAAACAAAACAAGCGTCACAACACCACAGAAAAAAACAGGGGAATTCCCGATCGACGAGTCGGTTTGTTTACGTTGTTTTACTTTTCCGCGATGCAGGAGTTATAATATATTTATTATTTTATTCAGCTAACACTTGTTGCTGGTCTTGCTGGTGTTGCACTCTGAACAAGTGAAGCAAACAAAAATTGTGTGCTTCTCTAGGATGAGGGGAAGAGTAGTAAAGAAAAACAAAATTTCAAGCAAAGAGTATAAAACTCAACTTTGTCTTTTCTATTGCTTATGAAGGGCCTGTGTGAATCGGTATCAAAGTACTATGGTGAAAAAAAGTTTGTTATGGTGAGATAAATTTTCATTTTTGCTGTGTGAAACGATATCTTTTTTGACAATAGTAAATTTTGACAGCTTCATCATTAGAAGAAGACTTGAGACGCAATTGAAATATAATTTTGCCAATGATTATTTTTAAAAAAGCTTTGCCAATTTTGTTAGCAATGTTTATCGTTATCCTTTAGTAATCTGACAGGAACTAGGGGGCCCCTATCTATCGCGGGGCCCTGGGCACGTGCCCAGAGTGCCCAGTGGGAAAGAGGGGTCTGCATACATTACCATTAATACTGTATGCATTCATTTGCATTAATATCGTAAGAAAAAAATTGCTGTTGTCATTAATTAATCATCTTATTTATTTTAGTTTTTAAAGATGTTATATTCTGTTATATTAATTTAAATTTTGTTAATAAATAATGTACAACTGCACTCCTTAAAGTTTAAATGCACAATAGGAGTTCATATTTTTTAAGCAAGACTATTATGCATGCAAAGTTCATGTCTTAGTACTAATACAGCATGCATATTTTAGTATGCACGCTACTGTGTACAAACGACAAGCTTACTCATGGAATTTGGATAGTTGTTGGCTTTATTTTTAATTACCATACATGCCTTGTCCATGCTTCTGCCTGCATACAGCATGCAGGTTTCCTGTATGCATCCTACTCTGGACATACTGGGTAAGGCGCCTTACAAAAGAAGTTGTTCGGCACAAATGCTCAATACTATCCATGGTTTATGTTATAACGATTCCCCAAATATTTCGACTCCAGCGATAGCATCCGTGAGCTGGAATGATTTGAAATAACCTCTAAAAATATTTTGTAACCATATTGGCTTGTCGAAAAAGATTTTTTTAAAATTTATTTTCACTAAAATTAAAAAAACTTAATTATTTCTAATGCGATCCTTCCTTTCAAGATATCGTTGAAAAGGTTTTTGAGTGCTCGCATTGATTCCTTGTCAGAATGGCTTAATTTGACATATATTAAAAGTAAAATATTAATTATAAAATAAACTCCTACTGAAAAAAAGTCATAAGAAATTAAGAAAAAAAAAATATAAAAGTAATGAAGTTATTTGAATTTTTAAAGTTTTTGTATGGAAATAAAATAAAAAATATCAAAAGTATGCATGAAAAAGAGCGTTATCTTTAATCTGATTGCAAAAATTTACAATTTTTAATGCAGATTGGAAGATATTTTTTCGGCCTGACAGTTAAATTTTTTGCAACTATTACACCAGCCAATTTTGTAACCATAATAACTCGATTTTTATAGGTTATTTCCAACCATTCCAGATCACAGATAGCTATCGCTAGAGTCGAAAGAATTGGGGAATCATTATAACATAAACCAAGGATTGTATTGAGCATTTGTGTCGAACAACATTTTTTTTTTCTATGGAGCGTGAGGCGCCTTAATACTGGGGTACTTTGCCAAGAGTTACACGTATTCTTATGCTCTGTCACTCATTCGACAAACAACTAATATTTGTTCATAGAATGAGTAATAATTGGCGAAGCAGCATTGTTTCAAATGATATGCAATCAGGTAATAGAAATAACCTTTAAGGAACGGTTCGTTTTCGATATGTTATTTTTTTTTTTAAAAGCTCAATCTTTATTCCGCTTTACTTGCATATCAGATAACCTACCATCTGAAGTATGGTACGCTGAGCACATTAGAGAGAGCCAATATTTACTTCAGGTATGCGGTAATTTATTTTTTAATATATTTATTTTTAATTTTTAAACGACCAAAAGAATGATTTGGGCCTGCTGTAGCCCACGCCGGAGTGATCTGCACTTGGTTTTTCACGACCGTTTTCTGCCACCTCCACACCCTATCACGCAGATTGATAGGCATCTGACTATCCCAGATCCTGGTGAGCATGACGGAAAGTTATTTGCTCAATTTTTGATTCGCCACTGCTTACCGATTCAACCTTTACATACCTTCATGGACTTGCCCTATGACCTCTATCGCCCCAGTGTACGTGGTGCTCTAGAAAAAATATGCTGCATGATGTACATGCAAGATGTACATGCGGTATTAACTTTTCATCCATCACAAGAGCTGCAGAGCATCGGCGCGCAGTCCACCGTGCACCAGCAAAGTGCGACCTTCACGGATTATCACACGTCGAGCTAATGAGCTTCTGAGTGCAAGCGATAACGGTGAATAAAAAGGAGCAGATGATTTTACCGAAAATCACATGGACTTGCTGGTTCCAGTAGTCACTCTCGAGACCGCACATGAGTCCCCATGGACTGAGTATGAATAGTATGAGACTGATTAGTATGAATATTTCTTCACCAATTTTAGAAGTTCTCATTTGAAATAACTTACTTTTACTTAATAAGTATTTTATTGTTAAATTTTTTTCATTGTCATTTTAAACTATGATATCAGTAGTTCTTAAATTATAGTCTCAACTAGTCCTAAATAAAAATAATGAAATAAATTACGAGTTTTTTTTAATAAATGCAACACAATGAAGCATTGATTAACATATTGACACTGAATATCTATATCTATAAGAAGAATTATGTTATACAAATAACTGCAATGAATGTTAAGCTGCTTCTATAGTTCATTAGGAGCTAGAGGCGAATACAGCTTGTTAAAAATATATATAATAATTAATGAAATAATAATTAATAAATGATGCATTAATTACAATAATCAAATAAAGAAAATAAATCGAAAAATTTAATATTAACATATTTTTTTTTATTTTTGTTTTTAAAAATTTTTATTTATTTTTTTTTTTTTTTTTTTTTTGTAAAGGCCTTATTGAGAGCAAAAACTTAAGCAGCATAACCATCATTATAACCACCATTAATAAAAGTATTGTGGAGTCAGACTATAACAGCTAACAATGTGTCAATATCACTGTAATTGAGGTCTAAAAGCCAAAACTTTACCCTTTTGAGAAAAATGGATTGAATATGAATATTTCTTATTTCCGATGGAAGACTATTGAAAAGTCGAGGAGCAACAGAAGTAAAAAAGTTAAGAAATATTCTTAATGTGTGCGTTGGAACCAGTGCTACATTGAATTCATTAACTCTCAAATGATAGGTATCTGAACGTCGTCTCAGAAGATATCCAGATTTAATAAAAAAAATTTTCAATACTTTATAGAAATATAAATACTTCAAAGGAAGGACACTAAGTTTCCTGAAAAGTAACAGGCTACTACAAAATCTTGTCTTATGACAAATTAAACGAATAGCAGGCTTTTGCGAAACGAGAAGAGGGCATATTTTATTCTTATAAGTACCTCCCCAACAAGCTAAACCATACTCAAGTTTAGAGTGAAATATACCATAGTAAATACACTTGAGAAGAATAGGACTACAATATGATTTCAACAAATACAAATGCCTGGTGGCAGCCAAAAGATACTTTTTAAGTTCACGTGTATGAATTGTCCAATCCATACCACTATCAAGCCAAATACCTAGATATCTAAAAGAATTAACCTTTTCAATAGCGAAGCAGTTTAAAGAACAAGACTTATGATCACACAACGTATGAATGCAATCTGACGAGGAACATATATCATTAACTAAACCAAATCTTTCACATTTACCACCATGAAAAAAAAATGAATCGAAGTTTACATTTTTAGCATTCACATTAAAAAGCATTATTCTAGTTTTATCACTAAGTACCAGCTTATGAATCATAAACCAGTGCCTTAAAACAGCGAGATCATGGTTAATATCAACAGACAATTGCAAGGGCGAGACACAAGAAAAGGCACAAGCCATATCATCAGCAAAAGCATTGATGGAACTGCGGAACTTTATTGAAAAAAGCGAATTTATAAAGATTAAAAAAAATATAGGACCCAGCACTGAGCCCTGAGGAACCCCTAATGTCAACAATTCTAATGAACTATAACAATTAAATATTTTTACTCGCTGCTTTCTGTTTTTTAAATAGGACTGAAACCATTTAAAGATAAATCCCCTAAAGCCAGTCTTATAAATTTTATCAAGCAAAATTGTATGGTCCACTGTGTCAAATGCTTTAGTGATATCAACAAAAAGAGCTGCTGTTAACCGTTTATTATTAAGGCTGGAGTAAATGTTTGTACAGAAGTTCAATAATGCGTCTTCTGTTGATAGGCCAGATCTGAAACCAAACTGGAGTTTACTGAAACAATTATATTTCTCCAAAAAGAGCACAATTCGAGGTTTCATTAATATTTCAAATATTTTAGAAAATACCGGAAGAAGTGAAATGGGTCTGTAGTTTATAACCATGGACCTATCTCCTTTTTTAAACAATGGTAAAACCTCTGCTACTTTTAAACCATCTGGAAATATACCACAGGTAACGCTTAAGTTGTAAATAAAGCTTAAAATGTCACTAATGAAGTAAACTATCTTTTTTAAAAAATTATTAGATACACAACTACAAGTAGTAGAATCTGAAGATTTTAATGATAAAATGGTTTTGAAAATTTCAAAAGAGCTGATAGGTTTAAAAACAAAAGTAGCTTGATTTGAAGCTTCATTTGATAAACAGTTACACTGTTGACCATTTACACAGCTTTCAGCAACTACTTCTTTACCTATTCTGGAAAAAAAAACTATTAAATCCATTAGCAATATCCTGAGCATTAGAAATAGTACTATTGTCAATTGAGATGCTAGATATCTGATCTTTATTACAATTTTTATTTAAAATATTATTTACTAATTTCCACTCACCTTTAATATCACCTCTTACTTTATAAAACTCACGTAGATAGTAATCATTTTTACAAGCCAGTACATCACTTGAAATCTCTTTACATAAATTTTTATAACTTTGCGCGAAAGATTCATTATTAGGGAATTTCTTTTTTTTTTTCTTGAAGAATTTTTTTTCATTTTTATTTTATCAAGTAGAAAGTTAGACATCCAAGGCTTTAATCTTTTAGGTTTTGCATTTTTGCTCACAGATCTAGAGCAGCTATTGATATGACTATTTAAAGTTTTTAAGAATTGTTCATATGCAATAGAAGGATTACTTTCCGAATAAACATTATCCCAAAGTTCAAAACAGAGGGAATTTTTCAACTCAACAAAATCAGTTTTTAAGATAGAATCTACCGGTGGGAGAGAATTAGTGCAATGTGGTTTCAAATTAACAAGACTTAAAGCTGTCATGCAATGATCTGTTATCTGAAAATCCATAACAGAAATTAAAAAATCAAAGCATTCAGCACTTTGCAGACGCAAAAATATATGGTCAATACACGAACCAGAGGAAGACACAATGCGAGTTGGCTGATTAATGCAAGACTCAAGCCCAAAAGATGAAAGAAGAAACAAGTATCTGTCTGTCATTAAATTATCAAACAACAAGTTAATATTAATATCACCAAGGAGTACTAAGTTTGAATTCATGTTAACATTATTCAGGAGAAGGTTTTCAATTTCCGTTAAAAACACATCATTCGCAGAAACCCCATTAAATCTGTAAATACAAAGAAAAGTAAACTTTATGTTGTCTAAAAAACATTCCAATTTTAGAGCATCACAACTTCTCCACTTGAAACTAGCAGAATTACACTCAATCGATTTATGTACAAAAGCTGCAACACCACCAGAGGCATACTCATTATTACAATTAAACATAAATTTGTAACCATCAATGTTAAAAAGAGATACTTCCTCATCAAAAATCCAAATTTCTGTCAAAAAGATAAAATAAGGCTTATTAGATAAAGATTCAAGTTGCAAAAGAAAATTGTCAAAATTTTTTCTCATACTTCTGATGTTTTGGTGTATTATTAGACAATTATTAGCATGGACACGATTAAAACACAGATCACCGGAATTAACACATTTATCATTAGCAAAAGAGATAATGCTGGAATCATCCAGCGGATCTTGTAAAAAATTTAACATTTAATTAAAATCAAGTTTAACAGAAATTAACAAAGTGTGTCAATATCAACTATCGAGTTGATAACAACACACTTATCACCATCTCTTTTGCGCATGAAAACTTTTCCATTTCTTACCCACACATATTTGTAATTTTCGCTCTCAGAGACATATTAAACAAAGAACGCGAATTATTATCTAGGCTATCATTTATATAAATCTTAATATTATTATTACTATTAAAAAGTTTAGAAGTTAGTCTACTTTTATTATTAACCTTTTCCTTCATTATTTCTTTCTTTTTTAATAGCGAAGTAAATTTAACTACTAAAATATTTTTATTAAGATCAGTAGAATTATCCATGTTTTGGTTTTTAGAATATTTAACGTAGCAGTTATCAATGCCTGCTTCGCAATTATTTATTCCTAAGCCAGATGAAAAAACTTTACGCGCACAATCTAAACTATTATTGTTAATTAAAGAGGGAATTCCTACAATTTCGACAGATTTATTTCTCTCTATACCTTCTAAGCGCCGAAAATCGTTATTAAGAGAATTTACTTTCTGAATAAGTATATTCTACTGAAAACATGCATTTTGAACAATCTCACGTGAGATTAGAGGGGGGGTGAGGGGGTCGAGCCAAATCTCACGATATCTCAGAAAAGAAAATAAAAAGATTCAAATAGAAATATTTATTGTGAAAAGACTATAAGAGATAAAGACTTGAAATTTATTTTTCGTATATAATACAAAAAACTAATATTACAAATATAGATATTTCTTTAATGCATTTCCTTCTCGCTGGGAGGCGTAAAAAAGTAGTCGTATTCAGCCAAGGTCAAGATATTCTGGTCCCAATTTATTGGAAACAAAAAAAATCAGAGCGCATATTAATAAAGGTACTTGTTATTACAACCTATACTAGAATTATTAAGTTTTGGGTCTGTTCGGAAATGCATCACGACTTGCAGTATGCGCATAACTGGCGAATGATGAGTGACTCTTGATAGAAAAATTACATTTTAGGATGTTTGACGTTTGCAGTGCTGCAAAATTTTCCTTTTTCGAACATTTTGCTTATGCAGCAAAAGCAATTTGCGCATCATGATGCATTTTCGAGCAGACCCTTTGTTACAATTTACAATCGCTACGGGGATCTTAAGAGTAAAAATTACAGTTTTTTTTAAAAATTCGCACTCACTTTCTACTATTGCGCCGAACTCACAACAAATGCCTTAAATTGATTGTTTTTAATATATTTTGCAACGTGCAATGTTACATTAAAGTTAGAAGTTTAAATATATTAGCATTTTAAAAAACAATATATTTCTTCTTTTTCCAAAGGAAATCTATTAGTATTATCGTTTTAGTTAGTTTTAAATCAGAAAAAATACGATCAGCAGCAGCTGAGCCATGAGGTCTTTATGCACTTTTTGATAAGAAAATATTACCCAAAAATGTCTCAATGTCAACATCTGTCTTAACGTTTTTATCGAATTTAAGGGACTGCCTAATTTTTATATTTTGCAAACAAAAACAAATATTCATGTTAATAAAGATTTTTTAAAAAAGTATCCAAACTTACACTGAGGCTTAAAAAAAGTATCCATTAATTTTTGAAGGAAAAAAGTATCCAAATGGATCCAATTGGATCCATTGGATAAAATTTTACAACGATTGGATAATTTTTAGCCGTGCCCCAAGCACCTTTTTGTTTTTATTATGAGAAATAAGGCAAAAAAATATATTTTTTATTTTATTTACATTTATTTGAAAATTAAGAATAAACTGAAATTTTTTATTTATTACATACTCATAGTAACATTAATATTATTTTAAGTTAATTGTGAAGTCTTTTTAAAAGTGGGATAATTCATGTTATATTCTTTAACCACTTGAAAAAGGAATTGTTTCTCCTCTTCATTGTGGGTTAATTTATTATAATAATCTGTAATGAATTTGGCGCCTCTTTCAGCTGCATCATTCACTACAGATAAGTTTTTACAAATTTGTGATCCCTGAGCGAAGTCAAATCTTTCATTCCAATCCGACGGATCGAATTGCGAAAATTCTTTTGAAAATTCTAAGCGATCAAAGAACGCGTGTGTATTGGAATTTACAAAATCGCTTAAATCTTTTTGCGCAAATGTGCCGATATTTGTTGGATTAGTTATTATTCGCTTGCATTTTTCTGTATTTGCTTTAACAATAATTGCCTGAACCATTTTTTTTTTAATTGCAACACTTACATTAGGATCGAAGAATGAAAGACCGACTGCTTCTTCCGACAAATACCACAAATTAATGCTTATTTTTTGTAGCAAAGCAAGAGCTATATCCCTTTCAGGATAAGCTATAACATTTTTAATTAAATTTAGGTCTTGATTTGGTGCTTCAATTGCTTTAGTTTGTATTTGTCTCAAAAATAATTTATGTGAAAAAATTACCCCAATATCTCTTTCCAATCAAAAGTAATGGCTAAAAATCTATTTTTTCATACAATTGACTATCTATAGTAATAAAACTCATTTTCTGTTTGTTTGTTTGTTTGTTTGACCTTTATACAAATCTAAACGGCTCAACGGATTTTGCTCAAACTAGATATACATATTAAGTACATCCCAACTTAAAATGTTACATACTTAGTTTTTGCCACGCCCCCTCTGAAATTTTTCAACTAACGGTAATTTTGTTATTATAAAACTTTTTAGTATCGGAGATTTTTTTGTATTTAATTTTAAAAATTTTTTGTTATTTTGACATCAAAAACATTCACATATCTTCAAAATTGGAGAAATTTTCAGTATAACGACTTTTTCATAAAACATCGTTGCCTAAGAATGAGAAAAAAACGACATGAAAATCAAAGTTTGGTTTTTCGATGCAAATATCTCCGCTGTCCATTAATATATTTCATTCAAATTTTTTTTCTTCAAAAGATCAATAAAATCACTTCACAAAAATAGGTTGAACTGTACCGTTAAGTCAGTGTATATATGTTTTATGATTATGTCAAAAAAGGTCCAAAATATTGACTTTTTACTCAAAAAATGACTCAAAAATTGTTGTTGTTGTAAAAACGAAATCAATTAAAAATTGCACATCTGGCTACCTTTCATATGACAGCATTTATTTGCAAAAATTCTTCCAGCTAAGCGCAAAAATTATTTTACTGTTTTTGTCATCAAAACAACAAGGGTACCCCCTTTGATTTTTTTCGCGAAATTTATTTTTTCCAAAATGTTGTTTTTATATTTTTTACAAAAAAGTCAAGTCTCAAAAATAATTTATGTGAAAAAATTACCCCAATATCTCTTTCCAATCAAAAGTAATGGCTAAAAATCTATTTTTTCATACAATTGACTATCTATAGTAATAAAACTCATTTTCTGTTTGTTTGTTTGTTTGTTTGACCTTTATACAAATCTAAACGGCTCAACGGATTTTGCTCAAACTAGGTATACATATTAAGTACATCCCATCTTAAAATGTTACATACTTAGTTTTTGCCACGCCCCCTCTGAAATTTTTCAACTAACGGTAATTTTGTTATTATAAAACTTTTTAGTATCGGAGATTTTTTTGTATTTAATTTTAAAAATTTTTTGTTATTTTGACATCAAAAACATTCACATATCTTTAAAATTGGAGAAATTTTCAGTATAACGACTTTTTCATAAAACATCGTTGCCTAAGAATGAGAAAAAAACGACATGAAAATCAAAGTTTGGTCTTTCAATGCAAATATCTCCGCTGTCCATTAATATATTTCATTCAAATTTTTTTTGTTCAAAAGTTCAATAAAATCACTTCACAAAAATAGGTTGAACTGTACCGTTATGTCAGTGTATATATGTTTTATGATTATGTCAAAAAAGGTCCAAAAGGTCATATGACATAGCATTTATTTGCAAAAATTCTTCCAGCTAAGCGCAAAAATTATTTTACTGTTTTTGTCATCAAAACAAGGGTACCCCCTTTGATTTTTTTCGCGAAATTTATTTTTTCCAAAATGTTGTTTTTATATGTTTTACAAAAAAGTCAAGTCTCAAAAATAATTTATGTGAAAAAATTACCCCAATATCTCTTTCCAATCAAAAGTAATGGCTAAAAATCTATTTTTCATACCAGACTATTAATAAAACTTAGTTTTGTGTTAAAATTCTCTATATAGTTTGAACGTCCCCATATATCTCTAAAAATGCAGTTGTGTGTCTAAAGTAATTACGAACATTTTGGATTGTACAAAATTTTCTTTATAGTGATCATCTACTTATATTTCATCTACCACCTCTGGTGGTGGTGACCAAAAAAATATCGGGCAAACTTTACTTTTTATTTTTGCTTGAACAATAAAAATCAAAACATACCAAATATTTTGTGATCAAAAAAATATCGGGCAAATTTTGATTTTTATTTCCGCCTTAAAAAATAAAAAGTCAAAAAACTCAAAATTTTAAAAGCCACAAGATAATTATTATTTTAAAACTATTCAGCCGAATCATCTGAAATATAAATATGCTATTCACAACATGCGGAGAAGCACGAGTTTGGGTACGGATTTTTAGTTGGCAAGAGACCGTATCCCACGTCCTGCGATTCACACCTGTGAACGAACGACTTGTCATAATCCGCATCAAGGTTAAATTTTTCAATATAAGCCTAATATGTGCGCACGCTCCGACAGAAGACAAGGACGATGAGATCAAGGAAATTTTCTACGAGCGCCTTGAAAAAGCTTGCGAGCGCTGCCCCCGTCACGACGTAAACATCGTGCTTGGTGACTTCAACGCTAAGGTGGGCAAGGAAAATATTTTTGGTCCAACAGTCGGAAAGTCCAGCCTCCACGACAACACCTCAGATAACGGAATGAGGCTGATTGACTTCGCCGCAGCACGAAACATGGTCGTAAGTAGCACTAGATTCAAGCATCTCAATTTTCATGAAGCCACCTGGATTTCCCCTGATCAAAAAACCAAGAATCAAATTGATCACGTTT
Source organism: Dichetophora obliterata (assembly GCA_963920525.1). NCBI lineage: Eukaryota > Metazoa > Arthropoda > Insecta > Diptera > Sciomyzidae > Dichetophora > Dichetophora obliterata. Next base: position 2,786,658 of record OY986440.1, read on the forward strand.
TGATCGACGGAAGGCACTTTTCCAGTGTATTGGATGTACGCATGATACGTGGGGCAAACATTGACTCGGATCACTATCTTGTTGCAGCCAAGATCCGTATACGTCTGTGCGCAGCTAAAAATGCACGCAACCCTACACAGAGAAAGCTAGACGTCGACAAACTGCAATCGAAACAGACAGCCGATGCTTTCGCCACTCGACTCTCACTCCTGCTTCAAAGCACTCCTCCAATCGATGATATATGCGCGCAGTGGACACACATTTCAAACTCCATGCGTGCGGCTGCTGAAGAGGTGATTGGCTACCACCGCCCTCGCCGAAACCAGTGGTACGACCAGGAGTGTCGCGACGCCACTGCAGAGAAAGACGCCGCCTACAAAGCCACCCTGCAGTCGGTTGTAGCGCGCGCCGCTAAGGAGCGATACAAAGAAAAGAGGAGGGAAGAGAGACATATTTTCAGGCGGAAAAAAAGAGAGGCAGAAAAGCAAGAGCAGGAGAAGATTGAGATGTATGGTGACAGGAATCAGGCCCAAAATTTTTTCCAAAAAATAAGACGCCTTGCCGATGGTTTTAAAACCGGGGCCTCTTCCTGCAAGGATGAAAACTCGAATCTAGTGATAGATGTCCAGAGTAAACTGACGTTATGGAGGGAACATTTCTCTAAGCTTCTAAATGGTGACGCTGACAACAATCCCGCCAATAGAGATGATATTCCGGAAACCCCAATTTCGGATGACAGCGTTGAGGTTCCGCTGCCCGACTATGATGAAGTTCTGACAGCTATAGCTCGGCTTAAAAATAACAAAGCCGCGGGAGCTGATGGCTTACCTGCTGAGCTGTTTAAGAACGGAGGCGAAGCTCTACTTAAATGCATTCACGAGCTTCTATGCAGAATATGGTAGGAAAAATGCATTCCGAACGATTGGAATCTCAGTGTGCTCTGCCCAATCCACAAGAAAGGCGATCCCACTATCTGTGCCAATTACCGTGGGATAAGCCTTCTTAATATCGCATATAAGGTTCTGTCGAGCGTTTTATGTGAAAGATTGAAGCCCATTGTAAACGAATTGATCGGACCTTATCAGTGTGGCTTCAGACCTGGAAAATCCACCATCGACCAGATTTTTACGCTACGACAAATCTTGGAGAAGACTCAAGAAAACCAAGTCGACACCCACCATCTTTTTGTCGACTACAATGCCGCCTTCGACAGCCCAATAAGGAAGCACCTGTACTAAACCATGTCTGAATTTGGTATTCCTGCAAAACTAATACGACTTTGCAGGATGACACTGAGCAACACCAGCAGCTTAGTTAAAATCGGGAAGGACCTCTCCCCACCATTTATTACCAAACGAGGTTTCAGAGAAGGTGATTCCTTATCGTACGACTTTTTCAACCTAATGATGGAAAAGATCATCCGAACTGCTGATCTGAGACGTAGTGGCACAATATTCTACAAGAGTGTTATGCTGCTTGCGTATGCTGATGACATCGATATTGTTGTATCCCACAACATTCCCCCGTACAATTTGTTCACCCCAACCTCACACGATTTTCCTAAAAACACTTAACTAAAAACCAATACAAAAACATAATACTTTTCATAATTAGAATGCGGTACAAAAAAAATCTGTTTAATCTATACGTCATCGTATAGCAGATTTCTTAGTACAAGCGCATAAATAACAAACAACCTTTTGTTTATTATTATGAACGAACGACCGAGACCCAATTTGAGCATGGTGACTCAAATTGCCGGCGTTCATAAAAGTAAAAAGACTGACCTAATTTAAGCGCACACGCTTAAATTACCAAACAAACAAAACCAATGCTTTGTCTTTAGTTGTCAAGTGTTTCTGGCTACAACGTCGGCGGCAACAAAACCAAGACATTGCACTGCTGGGTGCATCGGCATCAGCTTGCACGGTCAGCATAAAGCCGTTCATTTACCTACCCTAGCATGCAAAGTGTGCGTGATCGCGTACCGCTAAGGGGAAAGTAAAATGACAATATGTAAATTTACTTTTACATATTGAGTAGGCACTTTTTTGAATTATGTATTGGTAAATAATTTCCACTTATTGGAAATTATAGGAATGTCGGGAAATTAAGAACATCATTGGAAAGTAAAAACTTTCTTTATAAATCCCTGGGTCGACCAGAAACTGGCAGAGCTAATTTGAACGAGTTTTACAAAGGTCGCAGCCTCGCCTAGACAGCGGGCCTTTTTGAAACATTGAAATAAAAAACTAGCTTAAACGCTAGCAAAAAAACAAATAACTTAATCGTTTTAATTACTCCCGTCTTTGGTCTCTCTTCTCCTTGCGGAAAGCACGGAGACCTCGGACGTTAAATACAACTTTTGGTGGCAGCGGTGGGATACGCTCCATCCCAGAAAAAAAAATATAATGAACCCCAAAAGTAAAGTTGTTTTTACAAAAAGTATATTTTAAAAAGGTACAAGTTTTTAAAGCGTGCCGAGGCTTAAACAACGGCAAGTGAAACTTGAAAAATATAATAAAGTTTTTTAAGCGTGCCGAGGCTAAAACAGCGGCGAGTAAAAAAAAAAATAAAAGTGAACGAATAAAAGTGAAAAAATATATAAAAGACCAGGCTAACCAGCGTGAAGTCTCCTGGCCCAACTGTAAACGAAGACCAGGTTAACCAGCTATAAGGCCTCCTGGCATCAACAAGAACCACTTCAACAAACAGCACCAACATCAACATCAACATCGACGGAAAATATAAGAAAAACAGCACCAACATCAACACCAATATCGACGGAAAATATAAGAAAAACAACATCAGCACCAAAATCAACGAAAAATCCTGGTAACATCAAGAAAATCAAAATATAAAAAGAGTAAGAAAGCATTCATTTCTAAGTATTATAAATATTTCTTGTGAAAACACTTTATTAAACACAATACCCATAACATTTGTTTGGTTAAAATTCATGTGAAACATAAAAATAATAATATATATATACAAAAAAAAATATATTTTGTAATTGAAAGTTTTTGCGTAAAAAAAAATTTTTTTTCAAAATTCATACTCGTCAACACGCGTTTAAGGTAGTTCAGCTCTTTGCTAATCTACCATTTTTCGAAAATTCTTTTAACATAGAAAGTTTTGAAGATAACGATCTTGATATGGATCTGAAGTTTACGTTAAATGATATATATAATATCGTTCCGGTATTTAACGGCAATCCGGCCGATTTAAACAAATTTATAGCATGTGGCAATATTCTGTTTTCATCTGCTCGAACTGATACGGAGCACACTTTTATCTTGGAAGTGGTTAAGACACGCTTAGAGGGTTCAGCTTTTGAGCTCATACAGTTTAAATCTTTTGCCAAATGGAATGATTTGGTGCAAGATTTGGAGAAAGAGTTCAAAGAAGAAAAATCGGGAACCTCTGCCCAAAATGAAATGTTAACTGCCAAACAGCGATCACAGGTGCCAGTTAAAGAATTTGGCGAACGAATAGGGAAGTTGCTACAGTCGTTAATTTCTGCAACATTTGCCAGTACTAACGAAGAATCGGTTAGAAAGTATGTAAAAGCTGAAAACGATAGATTAGCTATACAGGTATTTGAGGATGGCCTACGAAACCAAAATTTACGGCTGATTTTAAAAGCTCACAACGAGCGTGACTTAAAAAAGGCTATAGCTTATGCTGAAGAGCATTCAGTGCGGCTCGAGAAATCGCCTCAAATTAGGCATACTCAAAATAAACCTACCTGAAGTTACTGTAAAAGAATAGGGCACACACAGGAAACCTGCTATAAGAAAAGCAACAATTTAAATTTTAGCAACATTTCTAATTATTCTCCCCAAAACAAACCAAATTATCATAGCATACAAAAAGAAGTACAAACAATACTTTGTACATACTGCAAACGTCCAAACCACACGTACCAAGAGTGTAGGTCTCGACTGCGGAACGCTGAAAATTTTCAAAATCGAAGGGTTAATGATGACTCAAATACACAAAAACTCATCGGGAAACGAAATTGCACGGGAGGAAAACATCGGCAGTTCCTCCCAAATGCAGATAACAGCCGACGTGCACCGAGCATGGCATTAACAAAAAACTTTCAATTTCTTTTATTAAAGAATATAAGGATCCGGTGATCCGCATAAATAAGGATCTTCAAGTGAAAAATTAACATCCTTACTAATAGACACCAGCGCAGAAATTAGTTTACTCAAAGACTCAGATAATAATCTAAATTTAAATAAAAATTTCAAATACACTGTCTCCACAATATCAGGTAATAAAATGCAAACTTTAGGAAAACAAACACAAGCAATTAATGTTCCATATGATAAACAAATTTTAGTTTTGAGTCATCCATTTCAAGTTCTCCCTAAAAATATTATTCTGTCATATGATGGCATAATAGGCAATGACTTCCTATCTAAATTGAATTGTAAAATAGATTATTTAAATAAACAATTAGAAATACCATTAGACTGCTCGAATGCAGCAGTGAGTATCCACAGCAGTGAGTATCCACATTTATTAAAGATGAAAACTTTTCGAAGAAGTGCAACAAGGTGCTACCTACGGGTAACAAAAGAATTTGCGAAAATAGGAAAGAGGAACAGGAGTATGCGGAACAGGAAACCAAGGCTTTACCTACGGGTATTGAAAAGAATCGTACAAAGTGGGAGGAGGAACAAAAAGATGCAGCACAAAGCATAAGCCATCACAAGAGTCCTCAAAATCCCAATGTCTACGGGCTGCGATCCATTACCTTGCAACCTCGCTGCAAATAACTTGTAGAGATCCCTTTTGAATATACAAAAGACGCAGTGATCCACAAGAAACAAATAAATCCAGGAGTATATTTGGCGGAAACCCTGGTACGCCCTATTAAAAATAAAGTAAAAGTTATCTTCATGAATACTTCAGAAGAAACTAAAACAATAAATTCAAACACAATTCACTACGAGTGGGAAAAGATAGAAAATTTTAACGAAGTCAAATTAGACAGAACAAAAGATTTAGTAAAGGGTAGATTAAAAAAAATAGAAACAGCCATTGAGCTTAAACATTGTAATGATGAAGAAAAGAAATCAATTTTTGAAATTTGTAGGAATGATAATGATTTATTCTATTTTAAAGGAGACCATCTTACAGTTACAGATACAGCTGACCATGAAATTATTACAGAAGAAAATATACCTCCTTTATTTGTAAGACCGTATAGACTTCCTGAAAGTCAACGACAAGAAATTCACAAACAAGTTAATGAAATGTTGGAAGACAATATTATTCGATCAAGTTCAAGTCCATGGAACTCACCTCTTTTATTAGTTCCAAAAAAGTAGACTCTGACGGCCAAAAACGCTGGAGAGTCGTAGTAGATTTTCGCAAGCTAAATGATTTAACAGTTGGAGATGCATACCCCTTACCTAATATTACAGATATATAAGACCAATTAGGAAAAGCTAAATACTTCAGCACACTAGATTTAGCTAAAGGCTTTCATCAAATTCCTGCAAAGGAATCTGATAAATGCAAAACTGCATTCAGTACACCATTCGGACACTACGAATATAACCGAATGCCATTTGGGTTGAAAAACGCCCCTGCAACGTTTCAAAGACTCATGAATAACGTACTCATGGGGTTGCAAGGCTTCGAATGTTTCGTTTATGTCGACGACAACGTAGTTTACGGCTATGATTTAACAGATCATAATAAAAAATTAACAAAAATATTTGACCGATTGCGTTTACACAACCTAAAGCTACAACCTGATAAGTGCAATTTTTTAAAACAAGAACTTACCTATTTGGGGCACATCATTTCAGAGGACGGTATAAAACCAGATCCGGAAAAGATTAAAGTAGTCAAAACATATCCAACACCAAAAAATGCGAAAGGAATTAAGTCATTTTTAGGATTTGTTGGCTATTATAGAAGATTTATAGAAAACTTTTCAAGCATATCGAAACCTCTTACAAAACTGCTAAAAAAAGATGTAAAATTTAATTCGGACGCATTTTGCGACGAAGCTTTTTCAAAATTAAAAAATAACCTAATTAACCCTCCAATATTATCATACCCTGATTTTGATCAAGAATTCATAGTCACGACAGATGCAAGTAACGTGGGACTTGGGGCTGTTCTCTCCCAAGGTATAATTGGTAAAGACAAACCAATATGTTTTGCAAGTAGAACGCTAAATGATGCTGAAACACGCTACAGCACCACGGAAAAAGAATTATTAGCTATTGTTTTTGCTGTAAAACAATTCCGACCTTACGTCTATGGTAAAAAGTTCACGATCTACACTGATTACAAACCACTCGAATGGCTAATGAAGCTTAAAGATCCAATGTCTAGATTAGCAAGATGGAGAATATTATTATCAGAATATGAATATACAATAAAGTATAAAGCAGGCAAAGTTAACACAAATGCGGATGCACTTAGTCGCATTGAAAATGAAAATAAAGTCTTAGTTATGACCCGTCAAATGAAGAATAATAAAGAAAAATATGAAAATACGCAGACAATTATAGAAGAGCCTGAAAGCACAAGGACCGATGAAAAATTTAAAATATTAGAAAATAAAGAGGCAATTTATTCGAATAAAGAAGCAAAATTAAAAATATTAATATTTCCAATAATAAAATCACTCGAAGAAAAAATTATAGTAAAGAGAATATCAGAATTTATAAAGCCAATAATGGGAGAAATAGAAATATATCCTCTTACAGAAAAAGAAAATTTAGTTACAACCACATTACCAATACCTTTCAGAAGCATAAAAGACCAACAAATGGCAAGAAAAACATTATTGAAAATAAAAAATAGTCACAATAACAAAACCATGCAATCAATTGCCATATCACTGCCCAGCTTCAACATACAATTCAAAGAAACTTTTAAAATATTACTTACCGAAATCTTTGGAGACAATACAATATTTTTGCATACAAATCAAAGAAGAACTTTGGAAAATCCTGAAGAAATAAGCAAAATATTAGCAGAATAACATGAATCGCCATTCGGAGGACATCAAGGAGTAACCAGAACATTGAAAAGATTAAAAATATATTATTACTGGCCTACGATGAAGACAGATGTTCGAACCCATATAAAAAAATGTGAATCGTGTCAAAAAAATAAGCTAAATAAATCTCCAAAAATGCCAATGAAAATTACAACTACAAGCTCAGCACCTTTTGAAAGAGTAGTATTGGACATAGTCGGTCCACTTCCAATTAGCTATAAAAATAATAAATACATTTTAACATTCCAGGATGATTTAACTAAATTCACCGAAGCTATACCTTTGGAAAATGAAGAGGCGACAACAGTTGCCAGGGCTTTTGTAGAGCAAATACTTTGCAGATTCTGTTTTCCAGAATCACTATTAACCGATCAAGGCACAAATTTTCTCAGCGAATTATTTAAAGAAGTATGCAAATTGTTAAAAATTAAAAAAATTACAAACTACTCCATATCATCCACAAACCAACGGAGCACTTGAACGTAGCCACCGTACTTTAGCTGAATATCTTCGGCATTATATAAATAATGACCCCCTCACTTGGGACGATTGGATCCCGTACGCTATATTTGTTTTTAATAATACACCACATAGTTGCACTAATTTCAGCCCCCACGAATTACTTTATGGATATCCTGCCAAAATTCCTTCTAATTTGCAAAAAGATCCAACTTTAAATTATAATTACGAAAATTACGCCAATGAACGGAAAGCACGACTACAGCATGGATTTAAAATTGCAAAACGCACGCTAAAAACTAAAAAAGAAAAATCAAAAGAATACTATGACAAAGGTTCCAAAGCGAAAATTTTCAACGTTGGAGAAAACGTGTTAATTAAAAATCAAACAAGAAGAAATAAATTTTCATCACTATGGGAAGGACCATACGAAATAATAAAAATAATTTCACCAGAAAATACAGCAATAAAAATTCGGAACAAAATTAAAGTCTTACACAATAACAACCTCAAACAATTTTCAGATTAAAATAACAAACACACACAAAAATTCATCCACAACATTAATAATAAAAAAAAACCAAATTTGTTATATTTTTTAAGAAAAGATCAGTTTTGTTTCCTACGCTAGCAGTTTCAGATTCCTGGCAGATTAGGTTTTAGCCAATTTTCCTAGGTCGTTCGTCAAATTGACATTCCGTAACAATAAAAACAAAACACAAAAATTTTTTAGCAAATTACATGGGTTGTCGTTATCCGTGCCGATACGGTATGTATATTGGAAAAAAAACAACAAAGATTTTTTTTTAAAAAGGACAAAATTTTTTTTGCAAAAACTTTCAAACAACAAATATAAAAATCAAATCAAACTTAAAAATATACAAACTAAAAAATATCTATATTTGAGCAAATGTTCCAAAAAAGCATAATGCACATTTTTAAAAAAAAAATTAAAAAAAAAGAAAATTTTTGCACTTAAAGAATATATATATATATATTTAGTTATAACTACTTAACATTAATTAATAAAAATAAAAAAAAAATAAAAAAAAGCACAATTATAAATATATTAGAAAATAATCACCAATTTATTCAAATGATATAAAAAAAATATTATTACCTAAAACTCATTACTTATACTTCGGTAACAAGAAAAAAAATAATATATTTTTAATGCTATATCCCTTACTCATTTTAGTATTTAAAAAAAAAAAAAACACAACTTACATATTATTAATTATATAACCTCGCACAAAAAAAAATATATATATATACAGACATAATGTACAAAAAAGACATATACAGGGTTGCCATATTCGAAGCGCCCATTTTATTTTTAAATAAATCAAAGAAACCACAATTTTTTGTCTGTTCGTCATGAATATCATTTAATTGGGTTTAAGTAGATTTGCTTACATTATTTCTTGAATATGATATCTCGTAAATGGTCGCCATTGGCCTCTACGACATATTGTGCCCGTTTTGGAGCATTTTCCATGGTTTTCTTCAACATTTCGATGGGAATGGCGGTTATTTCTTGACGGATGTTGGTTTTCAGCTCTTCTAGGGTCTTTGGCTTGTTGACGTAAACCTTTGATTTCAAATAACCCCACAAAAAGAATTCTGGAGGCGTTAAATCTGGTGATCTTGGCGGCCAATCGAAATCACCATTTTTTGACATCAAACGGCCAGGGAACAATTGCTTCAAAAAATCGATTGTAGTGCGGCTTGTGTGTGGTGGCGCGCCATCTTGTTGAAACCAGTAGTGCCTGATACGCTTTCGACGAACGATTGGCATGAAAAAATTGTTTATCATATCGCGATAACGCTCCTGATTGACAGTAACTCTGTGGCCATTATCATCTTCGAAAAAGAACGGCCCAATGAGCATTTTAGCACAAACGCCGCACCAAACAGTGACTTTTGCATCGTGAAGAGGTACCTCTTGAATCTCTTGTGGATTTTCAGTGGCATAAATACGGCAATTTTGTTTGTTTACCGTTCCGTTCAACTGAAAATGAGCTTCATCGCTCATTTTTTGAAAGCACGTTGAGTTTTCACTATTGACTTGTTTTGTTGAATGTAAATTTCAACAATTTTAGAGCGTTCGCGTGGCGTGTACTGTTCCATTGTAAACATTTGCTTGGAATGACGCTTCAAACGCGGAATGTCATTAGTCGATTTGGCATCACTGCGGAAAGTTACAGTGTTGCCAGATGGGCGCTTCGAATATAGACAACCCTGTATTAATCATTAATTTAATAAATAAGTTAATCAATTGCGGAAAAAAAAATGTGTATATAAATTTAAGCTTTACAGTGTAATGTAAAGCTATGTCAGTTTCTGAACATCGACCCGACCCGCAGAAAATTTTTGCCTCTTCAAGGAAAAAATTTTATAAGGGGGGAGGGATGTTGTATCCCACAACATTCCCCTGTACACTTTGTACACCCCGACCTCACACGATTTTCCTAAAAACACTTAACTAAAAACCAATAAAAAAACATAATACTTTTCATAATTAGAATGCGGTACAAAAAAATCTGTTTAATCTATACGTCACCGTATAGCAGATTTCTTAGTACAAGCGCATAAATAACAAACAACCATTTGTTTATTATTATGAACGAACGACCGAGACCCAATTTGAGTACGGTGACTCAAATTGCCGGCGTTCATGAAAGTAAAAGAACAAAACCAATGCTTTGTTTTTAGTTGTCAAGTGTTTCTGGCTACAACGTCGGCGGCAACAAAACCAAGACATTGCACTCTTGGGTGCATCGGCATCAGCTTGCACGGTCAGCATAAAGCCGTTCATTTACCTACCCTAGCATGCAAAGTGTGCGTGATCGCGTACCGCTAAGGGGAAAGTAAAATGACAATATGTAAATTTACTTTTCATATTGAGTAGGCACTTTTTTTAATTATGTATTGGTAAATAATTTCCACTTATTGGAAATTATAGGAATGTGGGGAAATTAAGAACATCATTGGAAAGTAAAAACTTTCTTTATAAACCCCTGGGTCGACCAGAAACTGGCAGAGCTAATTTAAACGAGTTTTACAAAGGTCGTAGCCTCGCCTAGACAGCGGGCCTTTTTGAAACATTGAAATAAAAAACTAGCTTAAACGCTAGCAAAAAAACAAATAACTTAATCGTTTTAATTGCTGCCGTCTTTGGTCTCTCTTCTCCTTGCGGAAAGCACGGAGACCTCGGGCGTTAAATACAACAATATCATTGGCCATAATACGCGCGAAGTCAGTGCAGCATTTTCCAGATTAGAAAGAGAGTCAAGTCGAATGGGTCTGGCAGTGAATGCAGATAAGACGAAATACTTGGTGTCAACAAACAAACAGTCCCAGCGTCTTGGAACCCACGTTACCGTTGACAATACCTCATTCGAGGTTGGGAAGAACTTCGTTTATCTGGGATCTAGCATAAACTCAACCAACGATATCAGCATTGAGACCAAACGAAGAATAACTCTTGCCAACAGGTGTTACTTTGGGCTCGGTAGGCAATTGAGAAGCAGAGCCCTCTCTCGACGAACGAAAATCACGCTCTATAAATCGCTCATCATGCCCGTCCTACTTTATGCATCACAAACCTGGATGATGAGTAGTTCAGATGAAAAGACTTTAGGAGCATTCGAGAGAAAGATTCTTCGTAAGATCTACGGACCAATCTGCGTAAATGGCGAGTACCGAATACGGTGGAATGATGAACTGTATGAGCTGTACGCTGACATCGACATAGTCAAGCGCATTAAAATCGAGTGGCTTCGCTGGCTTGGTCATGTTCAGCGCATGAAAGACGATGCTCCAGTGAAGAAAACATTCGATTCGATACCCAGCGGCGGTCAACGCAGAAGAGGACGACCGCATCTTCGTTGGAAAGACCAAGCAGAGGACAACCTGACGAAGCTTGGAATTTCCAACTAGCGCCAGCAAGCGAAAGACAGAAATGGCTGGCGCAAATTCTTGGATGAGGCCAAGACTGACATACGGTTGTAGCGCCAACTAAGTAAGTAAGTAAGTATTCACAACATCAGTGGCTGTCGCTGGAACTAGAATCAAAGTTTTATTTCAAAAACATCGTATATTTTACACTTAATAACCGGTAGAAAACAAGCTATTTTAAGAACTTAATTTTCAAAATTGCGTCATTTTGTCAATTTTCAATATTTTTTTTCTAGTTCCAGCCATATCTGCACTCATAGTGATTAAGAATATTCTTGGTTTTTATTTTTCAGATAAATAGAAAAATCAAAATCTGCAACACCGCCCATTCCCCTTTTCCTAGAGAGCGTCTGATTGATCGGCATTCTGAACAAGATCAAAAATTTTTTATATTAAAAAAATATTTTTTTAAAGTTTTTTCTAAATGACCTTGTTATTTATTATGTTGATTTTATATGATTTTAATACTGTGTTGTTGTTTCTTTGGAAAGATTCGTTAGAACAATTAATTGTTCTAACTTTGACTAAAAGCTCAATAAATGATTTTAAACTATCAAACAACTAGAATTTGTATTTAAAATCAAGTATAAAATCAACATAATAAATAACAAGTTCATTTAGAAAAAACTTTAATAAATGGTAGAGCACGACCAAAACAGAAACAAGCTAAAAATATATCAGCAAAAATCTAAAAACAACTTCAGTAACCATGCTTTGTTAGTGGCAAAATATATCAGCAGACTGTTGGACTCCATAATAATAACATAAGCATAAAGACTAACTGCATTATTAGTATATAATACTGCATCACGAAGCAGCACACCAACGACAAGCAAGACACGAGAAGCAATACTTTTTTCTATACGAAATTCTATTACTTCTCGTGTCTTGCTTGCAGTTGGTGTGCGTTTTCGTTATACAAAATAAAGCAGTAAATTAAAGCAAAAATACAACAACAAATCTGAGCATGTGAAATGGGAGAAAAAGTGAGAAATTGACGCTTCAAATCTCATCGTTTGAATAAACACTTTAACTAACAATATCCTGCCAAACACGACGCCACTCTCGATTTTTACCTAAAAGGTCCTGTGTGAAGGATATTCGAATCTAAAGGTATATTCGAGTTAGCACAGAACTTTTGATTGCTACCTGATTGTCTAAATTTTGGCGATTTTGATTATCATGTTGGCGTTTTATTTAAATTTGTCGAATTAATAATTTGCATATTTTTCGCATATGCATTTTCTTGTTTTTGAGAAATGTATACTTGAATGCAATTTTTTAACTTTTTCAAAAAAATTAATATAAGGTTTTATGTCTCTGGCACCATAAGTGGTACCGAAGATAATTTCCTCAATTTGGATTCTTCAAATATTTCTGAACAACACCCTTTCCATAAATATCAATTTACAACATCAGGTTAGGTCCACGATTTTTTTCCTATTTCGACATTTTAAAAAAAAATTTTCCTTCCTTATGAATTTTATTATTTCGTTAAAACACCTCAACACATCATTTACAAAAATGTTATACTATCATTTTTAGTTTCTGAGTTTGCCATTCTCTGGGTCTCAATTGACTCAACAATTGTTGTTAAGAAGTTTTTTAATGAAATAATAACCATAAAGGAGATATGCACAAAATTGTTACTTTTCATGCTTGAAGTAACTTTTTTTAAATATAAAAATAGGAAAAAAATTGTGGCCTCTTCCTGCTGTTTTAAAATAGATATTTTAAGACAAGGTTTCGTTCAAAACTATTTGCAAAATCCGAAATGAGAAAATTATCTTAAGTACCACTGTGTGTCCGAGATATAAAACCTTATATTAATTTTTTTGAAAAAGTTAAAAAATTGCATTCAAGTAGACATTTCTCAAAAACAAGATGTTGGACAAGAGTTGGCCATACTTAAGGAAAGCCTTAACACTGTAATCAATATCACCAAAATTAGACTTACAAAACTACTTTGTCCTTGCGGAGAGGAAGAGATCCTTATTTTTTTCTAAAATTTTTTTTGGTTGATCCGGACCACCCTATGCAACTTTTGAGACCTCTTAGAATGTGAAATTCGAAAAAATTTTAATTTGATACGCCCTAATGCACAACCCTTTAATACATTCTTGTAATCTGCTCATCATAGCTTAACGCATTCACATATAGGATAGCTAATGCACAATTCTTTTAATACATTCTTGTAATCTGCATCATCATAGCTTCACATGTAGGATGCACAATCCTTTTCATATATTCTTATCATATGCTGCAAGATAGCTTCAGTTAATATTTAATATTGAATAAATCACATAACATAACGAAGGTGTTTGGATTAGATGGTAGCGTGTTGAACTATTTTTTTTTAAAGAATAAAGCATAAGTACAACAAGAACAAACACTTTTATAGTACAATAATTTAAATGGAAGCCTAGATTCACAATTTCGGCACAAAAATAAGCTTATTTGATCCAATAAACAAATCAGGAACATCATTTAAACAAGACTTAACCATACAAACAGGGAGAACATATGACTTGGAAGAATTTAGTATAAGATCATTATTTCTAGCCCTTTCATTAACATTATTGAGGTCTTCATTCAACCTGCATCCAAAGTCATCAATGAGGCCAGTTCTACGTGAAAGATACAACTGGATATCATCAGCGTATGCGTGAACAGTAGCATGATTACAAACAGAAAAAATTTAATTTAAAAACATAGAAAACAGAAGGGGGCCAAGTATAGAACCCTGAGGGAAACCACTTAAGACGGTTTTGTACCCTGACGACAATTGACCGATTTTTACACGACACAAAATTTGATGACTAACTTTATCAAACGCTTTCGAGAAATCTAAAAAGCATAAAAGCGTCATAGACCCAGTATCATAATGTGGCAGTATATCATCAATTATCTTAACAACTGCAGACGAACAACTATGCCCAGCACGAAAACCAGATTGAAAAGGAGACAAAAGGTTATTATTGACTAAGTGGTCTTTTATTTGTTGAGACATTTGTTTTTTCACAAATTTTTGCTAAGGGTGAAAGGATGCTAATAGGTCTAAAATCATTGGGACAAGATGGATTTTGCTTATTTGCTTTTGGAAGAACAATGGCGACTTTCCATACATCAGGGAACAATGACGCCAATAAACATGAATTAACAATGTGAGTTAGAGGGCTTATAATATGAGGCAGTAAGATTTTAATAAATTTTATGAGAATACCATCAGCAGCCATTGCATTTGATTTAATTTACGACACACATTTACCTACATCAAATTCAAACACTTTGGAAAATTAAAGGATTGGCACAAAAGAGGCTTTAGAGGGGTCAAATTATTACTATTAGCAGAAGCTGCAGCATTATCAGCAAAAAACAGTTTAAAACTTCAGAATCTAGATAACTTTCAACTTTAGGTTTGTTGCATACCCCAAGGCTTTTGATATTATTCCAAAGCACTTTACTTGGAAGAGAGAGCTTAAGTTTGTTAGAGTAGAAACGATTTTTAGCTTGTCTAGTTACAAAGACGGCTTTATTCCTCGCCATTCTGTAGGCTTCCCAGTTTGCTTCTAAAGGATTTAGCCGCCAAGTAGTATGTAATTTATTTCTTTTCTTAATGACATACAGGACATGCTGGGAAAACCATGGACACGACATATTTTTATAATATGTTCATAATATGTTCTATTCTTCGTTCGTATGTATGTATGTGTGTATGTATGTTTGTATGTATGTATAAATGTATGTCCTCAAAACTTGCAACCCATTTTTGTACAACTTTTTGGTATCCGATTAAGCTGAAATTTAGCATACATATGTAAGTCCGGTGACAATGCAATATTAAGATAAAATTTTTTGCCACACCTCCTTTTACCGCCCAAAAATCAATAAAAATGCTATATTTCTAAAACTACTGGGCCGATTCAGCTGAAATCTTGGCTATAAATTTCCTTCGAGTAGAGAATAATAAGGAAAATGTTTTGCCACTCCCCCTTTTACCGCCACAAATCCATAAAAATGCTATATCGCTAAAACTACTGGGGCGATTCAGCTGAAATTTCGGCAGTAAATTTCTTCCTTCGAATAGAGGATAAGTAATGAACATTTTTTGCCACCTTTAACCGCCCACAAATCCATAAAAATGCTATATCTCTAAAACTACAGGGTCGATTCAGCTGAAATTTTGGCAGTAAATTTCCTTCGAGTAGAGGATAATTAAAGAAAATTGTTTGCCACTCCCCTTTTACCGCCCACAAATCCATAAAAATGCTATATCTTTAAAACTACGGGGCTGATTCAGCTGAAATTTAAACAGTAAAGTTTCATAAAAAAAAGCATGAGGTTTATGAAAACATTTGGCCACTCTCCCTTTTACCGCCCACAAATCAATAAAAATGCTATATCTCCAAAACTACGGGGCTGATTTAGCTAAAATTTTGGCAGTTAATTTCGTTTAAGTAGAGTATGGTTCGGGACCTAACCTTTTATTTAAATAACCTTTTATTTAAAAAAGACGTAAACAAAAAAGAAAAACTAAATTTAAGTGACATTTGTCATATACATTTGTATATAGTAGGTATATTTTAGGTGCAGAAGAACCCCTCTCTTGGTTACTCATCATCATAATATAAGCGTACGTAAATTGGTAAGTTCTAAGGACTTATATAAATTTAGAATTTTTTATATACATTTATATTTAAAAGCTTACTCCGAATAATTAAAATGTACGGATGATTCGAATTTTTATGACTTCCATTTTTAATTTGGTTTATTCAATGTTAAAACCCGAATTTTGAGAGTTTCATAAAATTATTGATATTTAAGATTCTGATATTTAAAATGTAGGAAAAACTTATTTTTGAATAAACCCAAGGTGATTTTGTTACGAGTTTATTTGATTTCTCGAGAATTTCCCCTTTCCCACAGCACGAATAGTATAGCTGTCATCAATGTTCGATTCGAATAACTCTATTTTTCAAGTATCTCTAAATTAACGATTAACTAGTTTCTTCTTCCGAACGTATCCAATTTTTGTTTACTCAAAGTGATCTGTTTTTTTTTGGTTTTTTTTTTTCTTATTATCTTGCAATATCACATACCCAGCAGAAATTAAGTCCCTAATAAAACTTAATGCTGACGTCAATAACAAAACATGCAAGACTTTTGTTTTTATCCCAAAACAAATGCATTTCTTTTTAGTTAAGTTTTTATTATAAGAAGTTTTTATTATTATAAGAACCGTCTTCAGCGCTTTATATAAGAAACTTATGTAATAGATTGCAAATTGACACTTAATAACGTTTTATAATATTCCGTTTTATCTATTATAACCAGGGCTTAAAAGTGGATTCTGTGCGGCTGATGATAACATAAATGACGGTATGGGACAGTGATGTTCCTCGACGCGTCGTCTTTAATTGTCGACGTTTACTTAACAATTGTAGATAATGTAGAGAATGGTCTTCGTTGTCGACAATAGGTCTGTTCCCGTACTCAATTCAAGTAGCTTGAAGTTGCTTGAAAGCTTTATTTTGAAGCAATTCGACAATTCGACAATTGTGTAAGAAATGTTAATAAAATGCAACACTGCGAAAATGCAAGTTCTTATTGGTTGGGCTTATTCTTAAATTCTTTTGAAAAATTCGTTTATTTAACACAAATTAACAAATAAAACAAACAAAAAGCATGGCTGAAAAGTCTAAAAATAACGAACACTCCAAACTTGGATTCAATTAAAATAAATACCGTTTTAAACATGCAGCCACTGACATTAATTATCTACACGTCGTTAAAAGCAATTGTCTACACGACATTGTTGACACCGTCAAGTTGACTACGCCGCACATTTCTGGTATGGCATGCTTAGGCCCGTAGAGAGCCAAGTTCGGTCCCGGCTGGTTACAACATACGGGCCCCCCTGAAACACTTAAAAAAATGCAATAAGAAAAGTATAAACCAGTGCAAGCTATTGCGAGATCTTTGCGAAAATTGTTATTTAGTTCTTAGTTATTATATATAGTACATGGTCTTTAAGGTATGTTCCATGACAAGTTAAACATATCCTTTTATCGTTGTTGTCTGTACTAGTTGTCTCTACCTAACGACTCTACCTAACGAATTTTTTTGTTTGACACTCCGAATAAGTAAAATGTAGTCCGAATAATGTGTAAAATGATGAATCGCATTATTATGACTTAGTTTTTATTATTTTTTTTTTTAATTCTGTTAATTCATAGTAAAAACCCGAATTTTGAGAGTTTCATAAAACTATTGATATATAAAATTCTGAGCAAATTTATTAATCTATATACATAAAACAAAGTCGGGTTTGTTACACCATTTATAACTCAAGAACGGCTGAACCAATTTTAATGATCTTTTATATGTTGGATTTGTGTTCATCCCGAATAGCAGAATAACTTTTAAAATATCGGAAAAACTCAGGGGCGTGGAACCTCCCATACAAATCAAATCTTCTATATCGACTAGCTTTGGAATTATAGGTCGCACAGCAACGGAATTCGGTATTCGACCTCAATTTTCACTTGCCGTTCTACTTGTAAACTTTTATGGGCGTTGAACGTAGGGCGTGGTACTTTTTCAGCAGCCCAAATTTTCAGTATAGCTTTCAAGCTATAAGCCATACAATAATGAATCTCGGTTAGAACGTACTATTTAGTCGTGCCTTTTGACTGGAAAAATTGATCAAGTATAGGCCAAAGGGGTGTGGCATCGCCCATACAATACAATTTTATAATATCAAATAGCTTTGGAACTAAATATCGTATAATAATGAAATTCAGTATGGAAATGCCACTTGGTAATATCCTTCTACTGGAAAACTGGGATGGGCTTTGGAAAAGGGGGTGTGACTTTTAAATTTTTGATATCAGATAGCTTTGGAACTAAATGTCGTCTAACAACGAAATTCAGTATGGAATTACTATTGGGTGATATCGTTCTACTAGAAAACTAAGACGGTCATTTAACAAGGGGGTGTGGCTCCGCCCATAAAAGCCAAATTTTTGATATCGAATAGCTTTTGAAATAAATATCATATATCAATGAGATTCAGTTTGGAGTTACTTATTGATCAGGCTACTGGAAAACTGGCACGGGCATTGGAAACTTGGCGTGGTTTCGCCCACACAAGCTAAATTCAATTCAATATACTTTACTGCAAAAACTAACTTTTTTCTGGCATTATATAATCAAAATCAAATCTTCTGAACGAATAAAAATTTCTTCATTTTTAATTTAAAACCGTAATTTTTGAAACAAACTGTAAGAGATTTTTATCTCCATTACTTTTTGGTAAAGTTGGTTTAGTTGTATTTTCCCAAAAATAATAAAAAATATTTGACCTGAATACAAATCTTAACGGCTGGACGGATTTAACTCAAATTTGGCTCACATTTTACTTGAATCTTAGATTATGCTTTGGCATCATTAGTTTTGACCACGCTTCTTCCACCCTTTTACAAGTAAGGGAAATCAACCAACTAGCATACGTTTTTTAGCGAAAAGCTTCGTTTAATTAATTTTTAAAAAATTCTGTAATTGCACAAATTTTTAGTAAATTTTTTTTTAATAACGCCGTTTCCTTAGAGTTACAAAAAACCATTTTGCGTATTTCCATACGCTTTACATCAAAAGCTTATTTTTTCTGGCTAAAAATCTTTATCTTCCGAACGAATAAAACCTAAACATCAAAATTTTACGTTTTTTCCCGAGTAACACCGGGTATATCAGCTAGTTTTATATATTTGGTGAAATAGTCGATGAAATCTTTAAAGTGTTAAATTTTTGACATTTTCTTATTGGGATTTTCTTTTGTCAACAAAAAATTTCAAAAAGGACTTACAACAAAACTTTTACAATCAGAATTATTTAAGGATTTTTCAAAAACTATATAACAACGGTGGGCATGCGGCTCTTTTTTAATTTTGATAATTCAAAATACATATATCAAAAAAAATTTAAAATGTTATATATCTCGTCAAACTCCATGGAATTTCGTATTCTATAACTTGTTTAACCGCAGTTTTCAGCTTATTTTCTCACTTTGACGTCATACTCAGTTACCCTGTCTGTAATAAAATGAGAAAATTCTGTGACTTTTATAGCCTGAACACAATGACTGCAACTTGCGACAAACGCCAATAGTCAAAATATAGAAGGCATGTTTTCATATGTAGACAATGTTGCGGTCGCAGACTTAGATCTATTTCTAATTTGCCGGACGAAAAAACGAGTTTGCAGAGTTTGTTTCTGTTTGATATAAAATACAGATTATTGCTGTTGCATTCATTATAATTAAGTCATCGAGAGGACTGCAACATTTCTCTCTGACAACAAGTTGCCGGATTGTCGTCGGATGCATTTTGCAGTCATTGTGCTCAGGCTTTTATTCGTATTCAGGCTTTTATTATACTTTCGAAGGAATTCGATAGCCGAAGTGTTTTTGTAAACTAAATTATGCAACTCGAATAGAGTGAAGTTATCACTATGTTTTAATTTGAAAAATATTTGCTTGCTGTGAGTTATTTTACTGGAACACCTATAATGTTAGCAGCTGAATAAATCTAAGGAAGAAGGATTTGATTAATATCTAACCAAAAAAATAAGTTCTTCACAATAATGTAACTATGCTTTACAATATTTTGTCCTAAACTGCGGTTTTTACTGGACATTTTTCACCATGAAATTATTTTGAAACCTAAAAGATATTAGGCGAACTATGCTGATAACCATGGTTTAAAGCCAAATTGAAATAAAGGCATTGCGAATTAATCTCAAAGTATTATTGTTGCAGTTTGTAGTTTATTCATTTCTGAAAGCAGCACAGTTGCTCGTTCTTGTAACTCGTAACGATCGCAGTTACCGATTCATATTACCGATTTGACGTCACTCTAACGTTATTCTCATCTACACTGTTTGTGTAATAATATGAATCGATTTCTGTTCGATTCGTTTGTTCCAAATCAATAAGCTGTCACATGTTCCAATTTCACTTCAATAGAACCTTTCAAAAAAGTGTTTCTGTAAGAAAAGTGAATCGAAAAAACCTCATGTTTTTCTCACTCACTCTGCGACAAGTTGGAATTCTACCGATTTGTAGAAATGACAGTTGTGTATACATGAAATAACAAGTACTCGCAATTAATGCTCTTAAACGGGTACTTTCGCTTAGGTTACATTTTTTACTTTTAGTAATACTTGCTTTTTTTAAACGTTTTAGTTTTCAAGGTAAAACAATTTAAAAAGAAGACATTGCATTTACCTAACAGAAGGAAATTTAAGAAACAAAATATTTGTTAACACATCAATATTACATATTTGAATATTACTTGCACTTCAAATAATCGATTTTTAATAACAAGACCATCACCTTTTTATTATAAAATTTTAGCGCACATAAAATAAAATAAATGCAAGAAGACAGCTACTCGTCATTTGACTCAATTTCGCAACGATTTTTCTCGATTTGTGTTATATGTGGGTTAAAAATTTCAGGATTTCTTAAAATGGTACCAAAGATTAACGAAAAAGGTCGTTTGAGCTGAAACTGTTTTGCATTATATTTATTATTGTAAAATCTCTAAGATTATTAGCTGCAATCATATATTAAAACCTAAAACTTTCATCATTAAAAAAACTTTTTAGTAAAAATAATTACAAAGTGTTTTTCTTAGCCGTTCAAATGAAAAAGATCCCTTAAGATTTATTTATATTGATCGAACGGATGAGTAACTTTATATGATTCAACTATGTTGTATATAAAAAAAGTCGGGACTTAAGGGTATCCAGTCGGTATGCCCCTGCGCAGATGTCCTTTTTCTATTTTACTTAGACTTCAAATTAGAAAAAAAGGTATAGCAGTGAAGGGACTGCCGACCGAAGCGAAAGGCTTTGCATAAAATATTAATATTCCCTGAAATACTTTGTCCTGCCATGGACCGCCTTACTGCTATATAAGAATTTTCATGCTAATCGGAAAAAAATTTTATATTTCAGACTTTGCTTATTTCTTTCAAAATATTTTTCATTCAGATAGTATTCTTATTTTATAACTACACCAAACCATATTATTAAATTTAAATTGAATATTGTTGCTATCAAAGTAAAATACAGGGAGCACTATTGAACAAAAAATAATCCTCATAAAGGATATTTAATTTTTTTCTTTCAATGTGTATGAAGAGCTGCAGCTAAAATAAAAGAAATTTTCTATTTTTTATATATGATATTTGATTGGTCTTGAAGTCTCTTTTAATGCCTGCATTTGAGATCTTGCTACAAGGAAAACAGAAAACCGAGCAAGCAAAGTGCAGTTTATTTTCTGCCCCCGATTCGGTTCATCCGTACATCCGGTTCATAAATTATGGGTTTTAATATAAAAAACAAAGTAAAATATAAACAAAAATAAAATTTAATTTTATTGAAATAATTAATATACACTTAAAATACATAAACATAAAATTTATTTCAATGCGCGAAATAGCGAATATATATTTTATTTATCTATACTTATGTTATATATTTTATCTTTCAATGTATATATTTTAATATTTTATCTATATATATTTTATCCATGTTTTGTAAAATTCTAATTTATCTACAATCTTCTGGCCATGCATTTGTATGAAAAATTAAAATTTTTCGAAAATGAAAATTATGACTTTTTAAAAATGTGACGTTTGCAATAAAAACCAGCATGTATTTATATGAGTTCGATAGGAGTGCGCTAAATTACCGCGAGTTGATCTTTTTGTTGTAAATTGAAAAACATAATAAAATTTTTGGACTTTTTATATATTTCTCTATTTTTTGCACATAAAGCCTTATTTTGTGCATAAAACTGGTATGCACTTCGTTTGTTATTGAATTGTCCCTAAAGATGAGCTAAATAACATAATCTATATATATAAAAATGGATGTATGTATGTGGGTATGTGGGTATGTGGCTATATCACATATAGACTCCAAAACCGCTGAACCGATCTTTATGAAATTTTCAGGGAAACTGAAGCCACATCTTGAAAATGTTCCTGTGAGGTTTGGTAACTATTGGACGAGGGGGCGTGGTACCTCCCATACAAGCCAAATTTACGCTATCGATCACAAACCAAAAAAAGGATATATATCAGACGGTTTCAATCGTAAAAAACTAAGATTTGGTAATTTTGTTCAGATGGTTACTGTCGGTAACTGTACAAAAATGGGCGTGGTCGTAATATAAATACGCCCACTTTTTCGAAATCATGGCAATGCCGGAGTTTTACACATTTTTACAGTGAAACTTGCTGTGTTTCTATCTATCTAAGAGGCGGTCACTATATGTAAATGTTTTCACGTCCACTTTACCGCCCACAAATCAATATATATATATATAAAAAGCAAAACGATGAGTTTCTGGCTGTGTGATGTCTATAGACTCCAAAACTACTGAACCGATTGACCTGAAATTTTGGCAGTCGATTTGTTTCAGGTACGAGATAGTTGAGGAAAAAATTTGCCACACCCCCTTTTACCGCCCCCAAATCAATAAAAATGTTATATTTCAGTCGGTTTGGGTCGTATAAGGCTAAGATTTTGTAATTTAGTATGTGCGGTTACTGTCGACAACTGTACTAAAAATGGGTTTCCACGCCCCTTTTACCGCCCACAAATAAATGAAAATGGTTTATTTCAGACGGTTTTGGTCGTATAAGTCTTAAATTTGGTATTCTGGTCTGTGTAGTTATTGACAGTAACTGAACGAAAAGTTGGTTTCCACGCCCCCTTTTTGCGCCCACAAATCAGTGAAAATGCTATATTTCAAGCAGTTTTGACCGTATGAGACTAACATGTGATACCTAAGTTTGTATGGTTACTTTCGGCATCTGTACTAAAAAAAGCCGTCTTCGCTATATAGTCACACCCACTTTTTGAGAAATCATTAAAATTGACTACTGGTTCGATTGAGCTAAAATGTTGGCATAGTTTGTACGGTTACTGTCAGCAAATGAAATAAAAATTGGTTTCCATGCCCCCCTTTTACCGCCCACAAACCAATGAAAACGTTGATTTCAACGGTTTGGGTCGTTTAAGACAAAAATTATGTAATTCAGTTCATATGGTTACTCTCGGCAAGTGCACTAAAAATAGGCCTGTCCCACTTTAGTTAAACTCATTTTTCGGGGAGTTAGCGTCGAGTGAAGTAAAGTGCGCCAGGCTTAACCTAAATTGAGCTGATTTGTTTCGAGATGGCTCTAGGGAAATATTTTGTCGGACCCCTTTTTACCGCTTGCAAAACAACAAAAATGTTATATTTCGCACGGTTTTGATCGTATTAGACTAAAATTTGGTTATTTAGTTCATATGGTTACTTTCGGCGACATTTTCGTATATGGCAGTAAGGCGGTCTATGGCAGAACAACGTCTGCCGAGGAGAGTGAGTGTTCCTGTGAGGGTTGGTAACGTTTGGACGAGGGGGCGTGGTACCTCCCATACAAGCTAAATTTGCGCTATCGACCACAAACTAAATAAAGGATATATTTTAGACGGTTTCGATGGTAAAAACTAATATTTAGTAATTTTGTTCAGATGGTTACTGTCAGTAACTGTACAAAAAATGTGCGTGGTCGCAATATATATACGCCCACTTTTTCGAAATCATGGCAATTCCGGAGTTCTACACATTTTTAAAGTGAAACTTGCTGTGTAGGTGCTCCAAGAGGCAGTCAAGATACATAAATGTTTTCACGCCCACTTTTACCGCCCACAAATCAATATCTGTCTATATAAAAATGAATCGTGATTTGTTCGGATGCTTAATACTTGAAAATGACTGGACCAAATTAGATACTTCCTTCTACGGGTTTGTTCGTAACTGCTAGGCAAAGGTTTCCGAAAAAATAATGCCACACCCCTTTTATCACCCACAAATCAATAAAAATGGTATATTTAAGACGGTTTTGGTCGTATTAAATTAAAATTTAGTAAATAAGTTCGTTTTATAACTGTCATTAACTTTAATAAAAACGGGCGTGGTCACTCTTATTCTACGCCTACTTTTAAGAAAATATCAAAAACTTCGAAACTATTGGCCCGATTGAGCAGAAATTTTGTAAGTACGCTTTGCTTTGAGTACAAGATGGTTTTAGAGGAAATACCACACCCCCTTTTACCTCCCACATATATATAAAAATTTTTTGTTATCAAATAGCTTTAGAGCTATGGATCACACAGCTTAGAAATTCGGTATTCGACCACAATTTAGACGTACCGTTTCAGTGATGAAATTTTATGGTAGTTGGACAAGAGGAGGGGCACCTCCCATACAACCCAAATTTGTGATATCGAATAGCTTTGAAGTTACAGGAATTTAGCTTTGGAATTCAGTTTTTGACCTCAACTTACGCAGTTTCAATGGTTTTATTTTATGGGCGTTGGACAGGGAGGCGTGACATCTCCCTTACAACCCAAATTTGCGATATCGAATTGCTTTGAAGTTATAGGTTGACAGCGTAAGAATTCGGTATTCGACCTAAATTTATACATGCACTTTCATTCCTTACATTTTATGAGCGTAGGGCAAAGGGGAGTGGCACTTCCCATACAACCCAACTTTGTGCTATCAAATAGCTTTGGAGTTATAGGTCGCACAACGCCAGAATTCAGTATTCGACTTCAATTTACACATGCAGTTTCATTGATTAAATTTTATGTTCATTGGTAAGAGGGGCGTGGCACCTCCCATATAACGTAAATTTGCGATATCGAATATCAGCGTCAGAATTCAGTATTCGGCCCCAATTTATACATGTAGTTTCATTAATAACATTTTATGGGCGTACGACAAGGGCGCGTGAAACCTCCTATTTTACCCAAATTAGAGATATCAAATAGCTTTGGGGTTATAGGTTTCACAGCTTTTGAATTCAGTATTGGACCTCAATGTACACATGCAGTTTCATTGATTACATTTTATAAGCGTTGATCAAAGGGGAGTGGCACCTCCTATACAACGAAAATTTGTGATATCGAATAGCTTTGAAGTTCAAGGTCGCACAGCGTCGGAACTCAGTATTCGAACAAAATTTACGCTTGCAGATTTACTGATAAAATTTTTTAGAGTTTGTCGGGGGGGGGCTCGACACCTCCAATTTAACCCAAATTTGCGATATCGAATAGCTTTGGAGTTATAGGTAACTCAGCCTCGGAATTCAGTATTCGACCTCAATTTACACATGCAGTTTCATTGGTAAAATTTTATGGGCGTAAAAAAAAGGGCAGTGGCACCTCCCATACAACCAAAATTAGTGCTATCGAATAGTTTTGGAGTTATATGTCGCACAGTTTTGGAATTCGGTATTCAACCTCCATGTACACATGCAGTTTAATTGATTAGATTCTATGAGCGGTGATCAAGAGGGCGTGGCACTTCCTATACAGCCAAAATTCGTTATATCGAATAGCTTTGTGGGTATAGGTCGCACAGTCTCGGAATTCAGCATTCTACCTCAATTTAGACGTGCTGTTTAACTGATAAGATTTTATGGGCGTTTGACAAGGGACAGTGGCAGCAATGCGCCGGGTTTCAGCTAGTAATCGGATAAAAATTATCAGAGTTTTGATATTTTAATTTTTGAAAACATTTCATTTTTTTCTTATTTAGTAAAAAAAAAATCTTAAAAACTCAAATTTGAAAAAATTGCAATTAATTGCTATTGAAATGTTTTCTGAAACAGCATTTAATAAAAATACAAACAAGTTATGTGATTAAGTTCAATAACTTGGTCGTTATTAAATTTTTTACTAGAAGTGTAACATTTTGTAAATTTTGAATGGGAGTACTTTTACAAGAAAAATTTCAAAAATGCAAAATTTAAAAAATTCACGGTTGGCTAAAGCATAGTCTAATGCTATTGCAGGCAAAAAATTACAAAAACCAAAATTCAAATAAAAAAGTTATATTAATTAGTTTTTATGATCTATTGAATAATTACATGAATTAAGATTGTGAGCTTTAGATCAAGTGAGTTTTCAAGAAGGCAACAACAACAACAACAACTCTGTATAGAGTCAATCACTTAGCTGACTAGACAGTCTGTTTCGGAAATCGCTACATATTCCTCTTCAGTAGTCTTTGAGTGATTAAGCTGCGATCAACTCACTGTTTAAACTAGCATATGAATGTACATAAGTGATGTTTGTATAAGTGATTGACTCTATACAGAGTTGTTGTTGTTGTTGTTGCCTTCTTGAAAACTCACTTGATCTAAAGCTCACAATCTTAATTCATGTAATTATTCAATAGATCATAAAAACTAATTAACTTAACTATGGCAGAGCACGGCCAAATAAGTTTAATTAATGTCAAATTAATTAAATAATCTAATAATTGATCAATTTTTCGGTCAAAGTCATGTGTAATTGAACATTTGGTTGTGAAAATAGCCACCTTTCAGTTAGAACACTAGCTTCTGGCGAAGCAAAAACTCGTTTCATTTCTATGGTGCATTTCGACAAACAATCGAACACCAATGAATATTGAAATAAATGAAGAAGCAACTAGAACAGATGGCAACCCTTGATAGAGTTGATGGCGGTGATCTAAAATGGCCTACTGCTTTGAAGTGTCATATGATTAGCAGCCATACAATTCATAAGAATGAATTAGAGGATCTGTACATTCATATGCTAGTTTAAACAGTGAGTTGATCACAGCTTAATTACTCAAAGACTACTGAAGAGGAATATGTAGCGATTTCCGAAACAGACTGTCTAGTCAGCTAAGTGATTGACTCTATACAGAGTTGTTGTTGTTGTTGTGTTGCCTTCTTGAAAACTCACTTGATCTAAAGCTCACAATCTTAATTCATTCAAAAAAGTTATAGTTGAAACTTCATTTTTTTCAAAAATGCTCGAAGTGTCTTTTTTTGCATTTCGAACACAAAAAATTCATAAAAAATTGATATATATATGTTTCTTATTGAAAATGGCTTCAACAATATAAAAATAAATCCTCTGATTTTAGTTTGAAGAAACTTTGGAGTTCCAGGGCTACTAACATATCAGACCCTGGTTTTAAGGTAAAAAATATTAGAAATACCCCAAAAACCTTCCAATTTTATTTTATGTTTGTGTGTCTATGCAGAATTTGTTTTGTTTTTTGCATGACGTTGTTGTTATGCTCTATTTTATGCTTTTGATCATGTTTCAAATTTTTTTGTTTGGTTACGCAGAGTTAAAATTTATTTAAACATTGAAATTGTGTATAACAATATGAAATTTTTTATAAATATTTTTGAAACTATTTTTTTCTTAAAATGCAAAAAAGTTGTCTCTTGTTTAAACAGAACCGAAATTATGAGTTTTTGAAAATTAGTCTCAAAGGCAAAAGTCACGAAAATCTCGAACTTTTAACTACCTCATTTAAAAAAAAAATCCTCGAACACGTGTCTCTTTTTTTCGATATAGAGCCCGTAAAAAAAATTTCATTCAAATCAAAAATGTGGCGGTCAGAATGGTGTTCGGTTTGTTAAATGACCCAAAAGAATGATAAATAAGCACAAAAATACCAATATAAAGTATTTAATTTATAAGATTAACTGAATTAAGTTTTACTAAAAAACATTTTCAGTTTAAGATCTTATCAATTTGAATATATAAGTACTTATTAAATATATACGTCCTTAATATTATATATAGTTCTTATGAAATGTATGTAATAAAAAAAATTACCCAAAGAAATGAAATTTTATATTGAAAACAAAATGCATACACAAAATTTTTAAGATAATTTTTATAGGTAAATAAATAAATATAATATAAATATTTGTAATATTTAACAACAAATATTTAGTAGGTTTTTTTATATAGCGGACTTTTTTGCTTAAAATTTAACGTTGAATTAGAAAAATATAGATATGAAGTATGTATGTATTAGGGAAGTCAATTCCGGGATCCCGGACGATTTAAGATTCTTAAAATACCGAGATTGTCTTTCCGGGATCCCTGGATTTTTGAATAAAAAATTTCTATTACAAATATTCCTGTAAATGCAAACATTTCATTTTAAGTTGATATGAATATAGAATTAGAAAAACCTTTTATTGAGGCTGAAAAAGATTGTTAGAACGATGAGTGTGAATCACTGGTGCAAAGACTTTGCAAAGTTTTAGAAGAATTGCAATATCGGGAAGTAAGCTAAGTATTTCAAAATGGTCAGATATTCTTACTTAGGAAATAATTTTTTTTTTGTGGTGAAGGCAGTCGTGATCGAAACTAACAAATTGCTTACGGTTATCATACAATTATTTCTACATCTATCATAGAATCAGAACGCTGCTTTTCATAAGCGGGCTATATTTGTAATAATATCCGAACAATACTCTCCAATAAAAAATAAAACACGTGGATCAGCTTAATGATTACTTTAAAAATAATTAAAACAATAAATTTTATTTTGAAAAGTCATTTCCAAAATTAATATGTCTTAAACACAAAAAATCATGAAGACTGTGTCAAAAAAAAAAGTGTTGCATATAGTAATACCTTAAACTGTTCTGTATTTTATTTTTTATATTTTTTGTTCTTTAACCATTTCAATGGCTAAGCTAAACTATGACCAAAAGAATTTTTAAGAAACAGCACAAATCGCAAATTTTTTAATTTCAGTTTTGCGTACCCAAACAAAAAAAATTTGAAACACGATCAAAAGCATAAAATAGAGCATAACAACAACGTCAAGCAAAAAACAAAACAAATTCTGCATAGACACACAAACATAAAATAAAATTGGAAGGTTTTTGCGGTAGTTCTAATATTTTTTACCTTAAAACCAGGGTCTGATATGTTAGTAGCCCTGGAACTCCAAAATTTCTTCTAACTAAAATCAGAGAATTTTTTTTATATTGTTGAAGTCATTTTAAAAAAGAAACATAATTATATCAATTTTTTATGAATTTTTTTGTGTTCGAAATGCCAAAAACTTAGAGCATTTTTGAAAAAAAAACAGCAAGTTTCAACAGCTATAAATTTTTTATTTGAATTTTGGTTTTTGTAATTTTTTGCTTGAAAAAGCTTAAGACTGTGCTTTAGCAACCGTGAATTTTTAAATTTTGCATTATTGAAATTATTTTGGTAAAAATACTCCAACTCGAAATTTACAAAATGTTACACTTCTAGTAAAAAATTTAATATCGACCAAGTTATTCAACGTTATCACATAATTTGTTTTTTTTTTTATTAAATGCTGTTTCAGAAAATATTTCAATAGCAATTAATTGCAATTTTTTAAAATTTTAATTTTTTAGATTTATTTTTACTAAATAAGAAAAAAATTAAATTGTTTCAAAAATTAAAATATCAAAACTCTGATAATTTTTATCCGATTATTATGTTATAAAGCTCATCTTTAGGGACAATTCAATAACAAACGAAGTGTATACCAGTTTTATGCACAAAATAAGGCTTTATGTGCAAAAAATAGAGAAATATATAAAAAGTCCAACAATTTTATTATGTTTTTCAATTTACAACAAAAAGATCAACTCGCGGTAATTTAGCGCACTCCTATCGAACTCATATAAATACATGCTGGTTTTTATTGCAAACGTCACGTTTTTAAAAGTCATAATTTTCATTTTCGAAAAATTTTAATTTTTCATACAAATGCATGGCCAGAAGATTGTAGATAAATTAGAATTTTACAAAACATGGATAAAATATATATAGATAAAAAATTAAAATATATACATTGAAAGATAAAATATATAACATAAGTATAGATAAATAAAATATATATTCGCTATTTCGCGCATTGAAATAATTTGTTAAGCCATAACGACATTCACTTGTTTCATATTTGGATTAGATAAGAAACCGCACAAATTGGCCAATTTCTTTTATTTCAGCTCAGCCAAACAAGAAAATTATCGGAAACACGATCAAAAGCATAAAATAGAGCATAACAACAACGTCAAGCAAAGAACAAAACAAATTCTGCATAAACACACAAACATACCAATAGGTAGCAGTACAAATTGTTTATTAATTTTTTTTCAATTCATTCCTAAAATTCAATGGTCCCAGTCAGAGAATATGCTAGCGACAGTTATAAATCTCCAAATGTTTTTATGTTGGTCATGAATAATGCTACCAACTCATGTTAATACAAAATAAGTATATTTTCTTCCAAGAACACTGAAAAGTAAGTATTAGTAAGCATAATATTTTAAAATAAGTATAAGTAAGTATATATTGTTAGAAAATAAAATATTTCTAAAACACAAATTTAGACCTTGATACCCGCTTAATAAAAATCAAAACAAAACAACAGATGTCAAAAAATAACTAAACAAAATATTAATTTTATATATTACATTTCATATATATTTTTTATATATCAAATAGATTTAAGACAAAAACATATTAAAAACTTCAAATTTATTTGTAAATAACAAAAGAATCACATAAAAAGATCAAAGGAAAGTATAATTTTTCGCTTATACCTACTTTCAAAGTAGCTTAATAAAAAAATAAATTTAAATATATACAGAGATTGACGAAAAGTTTTCATCTTTAACAGTTTTTTGCTTAAATTCGTATTTGTCTTGGCTGGACATTCGGTTCAATAATTCAGGCCTTGTCTTTAAAAACTTATAAAATTCGATGCAGCATTTTTAACGCTTTTGAATCCAATTTCTCGTTGGGAAAACTCAACATCTGTAGATTCGCAAAAAGATTTCAAGGATTCATCTCTCACGGTGTTAATGTAAAAATAAGAATAAACTTTAACGATGATAACCTCAATCTCGATAGGTAGCGGATCACAAGCGGCCTTAATTGTATTGTGGACAATATGTGCAGCACATCCGATACCAATTAGTGATGACTTCCACTGCTTTAAACGATAAAAAACGTTATTTTGTCCCCTACGCTCCCGAGATTCAAAATTTGTAAGGCAATTGTCTTCACAGAATTCGACAATTTTACTTTTAATCTCGTTACATTCAGCAGCTCGGATGATTAGCGAAGAAATCACTTCAGACGTTTCTCCCTTATCCGATGAAATTTTAAGCATTTTCACCTTTACTCCAAGAATTGGAATGAAGTAGCGCACAACTACCGGCATCATTGTGACGTTTCCATGGTTCGAGGCATCTGAAATCGAGACGTAGCTCCGCTTTGCCAAATCTTGTTTTAAATTGTCTTTAGCATAAGAAGCCAACACATTGGTCACAATGGCTTCACACTTTTTACGAGCGCAATGAAAATCCTGGATTGCAAAACATTCTTGAAAAAGTTTTGAACAGTAATCAGTTGACAAAAAACTTTGATTTGAAAACTCCCTCCATGGCAGCGGTTTTATAGTCTTTTTTTGTAAAAATTTTTTTAACTCTTCTTGTGTCTGTAGTTGATCGCAAAGCTTTTTGAAGTTTTTTCTGTTTGTAGGTGCTTCTGTATTGCCGCTTTTCCATGTCACTAATATTAAAAGCAGCCAAGCAAACTTCACAAAAACATCACTACCAGTTTTTCCTTTAGTTGCTTTCAGAAATGGATAGTTTTTCTCCATTTTTTTGTTGAAAACATTTCTTCCACGTGAGAATTCATTTCAAAAACGTTTTGCTGCAATTAAATTCAACTCACAACGAAACAAAGCAGAAGGTAAACCGAAATGAAAAAAAAATCGATTTTTTCGATTAGTCGATTCTATCATATAAGAGATTTTTACTTCCTGATCACACGAGACGCTTTTGACGGTACGCTGTTTATAAAATAAAATATATATTTTTAAAACCTTTTCCAATATATGTTTTTCAAACAATTAAATTAACAAAAAGTAAGCATAAATAAGTATCATTCTTAAAACTAAGTATACTTATAAGTATTGAGTTTTAGTAAGTATATGAAGCTGAAAATAAGTATGATACTTACAAAGTAAGTATAGTTGGTAACATTAGTCATGAACAAGGATCATTTATAAGGTTGTGGCACTTGAGAGCGAGTTCGGTCGAACCGAAACTGTCAAACGAAGTTGACATTTCATGAGAATGCAATGTGAAAGCAAGAATTGGCAAATATATCAAAATTTATGAGTTTGACAGTTATGGTCACTTAGAAAGAGAACACATTCAGCCCTAACACTACCTTGTCTAGTTCTACTATGGCAGCAAGCAACCATCAATAAGTTTATCTGCTGACAAATCGTTCGTTCATAAAGAAATCATGAAGGATATTTACTGTTTTTCTGTCAATGTATATGTAGATCTGTAGCTGAACTAAAATACCTTTTCAACAACAATTAACAAGCAAATCTTCCACAACGACGATCAGAGAAGAGCAGTATCACATCGGTTGCGCGTCGTTAGAGGGGATGAACCGAATTGGCGGCGGAAAATAATCAGCACTTTGGTTGCTGTGTTTTTTGTTTGCCTGGTAGCAAGACCTCAAGTGGAGGCATTAAAAGAGATTTCACGGCCAGTCAAACAAAAACCAAATATCAAAAATTTTAAATTTATTTTATTTTAGCTTACAGCTAGCTCTATATATACATTGAAAAAACAGTAACATTCAATAGCTGCATTCCCGTGGTCGTTGATCTGGAGCGCGGCTCTATTTTATTCACAAAACAAAAATTAAAACCAGATCGATTTCTAGCTCTAATTCTGATCTTAAAATGCTGCCAAGTTTCAAGCATGTTTTATCAAAGCGAACATAGTTGGCAAGTCTAAATAACTATTCATTTTCGTACTTTGAGGTTTCACCGCTCAATGGGCGTTTTGGTATTGCTGTTTCCTTTTGTTATTGTTCTTAAAACAGCTGTTTCAAGACTGTGGTGACAAATTGTTATAAAGTTGAACTAACCTTGTTTACTTAGATTTAATCTGATCTAGTGCCATGGGAATGCAGCTAATGTTTCGCAGCGGAGCAAAGGGAGGGGAAAGAACGATGCGTCAGCAGAGGAACTTATTGATGGTTGCTTGCTACATTTGCTGAGCGCTCGTAGTCAAGATCCAAGACCGTCATTTAAAAACCTACTCGCTCGCTGTCTGTATTGATGACAAGAGTTACTCACAAAATGACGATGACGATGACGCAAACCAAAGATTTACCTTCTACCAAAATCGTTCAATGCGCCTAAAAAAGTTTTCACTTCAAAAATATGCCATAAGCGTACAATTTATAATTTGAATATTGTATTAAATAAATTATCAAAGTAGTTATTTTTTTTCAGTTTCCTCGCCTGCTTGGCTAATGCAGATGTACATATCCATGAGTACCCCTCATCCAACCTAATCACCATTGAAAATGGACAGTCCAAAATAAAAGATGGTACATAAAACTTTATGCACATAATTAACACTCAGATCTACAGAGATATCTCACTCTACAACATGAGGCCCAACAATCCATTGAAATGTAAGAAATCCTTGAACCCATTAGAAATCCCAAATCAAAAAATCCCTAGATATACTTGGCACTGCATGGAAATATCGTGCAGGGAGCCCTGATCATGATGATCAATGATAATTTGAACAAATTGATAACAAATAATAATAAGCAAACTTTTATAAAGGATGCTCTAAATCAGCAAGTAAATAAATTAACTAAAATAACTAACGATCTAATGAACTCAATAAAAAAAGATAATATTGCAAAAAAAGGCTTGAGGCTGGCCTACAAAGTAAATTAAGATAAGTTAAAGAGAAAATAATAAATGTAAAATACGCTAGGCTAGAATAGCAATTGTAGAGTCATTTATTACGAATAAAAAAGAAATTGACATAACAGTTAAATAAATGAATAAAGAAAACATGCCACTTTAACACTGCCAAAGAGGCATTAGAATTTGCAGATGTAAGCGTATTACGTAAATCATCAGCAATTTTAAAGGTACCTTAACTATAAAGATACCATTAACTACCAATGAAATTTATGAAAATTATATCATAAAAGCTGTTATAAGAAAAAACGTAATAATTAATTTGATATATAACAATGTTTTAGTAAATAAAGAAAAAGTTTTAGTAATAAAAGAAAAGTTGAACAATTTCTAAAAAAACGGTATGATAGATAACAACGTTCGAATTTTGAATGGCACCTTTATTTTGAACTTCTAAAATGCATCAATAATAATAAACGGGAAAACATATAAAAACTTCGAAACACCCCCATTAAAGATAATGCCAGTAATAGCTCAGCCAACACCAGCGGAAGAAATCAAATCACTACAAACTGAGAAGATGATAAACAGAACCTTTGCAGGAGTGACCCTCATCATTATGGTTGCCCTGTTGGCCATCATGAAGAAACATTGTTTTAAAAAAGGGAAAATCCCAGAACAACCGCCAAAAGTTGTTTCAGAGGATAACCAAAGTCAAGAAGCTGCCCCTCAAGTCCCTACTCCTGAAGTAAGAACTTTTCAAATATTTCAGACGCTCGAGGACAAGCGTTTTTAAGGAGGGAGGAGTTTACGCCAAACATATTTTTTCACATAAACCTACGTTCGAGAATAGTACGAGAAAAATTGCAGTTGCAACGTTCCCACACAACAGCGCAGTGTCAGCAGATAGCGGCTACTCCAGCAACAACAACAATAACAATAACCAGTGTAGCAGCAGAACTTAAGTTATCTTTTTATGATATAAAAAATGTTAAGTTCGTTCATAACTTCAATTTGAACAATAAAGGTCGCAAAGACTTAAAAAAATATGTTCTTAATCAAGAAGACTTTAACTTACATAACATGTGAGGGCAATGCGTGTGAAATTTCCTTATACAATCGCTTCGTATTCTCGCATCGCACTCTCGCTCTAAGCAATACAATAAAAATTAAAAAAAAATGTCGATTTTCTGTGATTTATATACAAATTCTAAATGTTTGATAGTTTAAATAATTCTTGATTTTAAATACGAATTCTAGTTTTATAGTTTAAAATCGTTTATTGAGTTTATATGGAGTCCGACAGTTTGTTGAAATTCACCACTAAAAAAGCATGGTTACTGAAGTTGTTTTTTAGATTTTGATTAATAACGTAAGCATAAACTTAAGTAAAGCAAATTAAAACAATAACAAGAAAAGGGAAAAAAACTGAGAAATTGAAACTAGTATCTCATCGCCTCTGTTGGTGTATTGCGCTAAGATGCGCTTGCACGAGGCTGCACGGCCTGGGATCGATTCCCGCCGGCATCACAAAGATTTCTGATGAAGCCTGTAGCGGGGCCGAAATTGCAATAAAATCAGCTAGTGATGTTTTTCTTTTCATATTGAAAATATTGTTGATGTTTCTTTGGAAAAAATTCGTTAGAGCAATTAATTGTTCTAACCTGACCTAAAGCTCAATAAACGATTTTAAACTATCAAACAACTAGAATTTGCATTTAAAATCAAGAATGATTTAAACTATCAAAGATTTAGAATTTGTATTTAAATCATAAGAAAACAACATAATAAATAACAAATAAATTTTACGTCTTCTTTCCCTCATTCTTGGAAAATTGCTAAGGTGGTCCCTATTGCTAAAAAATCGTCTGCGGTTGATGCCAATGATTTCAGCCCAATTAGTATTTTGCCCTCGCTGTCGAAGGTGTGTGAAGCGATTATGGCAGATCAAATCTCAATCTTTTTGAACACAAATAATATGCTATCTCCTCTACAATCTGGATTTCGAGCTGGCCATAGCTGTGCCACTGCTTCTATGAAAGTTTTGGACGATGTACGAAAATCATATGACGAAGGACAGATTACTGTTCTCTGCATGCTCGACTTTTCCAGTTCTTTCGACTCTGTAAATCACAACTTACTTTGCCAAAAACTAAAGAGCTGGTATGGCTTTTGTGATAATGCTGTAAGTCTTTTGAGAAGCTATTTGTCGAATAGATTACAAAGAGTTAGGGTTGGTGATAGGTGTTCTCAATTTAATTTAGTACGCAGTGGAGTGTCACAAGGTTCAATTCTTGGCCCATTGCTATTTTCAGTTTTTATAAATGACATTTTTTCAACTCTTCTATGCATGCATATGCGGATGATATTCAATTACATCTTTCCCGTAGAACTGGTCTCTTGGCATAAGTTGTAGACGTAAAGATCTCCACGATATAAGCCAGTGGTCTCTAAGAAACGGTTTGCAGCTTAATGCACTTAAATTTTACGTTCTACCGATCTCGGCATCTAAAATATTTTTTGAAAATATCCCTGACTTGTTTATAGGTGATAAGAAACTTAAACTTGTTACCAATGTTGTAAGCCTAGGTTTCCATATAAACTCAACACTGACGTGCACCGATCATGTTAACAGCGTTATCCGTAAAATATATTGTTGTCTTAGAAATCTTAGAATGTCTGCTGACTTTACGCCCTTAGAAACCAGGCGTAAGCTTATAGTACAGTTAATATTACCTATAATAACGTACTCTGAACTTATATACAGCAAATAACGAGATATATCCATGGCATTCGGAAATTCGATCATATATCACAGTACAAGAAATCAGTTCTTGGTTGCGACTTATCGAATTATTTTTTTTTTAAAAAGATCAAAGAACCAAGGCATGCGCCTCATGGCCCAGTTAGCCTCGCATGGCACAACAGCGCATGCAACGCAGATAAGCAACAAGCACACAGCAAAATAAATTTTGATTATGCAAAACATAGTCACTTAGTCAAAATAAAATAATTAAAATAAGAATAAAACGATTTTACTTTAATAAACTCACAGCACTTAGTTAAACATTTTTACAATTTCACATCTGTTTTGTCAAAACGTCAAATACATAGAAGAATACACAGAAATCAAAATTAATAGATCTTCTATGTTTATCTATGTAGTCAGAGATGCATTTCCGTTTTTATCTGAGCATTGCCATGCGTTGCCATGTTGAGCATAATTAGATACACACAAATCCCATTAAACAGATTTCGATGTGACGCTTGTTAAGCCATGCACTGCTATGCCATGCGAGGCTAACTGGAGCATTATACAAACAAGGTTTGGTCTTTGACCTGAAAGGAAAGGGATAGATTTATTTAGAGGAATTGATTGAAACAATACGTGAATTATAAATTAGGCGAAACAACCGTGAAAGACAATTTGAATTGCTTTTAACCGAGGTTAGTGTTATGCCTTAACCTCGGCAAGCATTTCCATCCCTTAGTTGTTCCATTCCTTTAATTCCACAATTTATTTGTGGATTTTTAGTTTTCCATAATTCTTAAATGTAGGAAAAAATAAAGAAAGTGAAAAGAACCATGTCCGAGCCCGGATTCGAACCAAGGACCTCAGGGTTGAGAGTCTAGCGCACTCTCCACTAGACTACAAAGGCCGACAAATAACCTTAACGCCAGGACTTGTATCTTTTTATATAAACTAATTCGGTCAAAAACTCCCTTATACCTATTTGAAAAACTACGATTTTCCCAGTCAGTTCGAAGTAATGCTCTGATAGTACCGAATTTTAAATTCCTTAATTCAACGAGATTATTTTTCATTAACGCCATTCGATTATGGAATTCTTTATCAAATCATTTAAAATCCATTGATTGAATTGGAAGCTTTAGACAAGCTTTATTTAAAATGTTTACTTAACTACAGAGTTTTGTTAATGTAACCAGTTATCTAACTTTATTTCACTCTTTCCTTCTGTCCTCTTTCATCTGATTCTTTTCTGTCTTCTATATAATACTGTCTATCTTCAACTTTTACAATTCAAATACTTAAAAGCTATATTAAATAATATTTATAATAATAATAATCGTATATTTATTTCAATTATAACTTAAAAAAACTTAAGCTCAAAATTAAAAATGATTCATATTTATTGTTTAATTTTTGTAATATGTAATACTTAATTCTAAATTATATTTCTTTGCATAGCAAAAGAACTTGTTCTTATTATACTAATTTACTTAAATAAAAAAAAAAAATAGAAAACTTAAAAAAAAATTAAAAATTACAGCCTGGTAGAGTGGGGGTGCTACAAAAAAGGGTGCCTCCATGTTGACACGATTTCAACCCTGAAATTAAAGAAGAAGAAGTAAAATTAGTAAGAATGTCGCTATAACCCAAACTAGGGATATAGCGACATGGCCATTTTTCACGAAACGGCGACTGTTTGAAAAAAAATAGTTTTTTGCCTTTTTTCCAAGTTACGAATTTTTTAAAAATACTAAAAAACAAAATTTTTGCATAATCTTAGTTCAATAGGAATAAATAACCATAAAGGGATACATAAAAAGACCCACACCAAATTTAAGTCAATTGGTAAAATGGAATTGGAGATATCATGTCAACCGTGTTGTAAAAAGTACATAGTTTCGACAAAAACGCGTTTAAAGTTTTTAAGTCAAGTTTCAGGCAGTCTAACTGACGACACTATGATGGATATAACTTTTAAAATAATTCAAATTCCTTTTAAGGAAATATTCTTGAATACATAAACTATCGACAAATTAAAAAAAAACATATTTTTATTTTTTTAATTTCCTACACTACTACCTTAAACGTAAGTATGGCTAAAAACTTAAGTATTGATTATGAAACTGGCCCTCAGCCTCTATTTAATGGTTCTCCGGAAAAAACACTTGGAAAATTTTAATCACGAACACTACATTCCCTTAGCATATATTGGGAGGAAAAAATCTGAGATGTTTTTTAAAATTTGCATACAAAGAGAGAAGACACGCCCCTTTAACTTAAGAAATTAACCAGCACATAGTTTTTTAATATTTTTTTAAGCTATTAACTTAATTTTAATTTAAACTATTTATCATAGTTTTTTATATTTTAATATTTTTTGGACAATATTTTCGATAAAAAAATTAAGACAGATTAAAAAAATTACAGGGATTTCAACGGGTTTTTTTTTTAAATTCAAAAATTACGGAATTTTACGAAATATATCTGGCAGCACTGATGGCGTCCAATGATGATTTCCAATCAACGTTTTTAATTTTTCGTTGCAAATTGTTACTGTTTAGTATTTCTCATCATTTTTGTTGTGTTCTTTAAGTATATTGTAAGCTACGAAGTTTGAGAAACCAATCAACAAATCAACAAAACTAAGATTAAACTGTTTTCTTTAGGTACTTTTAATTTAATATTAGTTCGAAAAACTTAAGATTTTTGCTTAAATTTTTAATAGTCTCTATTACATTTACATAAGCTACAAAAATAATACACTGTTGTCAATGTTATTATATTTTATTATTAAATTTTTTATCTTTAATATTTTATTTGATCATTTGTTGGTCAAACATATAAAAATTCTCGAATATTTTTAGGCACTCTTATTTTGTTTTGTGTTGATTTTAGACTTTCCTTACTTAAATAAATTTATTTTTATACGTTAAATACGTTTAGGCATTATTTGAATGAATTTACGTAAGCAAAAGCTTTTAAAAATCAAAAAGGAAAGAAAAAATTCTTATGCTTAAAGTGTTTTAAAAAACTTCATCGGGAATGTGCAGACTCTGTTATACCTGTGTTACCCTGTGTCTGGCGTAATGTGGCGTCCTGCTTGTGTGTTTGTTGTTTAAGGACAGCCACATTCGTCCACCACCATTTTTGGCAGATCTCTCTTAATTATACCGTCATCACCGTAGTAAATTAGAGACATGCTGGAGAACTTTACAGGAGCGCAGCACGGTTGCATGCCGTTGAGTAGGCCCAGCTTGCGGTACTCTTCAATGAAGTGTGCATGGAATGTTTGATAAGTGTCGGGTGTGCGGTAGGGACCACTACAGTCACCGCGACAATAGTTAGCAAAATAGCCACGCGGTGCTATAATCCAGTCATCCCAACCGAGCGCTTTAAAAGAAACGTAAAAAGATTGCTTGCAGCACTGGCCATGTAGTGCACCAGCACAATCGATGATTCTGCGACGCACGCGACGTGCTCGTTTCGGTTCAGTGTGCAATACCAAAAAGGGACGATTTGGGTCCAAGCGATCCTCCAAATGTTGAAACTCGTTGCTAGCTGTGGGCCCTGCTGTTTTTTGCTGCTGCTGCTGAGAGCTGTGGACGTTTTTATTGTTTTTACTTAGTTTGTAGTTTTTATCCGTATTCCAATTCGCTGAATACTGAGTTTTATAATTATTGAAAATTTTTTGCTGGTGCATTTCATCGCTTCTGCTCCAATACTTGTAAATGTGGCGATGCCAACGCAGCTTATGCACCACCTGGACGGAATAAGCTGCCTTCGTTGCTTTAAATCTTGTGTCATTTAACAGTGGAGCGGATTGCAGCTGATTGCGAAACAAATTATGCCTTCTTTGGTCCTGATGCTGTTCATGCTGCTGTGGCGTCGACACTTTTGGTGCTGATGTCCGATTGTACACATCAAAAAGATGCAATACAAAGTACTGCCCACAACCCGTACAGTCGATCAGTAGTCGTAGCTTATCATTTGGTGTCGACCGTTCATACCAATATTGCACCGTTTCCGTCATGTCGAGCTTCTGCCAACCCAGTGCGTTCTGCTCCACATTCAGTGACGTGCAGAAGCGTGCCACCTGATCGAAACCCTAGATTTTGAAATGAATGAAATTGCAATCGCTCAGTATCTTGTCTATTTGCTATATTTTTGCTCGTTGCGCGAATTATATACTTTAAAGTTTTTACTTTTTGTTGTAACTTACCCGTTTCGCGTAGTCACCAGTCATTAGCTGAAATATCCATAACTTGAGCTTTGTATTGTGCATTTTTCGATTTGACTCAGATGCAGACCTTACTTGTGGAACCTTCTCGATACGTATGTGTATCTCAGCATGGCGAATCTGTAACTCCTGTTCTGCGACCTCATGCTTCGGTGATGAAAATTCCACCAAGCGATGCTTCTTGTACGTCTCCCCTGAAAAAGACGTTAAGAACTTTTGAAAACGGCAAAGAAACATGCAAATTAGAATAAAAATAATGTAGAATTTCAAATTGTGATGCCATTTAATACAGTGTTGGTTGCCATTTACTAGGGATGAATGGATAATATTTAGTCCACTTATCTTACAATTTTTTCTTATTAGATCGAGTGTGCAAAAAACAAAAAGGTGCTTCGCTGGACACACGAGAGAAGCAAAGCTTTTTCGCAGTTTTATAAGTTCGATAATTTAATGGTTTTTTTAATAAAAAAAATTTTAGATTAAAAAATTTTAAATACCATAATGTAACTAACAACAATAGCATTCCCACCAGTGAATTTTATTACCTTACATTGTTATTTTGCATTAATTTTTAATTATTTTTGTAAATGTTAATGAAATTATTTGTTTTTAATATCTAAAATATCAAAGGAATATTATATAGATGTAGTGTCATCGATATTTCTAGCAAATATTACATCAATAGTTGTCCTAATCCTGTTGTGCAAATATTTGGATCGCTTATCATTCGCAAAATGTATTTATCAAAACGGCATTGTTTTAGGCCTAGAATTTGTATGAAATTTATTTTTCTTTTTTATATTTCAAAAGTAAAGTATTTCTGACGTTATTTTCACTTCTACAGCTGGTTGTCAGCAGCGCAAATCACTAAACATAACCTCAAAATCTAACGAGAATAAAAATCATCAAGCTAGCACAAAAGCTGTGATTATCTATATAAAATACATTGGAGAAGAAACGGCTTATAATTACGGTGAGTTGTCCATCAAACTTATATTTCTAGTTGAAAATTATTAGATATTTGGTGGAAACGGTTTAGAAAAGTTTGTGGATTTTGGGAAAAATGTTAGCAAATTTGATAGAATTTTAAGTTTTAGTTTATATTGACTTACTTAAAAGGTTTTCGGTTAAAAATGACAACGAAAAGGAAATGCAGCTATGGTATTAAACAACTTTCAGCATTTTGCTCGAACTTTGAAAAATCTTTACCAGTATCATTTACAATTTCCCTTCTTGAAGTAAAACAACAGGAATTAGAAAGAGGATGGTTAAGAACTCTTGAATCCTATAAAGAACACATAGTGGGAGATAAAAAAATTCAACAAGAAGATTTGAAAGATGATGTTTCTATTAAATATGATGAAGTTAGCAAGCAATATCAAGTAATAAAAGCCAAAAAACCCCTGGCGAACTTTAAAAAATCGGTATCAAAAAAAGAGAATTTTAATAAGTAATCAGATTAAGAAAATCTATAATATTCAGGCACCTCAAACTGAAAATTTAAAATTTTTGCGCTTACTTCAAAATACCGTCAACGATGGATTGTTGATAATGAAAATGTTTCAGGTAGAAATAGCTAATAATAACCCTTTTTTAATGCATATTTGCACTTCAAAGCTACCAGAAGAAACTTCGCGTGCTTGGGAGAACTCTTTGAACAATCATAAGGAACTGCCTACAGAGGTTTAGCACAAGCGCACGTGATTCTGCTACAATACTAAAGCGCACGCTGTCGACTCCACTGCTTGACAGAATTTTGGTTGTCAGGCACAACAACAGCAATTCATTTACTAACTTACTTACTTACTTAGTTGGCGCTACAACCGTATGTCGGTCTTGGCCTCATCTAAAAATTTGCGCCAGCCATTTCTGTCTTTCGCTTGCTGGCGCCAGTTGGAAATTCCAAGCTTCGTCAGATTGTCCTCTACTTGGTCTTTCTAACGAAGATGCGGTCGTCCTCTTCTGCGATGACCGCCGCTGGGTACCGAATCGAATGTTTTCTTCACTGGAGCATCGTCTTTCATGCGCTGAACATGACCAAGCCAGCGAAGCCGCTCGATTTTAATGCGCTTGACTATGTTGATGTCAGCGTACAGCTCATACAGTTCATCATTCCACCGTATTCGGTACTCGCCATTGACGCAGATTGGTCCGTAGATCTTACGAAGAACCTTTCTCTCGAATGCTCCTAAAGTCTTTTCATCTAAACTGCTCAGCGTCCAGGTTTGTGATGCATAAAGTAGGACGGGCATGATGAGCGATTTATAGAGCGTGATTTTCGTTCGTCGAGAGAGGGCTCTGCTTCTCAATTGCCTACCGAGCCCAAAGTAACACCTGTTGGCAAGAGTTATTCTTCGCTTGATCTGATGTCGTTGATTGAGTTAATGCTGGATCCCAGATAAACGAAGTTCTTCACAACCTCGAATGAGGTATTGTCAACGCTAACGTGGGTTCCAAGACGCTGGGACTGTTTGTTTGTTGACACTAAGTATTTCGTCTTATCTGCATTCACTGCCAGACCCATTCGACTTGACTCTCTTTCTAATCTGGAAAATGCTGCACTGACTTCGCGCGTATTATGGCCAATGATATCTATGTCATCAGCATACGCAAGTAGCATAACACTCTTATAGAATATTGTGCCACTACGTCGCAGATCAGCAGCTCGGATGATCTTTTCCATCATTAGGTTGAAAAAGTCGCACGATAAGGAATCACTTTGTCTGAAACCTCGTTGGGTAATAAATGGTGGAGAGAGGTCCTTCCCGATTTTAACTAAGCTGCTGGTGTTGCTCAGTGTCATCCTGCAAAGTCGTATTAGTTTTGCAGGAATACCGAGTTCAGACAAGTTAAGGTAACAAATATTTAAACTAAGGAAATATGCTGACATTATGTCTACGAGTGCACGCGCATTCGATGCATTCGTCACACCGTGAGAATGCCAACGTTATCTACTCCAATAACCACTACAATAAAACACAACAACAACAGAGTCCACGCGCATCCGCTAAATTCGTCAAACCGTGAGAACGCCAACGTCAGCTACTTCAACAAACACTACAATCAACAGCAACAACAACAGAAACAGTGGCAGCGCAGGTTTGGTGTAATAATAAAGCTATAGAAAATTTTAAGTTAGTTTTAAGTTCAATATCAAATAATAAAGTCGCTCATAGCGAAGAAAAAAATATTTATTTTATTAACTTAAACTTGCAATAAATTAACTGGCGTCCGAGCAGGGACCGGTAAGCCGCGAGTGAAAAATAAAGTAATTGCCTTCGAAAAATAAATCCGGAGAAATCGAACTCATCAAATAGCCGCGAGTCGCCTCGATGTAGTTATCGGAAAATACCGCGTTAAAAAGAAGCCAAAAAAAATATTAATCCTTGTGTGTTTAACCGGTCCAAAAATCCAAGGAACGAGGCCC
The DNA here is from genome assembly GCA_963920525.1 of Dichetophora obliterata. Taxonomy (NCBI): domain Eukaryota; kingdom Metazoa; phylum Arthropoda; class Insecta; order Diptera; family Sciomyzidae; genus Dichetophora; species Dichetophora obliterata. The sequence goes on from OY986440.1 coordinate 2,831,189, forward strand.
CCAAGTAGTCTAACTGACAAAAGGGCGATAACATAAAGTGTCAGCCGCCTTGGTAGAACATTAGCAGGAAAAAAAAATCATCAAACATATCAACAATTAGCCGCAACAAAAATATTTATATGACAAGGGCAACAATAACCAGAAGAACAGTTAAGCGAGAAACTAGCTAAGCTTAGGGTCACTAACAATCCTACTCCTAATGATCTCAATCAACACCCATCTAGTGCACACCCTGATCCCCAACCTATCATTCTAAACGAGAATTTAACGAGACAGATTAGGCAATTAATTACATCAACTATCCAAAATCTTAGTAACCCGTTTTTGGAACACGATGACACCGACTATATGGTACCATTTTTACCAATTAACTTGAACGAACTTGATAGAATACCAGATATAGTAAAGTGTCTACGCGAATTTTCTGGACAACCAGGAGAATTCAACTCCTTGCACACTGCTAGGCATAAGATCATAGGCGAGGCGGACACAGCCTTAGAATCGTACAGAACACCGCTAGACTGGCCTAAAATCAAAAAGTGCTTAATGATGCACTATTCAGATAAACGTGACATAGGCACGCTCGAACACGAAATGGTTACACTAAGACAAAACAACAAGACAATAACTGAATTTTACCAGCTAGTATACCAATACCTTTCTTTAATATTAGACAAGATCGCATGCTTAGAGCTAAGCGAAGAATCGCTTCACACTATGACTAATGCATATCGGAACAAGGCGTTAGATACGTTCATTAGTTGACTCAACGGCGAGCTCACTAAGCTCTTAAGTGTTCGTGAACCAACAACACTGTCGCAAGCTCTGCAACTGTGCCAAAAACTAGACAACATGGCATACAGAATAAACTCCATGCAGAGGGCGAATACCACTAAGAAACCCAATTATACGTTACCACTATTTAGACCAAATCATCAAAACCATCTCCCCATGCCAGCGTTTAGAAATAGATTTTTCCCAGAACTTATGCACATGCCCAGATTCAGATATAATAATAATCCATATGGATTCCAGAACAATAATAACAATTTTTCACGTAATAACTCGTTTGGGTTTCAACCAAAGCCACCATTTGATCATTCCGGATTCAATTACCGACCATACTTCCCACCGAAACCACCCGTACCTATGGAAATTGATCATTCAATAAACTCTAGACAGGTTAATTACCAAAATCGACCCCAGAATAATTTTAATAGACCTCAGAATAATTTTAACAGGACTCAGAACTACTTTAATTAACTTCAAACCCCAATACAAAAACGACCACTTCCTCATTATTCCCAACAAAGCCACCAACCCAACAAAATTCAACGAACATTCTTCACACACACTGAAGGAGCGGAAGATCCTTACTACGATCAAGAAGGATTTTATTCCGAAGAATGTTATGAAGAAAATATTGAACCAAACCATCAACCAGAAGTAGATCAAGAAGACACGAAACAAACCGACGACGTTCATTTTTTAGACTAAAGGACTCTTCGCTACCGTATTACGAGTTCACAGCGAAGAACGGACGCAGATACAAATTTCTACTTGACACGGGTTCGAATAAAAATTATATTCAACCAAATCTTATTAGAACACCCCAAAAAAATATAAAGCCATTTTTCGCAAATTCTATAGCAGGAAAGGTCCAAATTTCATATCATGCCTACGTTGATATATTCCATGAACAAATGGAAAAAATAAAATTATTTTTACTACCAGGACTCGAAACTTTTAACGGTATCATTGGTAATGATACCCTTAAGGAGCTCAACGGAGTTATCCATACAGATAAAAATTACTTTATCCTAAAAAAACAAACTAAAATATCCTTTAGAGCAATTTAAAACTGACTCAGTCAACAACCTCGAAATTAGAACTTCTCACCTCTCACGGCAACAAGAACAAGTATTGCAAACTCTGCTTAAATCCTTTCCAACGCTTTTCTCCGACCCCGACAAAAAACTCACTTACACCACAACTGTTCAAGGCGAAATACGCACTACAACAGAAACACCGGTATACTCTAGATCTTACCCCTATCCCATGGCACTCAAGGACGAAGTGGAAAAACAAGTCCAAGAGATGCTCGAACAAAACATTATAAGACCATCAAAGTCTCCGTATAACTCTCCAGTATGGATTGTTACAAAAAAAGATGATGCCTCCGGCGAGAAAAAGTACCGGATGGTAATAGACTATAGGAAATTAAACTTAGTAACCGTCGCAGACAAGTATCCAATCCCCGAAGTAAACGAAGTTTTATACAATTTTGTTGAAAATGCATATTACACTGTAATCGATCTTAAGAGTGGCTTCCACCAAATATCTCTTAAGGAATCTGATAGAGAAAAGATAGCGTTCTCTATCAATAACGGAAAATTCGAGTTCAACAGACTCCCATTCGGCCTGAAAAATTCCCCTTCCATTTTTCAACGCGCTCTTGACGACGTTTTAAGGGAACATATCGGCACTAGATGCTACGTCTACATAGACGATATCATCATATTCGGGAAAAATGAAGATGAACATTTCAGGAATCTTCAAGCGGTCTTCGAAACTTTAGAAAATGCAAACTTTAAAGTCCAACTTGACAAATGCGAGTTTCTGAAAAAGGAAGTCGAATTTTTAGGTTTCATAGTTTCACAGAATGGTCTCAAGACCAACCCCAAAAAGGTACAGGCTATCGTAGAACTCCCGCAACCAAAAACACTTAAAGACTTAAGGTCATTTTTAGTTATGACTGGCTATTACCGCAGATTCATTAAAGGATATGCCGATCTAGTAAAACCACTCACATCCATCTTACGAGGAGAAAATGGACGCTTGTCCAAAAATATATCGAAAACAAAACCCATCAATTTGAACAGTCAAGCAATAGACGCATGGAATAAAGCCAAAATTTGTTTAATCTCAAAAGAGGTAATGCTTTCGTATCCTGATTTTCAGAAAGGTTTCGAACTAACAACAGACGCCTCTAATCAAGCTTTGGGAGCAGTGCTCTCACAATATTCAAAACCGATTACATTTTTATCCAGGACATTGAGTAAGACAGAGGAATCGTATGCTACAAACGAGAAGGAGATGCTCGGCATCATATGGGCGCTGACAACTCTCCGCAGTTTCCTTTACGGATCTAGAAAAGTCAAAATTTACACCGACCACCAGCCGTTGACATACGCACTTAGTACAAAAAATGCCAACTCCAAAATGAAACGCTGGAAGGCTATATTGGAGGAATATAATTATGAGTTACAATACAAACCAGGTACAACAAACGTTGTAGCAGACTCGTTATCTCGTCCTCCACCCACACAGATTTTTACCCTTACGGCTACCGAACACAGCGATGAAAGTTCATCTCATAACCTAATTCCCTCAGTCTATACACCCATCAATGCTTTTAAAAATCAAATATTTCTAAAAATAGAGGAAATACCAACATACCAGTTTAAGATAATTTTCCCCGGATATCACCGGCATATAATTACAGAACCTCAATACAATCAAGAAAATTTAACAGATATCTGCAAAAGATACCGCAACCCTTCGGTCATAAACTGTATTCAAACATCAGAAAGAGTTATGGGATTATTGCAGAAAGTTTATGCACAACATTTTAACAATTACAAAATAAGATTTACGCAAATTGTCGTAGAGGACATAATTAACGAACAACGACAGGAAGACATTATTATCGACACACATAACCGAGCACATAGAAACGCAAAAGAAAATAAACTACAAATCTTACAAAAATACTATTTTCCAAGTATGTATGAACAGCAAAATTCAGAGAATAACAAAAAATGCGTAACGTGTAAACAGAATAAATACGAAAGACACCCCAATCAACCAAAATTAAACGAAACACCCATGCCTAATCACCCCGGTCGAACGGTACATATAGATATTTACTCGACGGACAAGAAATTAGTTTTGACTAGCCTAGACAAGTCTACAAAATACGCACAAACGAAAATAGTTCCCGGAAAATCAATAGAAGAAATAAGGAGACCCCTTAGAGACTTATTATTTTTTTACGGCGTACTGAAATCAGTAATAATAGATAGCGAAAAATCCCTAAATTCAGCAACGATAACGTTCATGATGAAAGACGAGCTAAGAATCAATGTTTATATAACTCCCCCATATAAAAGCGAAATCAATGGACAGGTGGAACGGTTTCATTCAACCTTGTCCGAAATTATGAGATGCCTCAAAAGCGACGGAACAAATAGAAACTTTGAAGAACTACTCGAAAGATCAACAAACGAGTACAACCACAGCATTCACTCCACAACAGGCAAGAAACCGGTAGATCTCTTCTTTGGCAGAACCGTGGATTTTAGCCCACATGACTACGAAAAAACACGACAAGACAATATAACAAAAAAACTTACCGAAAAACAACAAACTGACCTACGACACCATAACAAAAATAGACACACAATAAAAGAATACTTGCCAGGACAAGTAATATATGTAAAACAAAACAAGGGAATAGGAACGAAATTATCAGCAAAATTTAAAGAAGAAATAGTGAAAGAAAATAAGCATACCACAGTAGTAACAGAATCAGGGAAAATAGTACATAAAAGTAACATACGGAACTAAGACAGCTAATAAAATAACTTTTTTTTTACAGAGTACTACTGTCCATGTCCAGTGCAGAGGTACAAATACTGGACTTTTCGAATTCTCAACTTATTGAACTAAATATTGGACAAGCAAAAGTACAAAACGGCAACTTCAAATTAATTCATGTAATTGACCTGGAACCGTACCGAAATTTTTTGGAAAGAACAGAACTCACAGGTCAACAAAATATAAGCACACAAAACACACTATTTCCTTTCATATCGCTCCAACTCTCCCAGATACGCTCCCTCCTCAATAGATTGCAACCTAAATTAAAACAAAAACGTTCACTCAACTTTATTGGAAGCGCATGGAAATGGATCGCAGGTAATCCAGACCATGACTAAAAAATAGTAATAAACAAATTGTTATTAATAAAGTTTCAATTGAAAGAATAAATGAAATTTCTAATGTAACGAACGAAACATTAAAAGAATTTAAATCTAACCCAATCATAAAAAATGAATACCACAGTCCAACAAATTAAGACTTTTTGAATGGAACAGAATAGCGATCCCATAATTCTGAAAGGGTATGTTGAGTAGATCATTTTTGTAGAACAAACTTATGGTCCAGCACGTCTGAGTTTTTTTTTTACAGTGGGTTAAAGTTTTCATTTTTTGGTCGAAGGAAGCATTATACTATATAAACAAAAATGCTGTAAGTTAATGTCTGAGAGAATTCTTATGATCAGAGTTGTATTGTGGAATTGTATGAGGATTATTTTTGTAGAAGATCTTAACCCTCTAACTGGTCTCTTTATGTGTCAATTTGACCCATACAGAAGAAAGATATTCCCTACAATTGAAGAACCATATTTTCTTTTCTTTGGAATACGATATTTATCTGAAGCTTGGATACCAAAAACTGTATGTACTACCTGCGAAAGTGGTCTTTTGTCCTAGTACAAAGGCGATACTAAGGCGCTGCCATTTTCTGCGCCTATTACATGGATTGAACCTGAAGATCACAAGTCAGATACATGCTATTTCTGCGTAAATTACAAATTTGGTAGAAGCCAAAGGCACTACTCGAAAATGACATACGAAGCAACAAATAATGTAATTTTACCAGAAGTGCGCTGTGAAGGTGTTCCGGTGCCTCAACCGCCTACACAGACATTTTCGGCCAATATGACATACGCCAATACAGAAATAACATCGGCGGTTGAAAACATATCAGATATAAGTTACTTGCCTCTTAATTGCTTAAACATATGTCCTAATTTGATAGACCAAGCTTATTTTGAAGATCTTGTAAGAGATTTAGGACTAACAAAAGAGAAAGCTAAAATATTATGTTCCAGATTGAAAAACGGGAATTTGATAAAAGCCGATGTAAAAGTTACATCGCCAAGAAAAAGACACGCTGATCTGGAAAGTTATTTTAAGAAATCAGAAGAACTTGTATACTGTTGCAGTATTGAAGAGGTTCTAAAATATCTAAAGCTTCCACTGGACTCTTCCGCTTGGCGACTATTTATAGATAGTTCAAAACACAGTTTAAAAGCAGTGTTAAAGTTGAGTTAAATAAAAAATCAAAGTTTTTTTTATAGGGTTTTTTTACTGATAATTTATTAAAGAAAACTGTACGCAGCAAGGCAGAGTTACGTCTCGATAACAATTGAAATGCTTAAAACAGTTAAAATTGTTAATATGCCTTGTACCAACTCGCGTGATTTTATGTATTAAAGTATATGCTAACTATAATACATAAAAGAGAATACAATAAAGAAAGAGAGCAATTAAACTGGCTTCAAATACAAGTTGAATACAAACTAAATAGATGAGAGCGTGTTGGCACAAGCAAACAAAACTAGTAAATTTGATATAATAAAAAAGTATAAATGCGTAAGTAACAAGGCATAAAATGTTAGTAGAGATAATTTAATTCTTGAATCATTGCTCCAACATTCTCCCCCACGAAGAACGACTGTTCTGAAACGTCTTTAAGGTGACTTTGACTCGTTGGAGGTAGATTAGTTTGGTCGCCAAGTTGACCTAGCTGTGCCTCTGCTCACAGCTGTCGGCTGGTCAGATTTAGAGAGTTCACCTGGTTGTACGTCGTTTACGGGGAGAAATGTGATCTTTGAAATTGGTCTCTTGAACCTCTTGCCGTTGCAGAATAATGTCACCACTCTCACGCATCCGTCTGTCCCAGGGTGCGTTTGTTCTACTCGTGCCAATGGCCACTGTCCGGGAGGGCAGCGCTCATCAAATATAAGTACCAAGTCTCCTACTTGAGCATTTCGGTGTATTTTTAGCCATTTCGGCCTGGCCTGTAGACGGCAAAGATATTCATTTGCCCAACGCTTCCAGAAATGCTGTTTTAATTGCTCAATAACCTTCCAGCGGCTTAGACGATCCACATTACAGTCGAGTAGCTCTTCTTCGGGAACACAGAGAGTTGGCTCACCGATGAGAAAATGTGATGGCGTGAGCGCATTACAGTCTTCTGGTTCACTAGAGAGCGGGCACAATGGTCTTGAGTTCAGGCAGCTTTCAATTTGAGCTAGTAGAGTGCTGAGCTCCTCGTATGTCAGAATACGATTCTGCATAATGCGTCGAAGGTGATACTTTGTTGATTTTACGCCTGCCTCCCAGAGGCCGCCAAAGTGTGGAGATGCTGGTGGTATAAAATGCCATTTTGTGCCAGTGTTTGCGAGCATATCGACGAGATCTTGTGGGAGAGAAATTTTGCTGCGATTATAAAGCAGCTGTAGCTCTTTATTGGCTCCAATAAAATTCGTGCCGCAGTCGGAGTACAAGTCAGTACAGACGCCACGTCTTGATATTAAGCGCTTGTACGCAGCTATAAAAGACTCTGTTGATAGACTTGTGGCCGCCTCAAGATGCAGCGCTTTTGTCACCATGCACACAAAAAGACAAATATATCCTTTTGTAGTAACCGAATTGCGTGCTGTAGATTGCTTAATTGTAATTGGTCCCGCATAATCGACCCCGCTATGCTTAAATGGTCGAGCAGGCTGCAGTCGAATGCTTGGCAGATTACCCATCATCTGCCGTGCTGCTGTAGCGTTGAACTTAAAGCAGACTACGCATCGTCTAAGAATGCTTTTTGCAAGATTGCGTGAGGAAAGAATCCAGTATTCTCTTGAGATGTATGACTGCATTAACTGCAATCCACCATGAAGCGTCTTTACGTGGGTATCTGTAAATATAAGATATGATAATGGGTTTTGCTTTTTTAACAAAATTGGGTGTTTTTTTGAAAAAGGAAAGTTAGAGCTTTGAATACGTCCACCAACACGCAAAACTCCTGTGGTGTCGAGGAATGGACACAGTTTGTAAATTTGGGAGCTTGCGCCAACACTTCTCTGTTTGTTTAATTCAGCTATTTCATTTTTAAAATCAATTTTTTGTGAAACTTTTATTAGTTGAGTCAAAGCATGTTTTAGCTCATGCGTTTGAAGGAAACCAGTTATTTTGTCGTTTTGTTGCTGTCGTAGCAATGCATTTTTGTAAAATCGAAAGATGTAGGCCGTAATACGTATGATTTTGTTTAGAGATGAGTATTTCGTCAATAGTTCTGGATACTCATTAACTTGAGTTATTGTAGTGTGTATACTGATTTGTGGTTTGCGAAGTTCATCGCTTATATCGAAATTTATACATGGCTGCTCTGGCCAAGTTGTGAACGGCTGACTCAGCCACTTTGGCCCAGTCCACCATAAGCCATGATGCAAAAGCTCTTCAGAAGAGATGCCGCGCGATGCGCAGTCAGCAAGGTTGTTATGAGTAGATACATAGCGCCATTGAGTTGCGTTTGAGAATCGTTGCACTTCTGCTACACGATTTCCAACGTAGACAGACCACTTTGACGATTGACCGCGTATCCACGAGAGCACCGTTGTACTATCAGTCCAATACCAAATATTTTTAATTTCTAAATCCATCTGAGACTGAATTTTGGCAATAAGATTAACAAGTAAAGTAGCCCCGCATAGCTCAAGTCGTGGTATTGTCACAGTTTTAAGCGGTGCAACTTTTGTTTTTGATTGCAACAAACTAACTTTCCCACAACCCATACCATCAACAACCTTGACATATGCAACTGCTGCAAATGCCGATTGAGACGCATCGCAGAACCCATGTATTTCAATACTACTAATTTTATTACTGCCGATCCAACGCGGAATTTTAATTTTCTCTAATGTTTTTAAGTTATTGCGATAAGTTGTCCATTGATGGCATAAATTTTTCGGTAGTGCATCCTGCCAATCGAGACCTAACAGCCACAACTTCTGAAACATAATTTTCGCCTGCACTGTTGTCGGCGCTAACCATCCCAAAGGATCATACAGCTTTGCAGCATCAGACAAAAGGCTGCTTTTGGTTATGGCTCGCTTATCGTCAAAGTTTGTTTTGAATGAAAATTTGTCACTTAAAGTATCCCACTCAAGGCCAAGTGCCTTGACAACATTTTCGTTGCTAAGCTGAAATTTATTTGACATTTCACGATACTCTTCCGGAATATTATTTAGTAATTCGATTGAGTTCGAAGTCCATTTACGTAAATTAAAGCAACCAGCTTTTAATAATTGGCATAGCTCTTGGTGCATACTTAGCGCTTCAGCATTATTATCAGCGCCAGAAATGACATCATCAACGTACGTATCTGACTGCAGCACTTTACAAGCTTCGGGAAAGTTCCTCTTTTCGTCAAACGATAATTGTTGAAGCACTCGTATTGATAAAAAAGGAGCTGAAGTAGTTCCGTATGTTACTGTGCACAATTTGTAAATACTTATTTCTTTGTCCATTTTACCTCGCCATAAAATATGTTGATATTTTTGATCCTGTTCAACGACACGAATTTGGCGGAACATTTTCTCTAAATCTGCTCGAAAGCCTATTTCAAATCGTCGCCAACGTGTAATTATTGTCGGTAGATCATTTTGGAGAGCTGGACCTGCCGAGAGAGTTTCGTTTAGAGACGGTTGATTGGCTCTTTTGCTACTTCCATCAAACACAACTCGTAGTTTTGTGGTGGTGCTACTCTCTCGTAGCACACCGTGATGTGGTAAAAAATAACAATTTGGTTGCAAGTCATTTGGATAAGTTCCAATTTTTTGCATATGGCCAAGTTCTTCATATTCTGCCATAAATTTGTTATAAGCTTCATATAAAGCTGGTTTTGAATGAAAATTTGACTCAATATGTTTTAACCGTCTTAATGCACTAAAGTCTGTGTGACTAAATTGTGGCATTGGAACATCGTTAAGTTTTGAATAAAATGGTAAAGCAACAGTATACCGTCCAGACGAGTTGCGACTATAGGTAGTTTTAAAATATTCTTCGCATGCCAATTCTTCTTTCGTTGGATTCCTAGTTTCACTCATCTCCTCCTGCTCCCAAAATGCACGAAGTTGATCTTCGATTGAGCATAAATTAATAATTACATCAACACCGTATGAAATCTCCGACGTTGGTCCCGACACGACCCACCCGAAGTGTGTTAGCTGCAAAAAAAAGCCTTTCTCAAATTTCTTTTGTTGTGGCAAAACGATGTCTCCGTATACATCACTACCGAGCAGTAAATCAATTCTACCACTTTCGTTAAAGCTTGGGTCAGCGAGAGCGTAATGTTCTAAGCTAGGGATAGAGCTTTTGCAAACGGGAGACGGTTGGTACGATGTAAGTGTTGGGAGAACCAACGCACTGCATTGCAAGTTAAAGCTTTTTTCATTAATAGAAAAAAGTGACAAACGTACGTACTTGCGAGAGGTACAAGGTGTCTTACCTCCAACACCATTAATCACTGCAAGTGTATTTAATTTATGCAATTTCAGCGTTTGAACTGCATCTTCAGTTATTAGCGATGCCTGTGCACCTTGGTCGAGCAGCGCTCTTAAAAAGAATTCGCCATGAGGAGTTTTGACAACAACGCGTATTGTAGCCAGTAGAACTTGGGGCATTGCTAGTGTGCTAAAGTTACACGTTAAATTCACTGACGAGCTATCAGCTGCTGGTTCAGCTGAGAAAGAATTTGTGCGAGAGATATTATTAATGTGTTTGTCCGTTAGAGAAGTGGACTCCTTCATATGCGCGAATGAAGTAGAGAATTCATTGTGTACTACTGTGTGATGTTGTTGTTGGCAAAGTTGACATCGAGCACTTGAGTAGCAATTTTCTGCCAAATGCCCTGTGTTAAGGCAGTTGCGGCAGATGTTTTTATTTCTAATAAAATCGCGTTTAGCAGCAGATGGCAGTGACGCGAATTTAAAACATTTAAAAAGTAGATGACGTCTATCGCAACAAGGGCAGTTGGAGTCAGCAGAAAATGTTGTGGTTAGATGTACGTTTCTACGGAAAGGGTTGCGGGGCGCAGGAATAGGCTTGGGGTTTGTCGCGATTGTAAATGAATGGTTCTGATCATGCACTGTTTCCAGTGTACGAAATGTTGTTTCAAGAAATAAAAGCAACTCTTTCATATTTGGAATGTCAGTGGTAGCTTTAAGAGATTGTTCCCACTCCTTACGCGACTGAGAATCAAGCTTATTGACGGTCATATATATTAAAATAGCATCCCAGCTGTCCGGATTTATGCCCATAGTACGTAGAAGGGCTAGGCAGTTACGAGTTGTGTCCAAAAGTTGCTGAATGCTCATTGCTGAGCCATTCGAACTTTTAATCGAAAAAAGTTTGTTCAAAATGGTATCAACAATTTTCCTTTTATCGTGATACCTGAGGTTCAGAGCGCTCCAAGCAAGGTCATAGCTTGCATCAGAAGCTGGGTACTCATTGATAATATCAAGTGGGGTATCTTTGCATGATCCTTTAAGATAATAGTACTTTTGAATGCTAGAAAGTTCTTGATGGTTGTGTACAAGAGACGTAAACATATCTCTGTATGGTATCCATTCGAGGTAATCTCCAGAAAAAGTTGGAATATCAATTTTCGGTAAGCGCACCATAGCACCCACGCTTTCATTGCGGCTTCTTGGCTGAACGCCAACCGTACTGGAAAGGAAAACTGGCGAAGACGGTGCATTTAATTCCGAAAGAAGGTCGAGCAGATTGCCTTTAAATACTAAATACTTATCGCGAAAGGTGCTGTACACATCTTCCTTTATATAAGGAACATCATTGGCATTAAGAGATTTATCTTGAATTAAATCATTTACTTCAGCATGGTTCGCTTTAAATTGCAGAAAACTTGATTCTAGCTCTTCTAAGAAGCTCTGAACTAAACCGCGTGTTTTTTCAGACCTAGCTTTGCTTTCAAAGTTTAGCAACATGCGCTCAAGGTCAAGCAACATATTTCGTTGTTTTTCAATTGCATAAGAAGTTTCTTCCATTTTATAGTGCAGAAATTAAAGATTTATACGTACTTATTAAAAATTCGAAATCGTTGTCCAATTCGTAGCGAGTTTTATTACCATATGATTTCTAAAGTTCAAGATATAATCGTTGTCCAATCGAGGTGCAAGTCAGAAGCAGTGTCAGCAATGTTTAGGGCAATGTCGAGTCCGAATCAGGTATCCAAGTGAAGGCGAATTTCAGCAGCAGGGTCAGTAAAATAAATTCCAGAATAGCACATCAAATCGTAGTCCAAGTAATGTGGGACAATTCCCGGGTTTCGGCACCAATGTTAAAGTTGAGTTAAATAAAAAATCAAAGTTTTTTTTATAGGGTTTTTTTACTGATAATTTATTAAAGAAAACTGTACGCAGCAAGGCAGAGTTACGTCTCGATAACAATTGAAATGCTTAAAACAGTTAAAATTGTTAATATGCCTTGTACCAACTCGCGTGATTTTATGTATTAAAGTATATGCTAACTATATCACATAAAAGAGAATACAATAAAGAAAGAGAGCAATTAAACTGGCTTCAAATACAAGTTGAATACAAACTAAATAGATGAGAGCGTGTTGGCACAAGCAAACAAAACTAGTAAATTTGATATAATAAAAAAGTATAAATGCGTAAGTAACAAGGCATAAAATGTTAGTAGAGATAATTTAATTCTTGAATCATTGCTCCAACAAGCAGTTTTACTGCACAATGGAAATCAGCATCCATCAATACCGGTTGCGTATTCCACAAAAAAGGAGGAAACATACGAAAACATTTCAAATCTCTTAAATAAGATTGAATACTATAAATATAAATGGGAAGTATGCGCAGACTTCAAAATGATTGCAATATTCACTGGAATGCAAACAGGATACACAAAACATATGTGCTTTCTTTGTAAATGGGATTCACATGCTACCAGCAGCCATTATCATATTAAATATTTCGAAGAACGTAAAGAAAATATTATTGGTGACTTAAATGTAATCCATGAACCCCTTGTCCCAAAAGATAAGGTCATACTTCCACCGCTGCATATTAAGTTGGGCTTGGTGAAAAATTTTATTAAAAGCTTAAATACACAAGGAAATGCTTTCAAACGCATTCAAACAATTTTCCCCAGATTATCTGCAGCAAAATTAAAAGAAGGTAAAATACGGTTTTAAGAAATAATTTATTACATTTAATGTAAATTACCTTTTCTAGGAATGCCCGTTGGACCCGATATAAGAAAATTATTACAAGATGAAGAATTTTATGGTCATCTGTCGGATATGCAAAAGACAGCATTTGACTTTATGCAGCTGGTTATATCAGAATTCCTTGAAAACTCAAAAGCACAAAACTATGCAGAAAATATTGAAAACATGCTAATCGGTTTTAACAATATTGGCGTTAAGATGTTACTAAAGCTGCATTTTCTGAACTCTCATCTAAATTTTTTTAAAGAAAACCTTGGAGCGGTTTCAGATGAACACGGTGAAAGGTTTCATCAGGATATAAAGGTATTGGAAGAAAGATTCAAAGGGAAATCCCAAAGTGTAATGCTTGCTGAATACGTATGGGGCTTGTACAGAAACCTTGACCCATCGGAACACTCACGTCAAGCTAAATACAGGAAAGCATATTAAGATTAATCTTTAATCCATTGTCATACTACTGCTATTTCCCAATTCCCTTTTAAAATTTGAAGCAAAAAAATAAATATGTACATTAAGGCGCCTCAACTTGTATGGAGGAAAAAAAAGTTGTCCGGGTCACCTCCTGAAAACAAACTTTGGTTTATTTTATGATGATTCCCAAAATATTGCAACTCTAGCTTTAGCCGTTCGTGAGCTGGAATGGTTTGAAATAACCTCTAAAAATCGCGTTTTTGATTAATACTATTTATACCACACTACCTTCGGTCAAAAAAATTGTCACAAATAGTGTAAATCGATGAAATACATAGTTTTGTTTTTTTTTTTTTTTTAAATCTGCCCACACACTTAGTTATTGAGTTATTTGCAGTGATTGTTTCAATTTTTTTTAATGCAGTTTTTATAAAAATATATATAACTTCCCCATTTATAGCCTGATTTACCATTCCGTGGTATCATTGGAAAGATACTGAATGCTGCTTTTCATTTCTGTCGTTAATTAACCCTTATAAGCACTTTTATAAAAATGCATTTTTTATCAACATGATAAAAAATTTGTGGTTATTTATTAAGTCGCTAATTAAGAGATAAAAAAAAAAACAATTTAGAGTTTTATCAAAGAAATATTTTTTTTTTATTCCAAATCTTTTCGTGATTCAATTTTACAGTAACGCTTGCGCGATTGAATCTTGTTTGCAATATGTGCAGGTCTGTTCTTATCAATTACCGAAACGCAGGATTGGCTTACCACATGTACAAAACGTTCCGTATTTTGTGAATGACATGGAAATTCTGAAAATTGTTTGTTAAGAAAAGCATAACAATTATTTTAAAAACTTTTCATTGCCAGGAATTTTTACAATTTCATTGGAGTCGTGTAGTTCTAATAAGTATTGTTGAGTATAGAACTGGATGCATGGCAGTTCTGTATTAGCTCTTAATTCATTCCAATCTATCATATTTTTATAGGAATCATCTCTCATCTGTAACCATTGCCAGTAAAATATTTTCTGGGTGAGCAAAAAATCCATTAATTTGAACAGAGCGTTGTACAATAAATTGCATATCTGCCGGTAATTCGCGCGTCCACTCAATGTATTTAAACAAGTGGCGGCTGCCATGAATGGCTTTTGGTTGGCGATTTATTAAAAACCAAAATGGTGCGTAGACCCTCATAACAAAAAATGCTAGCTGCTTTAACTTTTCGCAAGCCACAGGCTTCGTAACATATAGCCGCAAAATTCTTGATGCTGTTGTCAACCAGCGTGAAAGATTGAGCGGGCCAGGTTTAATGCTGGCCAAATGTTCATCGCACGCCCCAGCATCAACTGCTCGTACCATATCATAAAGATATTTTTGATCAGCTCGCAAAACCCAGTCATCAATATTTGTGGGCATACAGCCCATCGCAATTGGATCAAAGTTATGAGCAATCTAAAGTTAATATTTTATTGAAATTAACAGTTAAAAAAAAACAACAAAATAATTGAATGCAATTTACCGGCACATTTTCGCAGCCCTGTAATGTATGCCCAATTAATCCTGGCCAGTTTTGCGGCCCATTAGCTTTTCCTAACATTTCTTTGAGTAACGCAGTGAATGGCAACTCGTTAAAATGAAAGAGGCATATTAGCCACTGCAAAGGGCGCTGCAATTGTCGTTCTAGGTTACAAATTGCTCCATTAAATTTGCCTGTGTTGGTGCTGGTTCCGTCGCAATTTACAGCGACCACGTGCTCTAGTGAAAACTTTTCAGCTTTCAAGTAATTGACAATATCGTTTGCGATACCAGCACCGCTTCCGTCTACGGGAGTTAAGTAACCAATGTAGTTTGAGCTGGGTTCGCTTACCAGAGTTATATGCTCCTCCATCATTTTAACGTTGCGTGGTTTGCCATTCACAGTAACTTGTTTCAAAGTGCGTTCCCTTTTTCCATCAAAAGAAATGCATTTTAGTATTTCATTGTTTTTTATGTCTCTTAGTGATTTCGCCCTAGCTTTAGTTCGCTCCCTTTGGATTTTGTGCTGATCAATAATTATGCCTGGAATGTCCAAGTCTTTTAGCAATGTTGTTGCGAGCAGAGCCCCAAAGCGATTGAAGCGACGCAGCACTGAATGTTGGTAAGGAAAAACTTTGTACGCTTGGTCCAAGATCTTTAAGATCTTCCTCAGGCGATGATGAATATGGATCATCCACATCCATTTCTCTTAGTTGTGGTACAAAAGTGGCTGTTGCAATACTTTCGTTTTCACTTTCGCTTTCGAAGTCCGTAATAGAATCACATGGGATGTGGTTTTCAACGTCATCTAGCGTGAGCAACCTTCGGCTCGACTGATCAAGGTAAAAATTCCAAACATGCAATGGCATTTGTTTTTCACCTGGGCAACTACAAGACACTCTAATTTTTAGAGCACATTTGCAAACAGAAATTGAAAATAGTTCGGCCCACTCGCCTGCATTGTAATGCGATGGATTTTTTGTGATATCCCGATATAAAAGCGTTAAATTTTGAAGTTTTTTGCGGATCGCAGTCTTCGATATAACCGAAATTTCTGCTCTTTTCCAAATTTTGCTTAAATCATTTAGCATGTTTTGATGATAATTAGATAGCCCGTAAGACCGATTATTATTTTTTTCGCGCAAAAATAATAAATGTTTTATTACATCACTTTTTGTTGGCAATTGATTTTTATTTAACTCGCGAGAAACGAAAAGCATTTTTTTTATGAATAACTTGAACAATTAAGCGATCACAATTCAAAAACTCACATTTATATAATATAATATAACTCATTGTCAAACCTAAAAGTCATGTAAAAGTCATGAGTGACTACTTATAAGAACTGTGGTAAAATTTACTCTTAGCTGTTTTGTCTAAGTACAATAAAGTATTTTTCTATACTTTATTCCAAAGTCCATTTAAAAAATGCATTCTTTATCTACATGATTTAATTTTATTTCTCTTATATTTGAACAAATTCAGGAATTGAGGCAAAGGCCATCACAAAAAAATAAAAATAAAATAAAATGCATTTTTATAAAAGTGCTTATAAGGGTTAATTAACGACAGAAATGAAAAGCAGCATTCAGTACCTTTCCAATGATACCACGGAATGGTAAATCAGGCTATAAATGGGGAAGTTATATATATTTTTATAAAAACTGCATTAAAAAAAATTGAAAAAATCACTGCAAATAACTCAATAACTAAGTGTGTGGGCACATTTAAAAAAAAAAATAAAAAAACAAAACTATGTATTTCATTGATTTACACTATTTATGACAATTTTTTTGACCGAAGGTAGTGTGGTATAAATAGTATTAATCAAAAACGCGATTTTTAGAGGTTATTTCAAACCATTCCAGCTCACGAACGGCTAAAGCTAGAGTTGCAATATTTTGGTAATCATCATAAAATAAACCAAAGTTTGTTTTCAGGAGGTGACCCGGACCACTTTTTTTTTTTGAGGCGCCTTAATGTACATACTATAATAAACCACTATTAAAACAAAATTACATATAATTTTTTTATAGAAGTTGGTGAGTAATTTTACTAATTAAGCGTAAAGAGCTTTATTTACAATATTGGTGTCTTTGGTGACCCCCACTGAAATTTTTCGGCAAACATTTTCGTAGAATATTTTAATCCTTAAATGTCCTTTTTTAAAGGATATTTTTTTATTTTCTCGATAAAAGGGTCAAATTGACCCATAAAGAGACCAGTTAGAGGGTTAAGATCTTCTAGAAAAATAGTCCTCATACAATTCCACAATACAACTCTGATCATAAGAATTCTCTCAGACATTAACTTACAGCATTTTTGTTTATATAGTATAATGCTCCCTTCGACCAAAAAATGAAAACTTTAACCCACTGTAAAAAAAAACTCAGACGTGCTGGACCATAAGTTTGTTCTACAAAAATGATCTACTCAACATACCCTTTCAGAATTATAGGGTCGCTATTCTGTTCCAAAAATGCTGTTGGACTGTGTACGTAACCGATATAAAATATAAAATAGATATTATGAAAGAAGAAATTCTCAATATTGACTATGCAATACAATGGGCCAAGTCAGGTATTATAAATACCTACATTTTGTCAAACGCAGAAAAAAATGCTGCAAAATCAATTTTTGATACAGAAGAAATGCCCTATATTAATATAATCGAAGCATTAGAATTTGGTGAAGTAAAAATAGCATCTAATCATACTGCTCTAATTTATATTATAAGTTTACCCATTACTAAAAAAGAATCATGCGAGAAAATACTTCTAAAACCTGTTAAAAAAGGGGGAAAAACGAATGAAATACCGTTTGAAAAAATTTTATAATGTAATAAAAAAATATTCGGAGTTAAAACTAATTGTAAAACTTTCAGCGAATTGTCCATTTGCAATAGCAAAAATATCGTAGATATAAGCAAAACTAATTTTATACCAAAATTACTTAAGAGTTTACCACCTAACTGCACTGTAACAAACAATCAGCACCTTCCGACCGTCGAAGAGATAACGGATGGCACAATTCTGCTAAACCAATACAATGGCTCGTTGAAAATAGACGATAACTTACTGAATTTAACCGGATCTTTTATCCTGCAATTTAAAAATACTACAATTGAAATTAACAACACAATCTACACCTCCAACGAAGTAATACAAGTAAAAACCACTTCCTGCAATAGTTCAACCATCTGCACAAAATACGGAACTCACCGAAATACTATCACTCCAAATGCTAAAAGAACTCCACATCAATAACACAGAATACATCAAATCGTTTGAATCAATCAATGGAATCCATTTATGGACCAACGGAAGCTTCGCAATCATAATAGTTACACTAATAATTACAATAATACTAAGATTTCTGCTGGCAAAAAATCACAGGCAATAAAAGTCATAACGAAAATAGAGAAAGAAACTACTAACACCATCAAAGAACCTCCACAAGGAAAAGATACCTCTATTAACTTAGCAGGAAATCCAATAACACCAGAAGGTCCCAGGCCAAAAACTCCGAAATTTTCACATTCTACAATTGAAGGACTAAATCATATTTTTAATAAAGAAACACCATCCAGCGAGGACGCTTGAATTTAAGAAGGGAGGAGTTAAGGTAACAAATATTTAAACTAAGGAAATATGCTGACATTATGTCTATGAGTGCACGCGCATTCGATGCATTCGTCACACCGTCAAAATGCCAACGTTATCTACTCCAATAACCACTACAATAAAACACAATAACAACAGAGTCCACGCGCATCCGCTAAATTCGTCAAACCGTGAGAACGCCAACGTCAGCTACTTCAACAAACACTACAATCAACAGCAACAACAACAGCAACAGCGGCAGCGCAGGTTTAGGTTGAATAATAAAGCTATAGAAAATGTTAAGTTAGTTTTAAGTTCAATATCAAATAATAAAGTCGATCATAGCGAAGAAAAAAATATTTTTTTTACTAACTTAAACTTGCAATAAATTAACTGACATGGTGGAGTACAGGTACTTCCTTATTGGGCTGTCGAAGGCGGCTTTGTAGTCGACAAAAAGATGGTGGGTGTCGACTTGTTTTTCTTGAGTCTTCTCCAAGATTTGTCGTAGCGTGAAAATCTGGTCGATGGTGGACTTTCCAGGTCTGTTCGATAAGGTCCGATCAGTTCGTTTACAATGGGCTTCAATCTTTCACATAAACGCTCGACAGGACCTTATATGCGATATTAAGAAGGCTTATCCCACGGTAATTAGCACAGATAGTGGGATAGCCTTTCTTGTGGATTGGGCAGAGCACACTGAGATTCCAATCATTCGGAATGCATTCTTCCGACCATATTCTGCAAAGAAGCTAGTGAATGCATTTAAGTAGAGCTTCGCCTCCGTTCTTAAACAGCTCAGCAGGTAAGCCATCAGCTCCCGCGGCTTTGTTATTTTTAAGCCGAGCTATAGCTGTCAGAACTTCATCATAGTCGGGCAGCGGAACCTCGACGCTGTCATCCAAAATTGGGGTTTCCGGAATATCATCTATATTGGCGGGATTGTTGTCAGCGTCACCATTTAGAAGCTTAGAGAAGTGTTCCCTCCATAACGTCAGTGTACTCTGGACATTTGTCACTAGATTCCTGTTTTCATCCTTGCAGGAAGAGGCCCCGGTTTTAAAAACCATCGGCAAGGCGTCTTATTTTTCCGAAAAATTTTCGGTCCTCATTCCTGTCACCATACATCTCAATCTTCTCTTGTTCGCGCTTTTCTGCCTCTCTTTTTTTCCGCCTGAAAATATGTCTCTCTTCCCTCCTCTTTTCTTTGTATCGCTCCTTAGCAGCGCGCGTTACAACTGACTGCAGGGGGGCTTTGTAGGCGGCGTCTTTCTCTGCAGTGGCGTCGCGACACACCTGGTCGTACCACTGGTTTCGGCGAGGGCGTTGGTTGCCAATCACCTCTTCAGCAGCCGCACGCATGGAGTTGGAAATGAGTGTCCACTGCGCGCATATATCATCGATTGGAGGAGTGCTTTAGTGAGAGTCGAGTGGCGAAAGCATTGGCTGTCTGTTTCGATTGCAGCTTGTCGACGTCTAGTTTTCTCTGTGTAGGGTTGCGTGTATTCTTAGCTGCGCACAGACGTATACGTATCTTGGCTGCAACAAGATAGTGATCCGAGTCAATGTTTGCACCACGGATCGTGCGTACATCCAATACACTGGAAAAGTGCCTTCCGTCGATCAAAACGCGATCAATTTGATTCTTGGTTTTTTGATCAGGGGACATCCAGGTGGCTTTATGAATATTGAGATTCCGACTTTCCGACTGTTGGACCAAAAATATTTTCCTTGCCCACCTTAGCGTTGAAGTCACCAAGCACGATTTTTACGTCGTGACGGGCGCAGCGCTCGTAAGCATTTTCAAGGCGCTCGTAGAAAATTTCCTTGATCACATCGTCCTTGTCTTCTGTCGGAGCGTGCGCACATATTAGGCTTATATTGAAAAATCGAACCTTGATGCGGATTATGGCAAGTCGTTCGTTCACAGGTGTGAATCGCAGGACGTGGGGCCGTAGTCTCTTGCCAACTACAAATCCGCATCCAAACTCGTGCTTCTCCGCATGGCCACTGTAGTAGATATCACAGGGTTGCATTCGGCATGCACCATCGCATTTCTTGGATAGCAGTGATATCAGCTTTGTATCTTTCCAAGACATCAGTCAGTTGGATAGAAGCACCTTCCCAATTAAGGGTTCGGACATTCCAGGTGCATATCCGTAAATCATTATCAGTTTTTTAGCAATTCATTTAACGAAAACAAACAAGCATCGTCGGCATTACAACATAACATGTTCATTAGGGAGTCCAATCCCTGAAGCTTTTCTCGATCCCGGGATTAGTCCGGGATTGAAAATTTTAAGAAGTAAATAATTCAAAACGTTTTTAATACAATTTTTGGTTATTTATTACTTGAAACTAAAAAATGTAAATTCATTCATTTATAAAGTAACAAAAACAAAACAAAACACACTAAGCGTTGTTTTCAGTGTAATTAAAAAATCCGTTGTATTGATACCAAATTTGCCAAGCAGTTTTTAATTTTTTTTCTTGTTTTACATGAAATCTCTAAAAACCAAAAGTGTGGTAATTTTAAGTAGCCCAATGATATGCTTAACGAACGAGATTTTTAAAGTTCTATAAACAACTGATCAGTTGCCAGTTATTTTCTAATTACAAAAATGAAAGAAATTCAAAATGCAAGTTAAACTTTTTTATGCCATATATTAATAAAGTATATCAAATTGGATAGTTAATTTATTTGCATCGTAACAAAAAGCTACAGTGGGGGGTTCCCAACCACAAATTCTATTTTAAAGGGTGCTCATAATTGTGATTTTCAACTATGGTAAAAAATACAATACCACTATACCACACAATTATGAATAAACGCAAAAAACTTAAATAATATTAATGACTAGCATATTGTATTAATTTAACCCTTTCAGTTGACTTGCCAAATATATTGGACATGTCAGAAAGTAATTTTTATATGTATCTTTTTTTTTAATCAAATCGTTTCGTTCTATGAAACAAAGATGAATCAACATAATAAAAATAACTTGAAAGAGATATTTGACATAAAAGTCAGTTGGATTTTCAATTTTGTGCCGAAGAAAAGCAAACAAAAATTTTTTCGCCCTATTTTATAAGAAAAAAATCAACCGGAAAAAATTTATGTTTTTATATCTTTTTTATGGCTTTCATGATAAGAATATTAAGAGAGTTTAAAAACAAAGATCTAAAGGGTTGAAAAATTTTTAATGGATTAAAAAGAAGACTTTGTGCTGAATAGGAGCAAAACAATTTTTTCTTTGTACATGCTTGTAAAACGTAAGTAGCGCAGGTTAAAATCAAAGGTATGTTTTTTTCATCTTTTAAGGACCTAAATGATAGGAATATTACCCCAAAAATTATTTTGTTCTTAGTTTAGCCAAGCCATTGAAAGGGTTAAAGAATAAAAAATATAGAAAAATAAAAGACAGAACAGTTTAAGATATCACTATATTAATGTTACACTTTTTTTTGTACACCGTCTCCATATTTTTTTTTTGTGTTTGACGAAAATTAAGGTTGAAAAAGACTTTTCACAATTAAATTTTTTATTTAAATTATTTTTAAAGTAAAACATTAAGCCGATCAACGCGTCTTATTTTTCATTAGAGAGCTTTGTTCGGATATTATTACAAATTTAACGCGCTGATGATTTTTTGACTCTACCGTTTTGATTCTATTCTACATGGAGAATAGTTAGTTGAGAATAGTTAGCTGTACTATAATCGCAAGCAATTTGTAAGTTTCGATCACAATTGCCTTCGCCACAAAAAAAAAAATATTTCGTAAGTCAGAATATCTGACAATTTTGAAATATATAGCTGACTTCCCGATGTTGCAAATTCTTCTAAGTCTTTGTAAAGTCTTTTCTCCAGTGATTTAAAATTAAATTTTTGCATTTACATTTATATTTGTAATAAAAATTTTTGAAGTGAAAACTTCTTTAGGCGCGTTGAACGATTTTGGTAGAGGGCAAATCTTTGGTTTGCGTCATTGTCTTTTTCCGAGTAACTCTCGTCACCAATACAGACAGCAAAGATAACTAGATAGGAAATTTAGAAAACATCTTTAGCAAGCAACCATCAATAAGTTCCTCTGCTGACGCATCGTTCTTTCCCCTCCCTTTGCTCCGCTGTGAAACATTAGCTGCATTCCCGTGTCACTAGATCAGATCAAATCTCAGTAAAACAACGTTACTTAAACTTTATATCAATTTGTCATCACAGTCTTGAAACAGCTGTTTTCAGAACAATAACAAAAGAAAACAACAATACCAAAACGCCCATTAAGCGCTGAAACCAAGGTTCATTTATAAGGCTGTGGCACTTGAGAGAAATTCACTCTTTTTCCGCCTTTGCTCGAACTTTTTATTAATTTTCTTTATTTCTTTTCATTCATTCTGACAGTTCGACCGAGCTCGCTTTCAAGTGCCACAACCTTATAAATAAGCCTTGGGTGAAACGTGAAAATAGGAAAATGAATATTTATTTAGATTTGCCAACTATGTTCGTTTTGATAAAAAATGCTTGAAACTTGGCAGCATTTTAACTGTGCGCTTAGACCGCCTGAACGAACGAAAAGGGGCCCTCAAACGATACTACATGACGGACGTACATGTAGTTCGATAAAGTAACGGGACTTTTTTCGTTGTCCTCACACACATCGACGGATAGAGTTTGGATAGACTTCATTATTTTTTAGCTGCCGAAGAGTTAACATCAATTGAAAATATTAATATTAATTGTTTTGAACATTTATTTTTATTTTTTTTTTTGCTTTAAATATTCTAAGCCATAACAATTTTAGGTAAAGATAAAAAAATTCGCGTCAAAATATAACATTTCTTACGTTCGGCAGTTTTGCCGCGAAATGTGCTCTCTCTGAAAATTTTCAACAAATGGCAAAATGTACTAAGTTAGATGGCCGTGCACGCAAACGGAGCTACATGTCGGACGTACTTAGCAAAAAGTCAAAAATTTTTGACTTCCATCGGACATGTCCATCCGCCTTGATTTCTTGCACACGAACGATACTACATGTGTGATGACTTGACAGGTCGGATGGACATGTAGTATCGTTTGAGGGCCCCTAAAGAAACCTCGTTCGTTCGCTCGGTTTAAACACTTTGCCCGAACGAACAGTGTTCGCTATAAATTTATCGCAAACGATGTTTGCCTGGTGTAAACAGTAAATTAGGGCGAACGAACGAAGATTCCCTTGTTCGCTCTGCTCGAACAAGCTTCGATCTTTTTGGGCGAATCCGGTGTTGCGCTGTGTTTAAAAACAGAAAAGTATCAAATAGGAGTAGCTTAAGAGAATAATTTATGAAAAGCACTAAAATATGTAGTAATTTATGTTTTATGTTTTTTAAAGTGTTCTATTAATTTTCGCTGCAATATAATTGTGTTGTGTAAAGGACCAAATTAAGTTTTTTAAGCAGAAAAAACCCTACATTTAAAGTTTCTTTTTAAAGCGACTGTTTATTTGAGGTAATTTTCTTTTTAATAATAACTATATAGCTTTTAATGAAAATTTTGAGTTAATGGTGTAAGGAACCAAATTTCTACTAAATTTGACCTTGCATATTTTGTCATACTATTCTACTTTTCTTTTTTTTAGTTCACGACTGGGCCGCTCTCTAGCGAATGACCAGCGATCTGTCCCAGTAGGGATCATATAGTCATCAGACCAACAACACCCCAAGTGTTTCCACAGGAAAGGGTCGACCGGGGTGCCTTCATAACAGCTTAGTGCTCGCCCAGCCAGACAAGACGTTGCGCCATCGAAGGCTTGAATACAACGTGGTGGTCTGGGCCCGCACGGCATACAAATGAAATCAATTCGTATTTTTAAATTAATAATGAAATCCAATTAAATGAAAGAAATGGAATAAAATATATACTTCGTTTAATTAAGTTGAATTCTATTTGATACACAGTTGGTTACCACGTCAGGCTACATTATTCAATCCGTGATTAAGAGAATAAACTCATTAATTCAGTATTACTCCCGTTAATTTAAATTTAACACTCAGGAAGTGAACTCATTCATGCATATATGCTGACGGGGTAAGCACCAACCAGAATACTTGCATAACCTGGGAAGTAGTTAATAGGATTAGTAGTTAATAATATTAAATAAATAAGGCGTCTATCCTAGGGGAAAAGTTTATGTAAAATTAAGCCGAAAGGCAAAGTAGGTTAATAAAGTTAGATAAGAATAATAACCTAAGTGAATAAAACCTAAGTGGTAGTAACTAAGTTTAGAAGGTAAGATTGCTAGTGATAGGCGTAGGTTAACCTGCAGTAGAATAACATTAAACATCAAGGTACAATTGATTAAAGAAAACTTGCCCAACACATTACCTTTCAGGAAGTCGACCTTATTTTCCCTACAGGGGTACTGCTCTCTTTAATAATATGTTTTTCTTTCATGTACTAAAGGTTTTATGGCTTAACGGACAGACTTGGTGACAAACAACCAGCTGCCAAGCAACGGAGAAATCACGCGAGGTTCTAGACGAATCGAATACGTACAATGCCAGGAAGAAGCATATCGCCATACCAAGAGAGAGCGAGTATAAAATGCGAGACTTAGAAGGAATCGGGGTCAGTTTGTTTTAGTGCGCGTGGAGATCGGACGTACGATTCTAAGTTTTCGTTGGTGGCAGGAAGTTAACTGCCCGCACCAACCAGCAAACGATTTAGCGTCAACGGAGACGACGACAGCAACGACAACAGCAGCGTCAACAGCGACGGCAACCATAGCGGAAATTTCAACGTTCACACCGACGTCAACAGCGACGTCGACAGCAACGTCAACTGCGACGCCAACCGCAGCGTCAACAGAGGCGGCTACAGCAACGTCAACAGCGACGTCGACAACCGAGCGTCGACAGCGATTGGTCAACGGAAAACGCCGAAGACGACAACACATCGACCGAGTGTCGGACAGCAAAAGTATCATTTGATTTCTTGCATTTAAACTTATAATTATATTTTTTTTTTCTTAATTAACTATAAAGATATTTGACATTTGATTATTAGTTGTACTAAGTGATAATTCCATAATCGGGTTTAGGGTCGGTCAAGGGAACGTGACCTTAGTGGGTAGGAAAAGGCATAATAGAGCGATAGCCAAGGAGTCATCTAGTGTTGCAGTAAGGGCGAGAATGGCCTAACAAATCGCGACGCGCTAACCTCTCATCCAAATAACATAAACTCGTAGAATATAACATCTAACGCGAATACGGCCGTGTCAGTGGCGTAAGCTTGGAGATCACCATACCCTGGCGCGACCGTCGCCATTCCTATAACCGACCGCGAATTGTAACATAACAGAAATCGGTAATACGAGTGAATAATTTAAAGGCTAGGCGCGAGTTGGGTCCAGGTAAAACCTTGGGGATCACCATAACTGGGCTCAACGATAAAAACATCTAACGCGAATACGGCCGTGTCAGTGGCGTAAGCTTGGGGATCACCATACCCTGGCATGACCGTGCCCATTCCTATAACCGACCGCGAATTTTAACATAACAGAAATCGGTAATACGAGTGAATAATTTAAAGGCTAGGCGCGAGTTGGGTCCAGGCGAAACCTTGGGGATCACCATAACTGGGCTCATCGATAAAAACATCTAACGCGAATACGGCCGTGTCAGTGGCGTAAGCTTGGGGATTACCATACCCTGGCACGACCGTGCCCATTCCTATAACCGACCGTGAATTGTAACATAACAAAAATCGATAATACGAGTGAATAATTTAAAGGCTAGGCGCGAGTTGGGTCCAGGTAAAACCTTGGGGATCACCATAACTGGGCTCAACGATAAAAACATCTAACGCGAATACGGCCGTGTCAGTGGCGTAAGCTTGGGGATCACCATACCCTGGCACGACCGTGCCCATTCCTATAATCGACCGCGAATTGCAACATAACAGAAATCGGTAATACGAGTAAATAATTTAAAGGCTAGGCGCGAGTTGGGTCCAGGTAAAATCTTGGGGATCACCATAACTGGACTCAACGATAAAAACATCTAACGCGAATACGGCCGTGTCAGTGGCGTAAGCTTGGGGATCACCATACCATGGCACGACCGTGCCCTTTCCTATAACCAACCGCGACTGGTAATCTAACAGAAATCGGTAATACGGGCACGAACCAAACGTAGTAAGAATCGCGCCGAAGTACCTATCAGGTGGCGATCATATAGAGGGGGTCGGACCTAGATAGAAGGGTCAATAAGCCATACAGGCGAGGCGGGTCACAGAATTAGAAGCTTTAGGTTAAGTTTAGCCGTAGTTAACTAGGGTAATTTTAAGTTAGTCATAAGTCCAGTTGTGAATTGTTAAATAAAGAACACTACTGAAATCGGAGACTACCTGAGTTTGATTTGGCGTCGAAAATAGAAATAATTGTGGCGGACCTCGGATCCGGCGAGCGCATCCTCGGTAAAAATTTAGGTCCTTACAATGGCGCCCGAGCAGGGACGCCAAATCAAATCAGACTAGGTAGCCAAACTAAAGACTTGGCCAGTCGATGCGGTGGTTTGTTTTTCAAGTCATAACTGGATAGCGTAGGAAGTGAAAACAAACAGTCTGCTGATTTAGCGTAAATAACCAAACTAAGTCATAATCAAAAGCGACTACAGGAAAAAAAAACTAAATATTTTCTTAAAAGGAAAGGAAAACCTTTTAAACAATTGGGTTTTGTTTTGAATAAATGAACATTTAATGAATTATATACCAACTGAGTGTCGTGAGGTAAATAAATACGTGAACGAAATCAGTAACACAGCGAATAAAAGATATGTGAAGTAGGTTGAGAATTGTATTCAATCTTCATACGTAGGTATTATTTGATGCTAAGGTAATCTAACACACTACTCATTCGAAGTGAGACTTGAGGAAATTTATGAATGAGTGTGAAGGAAATTTACAAGTTTAAATTCATATAATCAAGTAAACGTGATGAAATTATATTTTCAAAGCGGAGGTAGCTAAGAAGGCTACCCGTTCGACACCTTGATAACATACATTCTTAAAGAAAATTTGAATAATTTAGTTGTCATAAACTACGTAATATAGAATTTTTTTTTATATACGTATATTGATTTTAAATGAAAACCTTTTCACTAATATTGGAATCACGGATTCAAAGGTGACTAACCCTACTCTTAGGTTCGTCCACAAACGTCATTAGCTTCTTCTAACAGCTAAGGGCAGGGTGTTAAAATAATAAACCTCGCGAAGTAAACGCGGCTGGTCAAGGACGTCGAGCAGTGATCCAAAGCGGCCAAACTGAACCGCGATCACAATTCGACGCCACTGGAGCGCGAACTAGTCGTGAACCGTCCAGAAAGTTTACATATGTGTAGCGTTCGGGAGCCTGAAAATTGGTACCGGCCCAAGAGTTAATTGACAACCATAAAGTTGAACAACAATTGTGAAAATTCTTTTTCAATTTAACCGACATCGGATCGGTAGCGTCCTAAGGGATTAACCGGCCACTGTTGCGTTTGCCAGAACCCGACGCTGCCAACTGTGTAACGAAAATTTAAAAAAAAAAAATTTTTCGTCAAGATATACATATAAGGCGCTAGTAGCAAACGAACTAGACGCAGACTCATCTAACTGATTAGTCATTACCCATTACAAGTTAAAAATTCAATGATAAGCTAAACCGGTTGTTCGGCTGAGTAACCCTTACCAACCCCGAGAATTAAAACCCTGGCCCACTGATTCAACCAAGCAGCCGCGACAAGTTCACGAGAAGGTCGTCAAATTGTCAAAGCGGGATTTAGTGCAAAGTTACTAAACAGAATTTAGCTAGGCTGGCTGAACCCTATAACAAAGGGCCAGAATTCAAGGAGGGCCTCACCCAGTCGAATAATCCTTAACGACATGGTGGTCCAAGATAACCGAACCACATACTACTGATAAATAAATAAATTAAATATTTTCCTAAAGAAAAATAATAGAGAATTCAGTTTCCTTAACTTAAACTATTTGAATTTGGTTTCAGCACAACCCAAAACGAATAATAAAATTTCAAAACTGAAGCCAAGCTGTACCAGCAGCAATTGAGTAGATAGGTACCCTTACATCCTCCACCAAGCGTCACGGGAGGTGAACTACGGCAATTGCAAATCAACGATATCAATATAATACTGCCGCGTCTTCACCATGGTAAAAACTTCATGGATATACTCGCTGCGCAAGGACGACTTACTCCTGTACGCCGACGAGTTCGGGTTTAATGCAGAAGGTATAGTCGAAGAGTTACGAAAAAGATTTGTGGCCGCAGTGGCTGACGTAGAAGAAGACGCGTCGCTACTCAAACGACTGGAAGAACTGGAAGTGAAACATGCCGACAAGCGGGCCACATCACCACGTCCAGGCACAGCCGTCCCTACGAGCGACGTCACGCCGCCGAAGGAGAGTTCCATAATAACACCCTCTTTTGAGTCCAGACGAATAGAGGATCGGCCGAGGCCACCTCCTGCACAACCAATGCCCACCAATATGGCCACGGCACCTATGAATAAAGTAGCCATCCAGTTGGCTGTTCCCGAGAGACCGATCAGCAGAGATTACCATCGAGACACAGCGTACGGTGGGGTCATCGACCAGGTCCGCCGATGGACAGTACGGTTTGACGGTAGTCAAGCGCCGTTGAGTTTCATCGAACGTCTCGAAGAATTGGTAGGCGTCTATGGGCTCGACCCGGATCATCTACCCCGGACGATGCCGGAATTACTGAAGGAGAACGCTTTAGTATGGTGGCGCAACAACCGGGAGGTCAACGAGTCCTGGAACGCCTTCAAGGAAAAGTTCCTGAAATACTTCTTGCCAGTGCGTTTTTTTGAACGCCTCGAGGACCAGATCCGGAGCCGAACGCAGAGGCCACGCGAGTGCTTTAAGGAGTATAGCCTAGACATCCTCGACTTGATGCGGCATGCCAACTACACCCCTACTCAGAGACTAGAGCGAGTATACCGGAACTCAAGCCATGAATACCAGCTGTACATCCGGCGTAAGGATTTCATGACATTTGATGAGCTACTATCGATGGCGGAGGACTACGAGATCCTGCGTGGTGAAGGTAATCCAACTCGTGCACTGCAGCCATTTGGAAATGGACTACCACGCCAGGCCTTTCAGAATCAACAGCGACGAAGAGGGATAACATTCTACCCTGAAGAAAATATTCCAGAACCCAGCCGGAGTCAGCCGGAGGAATATGACGTTACGAATTCCCCCCAGCCGTGTATGGTCTGCGGTCAACGGGGCCACCTGCCTAAGCACTGCTGGAATAAACAGGTTATCACCGGATGCGAGTGCAACCGTCACGAACGGATAAACACAACGCACGGATCTGGCCCTACCTCGGGAAACGACGACAGGCACGCCCTCGACGGAGGCGAGAGCGCGGCCGAACATCCACCTCCAATACATCATTAAAAACTTTACAGTCCGATGAACGCCACATTTTCGCTCGCGTCCAAGCCGGACCATACCACCTAAATGCGACAATTGACACCGGAGCCACGCGTAGCTTCGTGAGTCAAATACTAGGAGCTAAACTCCAAACGCCCTACAACCAAAGGATCACCTCCACGAACGTACGCCTAGCGGATGGATCAGTAAAATCAGTGACCAAGAGTCTACTCATCGACATCACCTTAGGATCCAGAACATGCAAGATACCGCTACTAATCCTACCAGGAGTGGCTGATGATTTGTTACTGGGCATGGATTTCCTAGTAAAAGCCAACGCCAAGCTGAGCTGTGGTGGTCACACCCTGACGCTACGCCCCACCGTAGCTACCATCGACGAAGAACCAGCCTGTACATCAATGTCCGAGGTACCGGACGTAGTGACACCGTCACTGGACAAATTCCTACATGATGAACTGCAAAAATTTGAAAGCTTAAAAGGCCCAGCCCGAGTCACCCCGCATAAGATAGTGATGTTGGACGACCGGCCTTTAAAACAGCGGTATTTCCCTCGGAACCCGGCGATGCAGGAAATAATAAATAAAAAGGTTGACGAACTACTGGAGAAGGGGTGCATCGAGCCGTCACACAGCCCACACAGCGCACCAATCGTGTTGGTGCGGAAGAAGACAGGTACCTGGAGGCTTTGCGTCGACTACCGCCAGTTAAATGCGAAATCGAAGCCCGACGCATACCCCCTACCCCGCATCCATCACATATTAGACCGTTTGCGGAATGCACGATTCATCAGTAGCCTCGATTTGAAAAATGGCTACTGGCAGGTACCCATGGACCCAGACAGCAAACAGTTCACGGCTTTTACGGTACCAGGACGTGGTCTATTTCAGTGGCGAGTGATGCCGTTCGGCCTCCACTCGGCGCCGGCCACTTTTCAGAGGGCCCTCGACAAAGTAATTGGTCCAGAACTCGAACCATTTGCTTTCGCTTACCTCGATGACATCATTGTCACAGGCAGCACGAAAGAGGAGCATCTTCGAAATCTGAAGGAGGTTTTCCGTCGACTGCGCGAGGCCAACCTTAAGCTAAATATTGAAAAGTGCGAATTTTTTAAAGCGGAGACAAAATACCTCGGTCACGTTGTCAGTGGTGACGGCATTCACACTGACCCCGATAAGGTAGCAGCTATAAAAATGCTCACACTTCCAACCAACCTGAAAGAACTACGCAGCTATCTGGGAGTCGCCTCATGGTACCGCCGGTTTGTCCCGGATTTCGTCACAATCACCCACCCTATGACGCTACTATTGAAAAAGGGCAAACACTGGCGCTGGGGGCCGGAACAGCAAGCAGCGTTCGAAGCCCTAAAAGAGAAGTTAACCGAGGCACCAGTCCTAGCCTGCCCTGATTTCAACAAGACTTTCGTTTTACAAACCGACGCTAGTGACTACGGCCTAGGCGCCGTGCTGACTCAAAACTTCGATGGAGTTGAGAGAGTGATCGCCTACGCGAGCCGACATCTGATCCAGGCCGAGAAAAATTACAGCCCGACGGAAAAGGAATGTCTCGCTCTCGTCTGGGGCATCCGGAAAATGCGATGTTACCTCGAGGGTTATAAGTTCGTCGTGATCACGGACCATCTGTCATTAAAGTGGTTGAACTCCATAGAGAGCCCGTCAGGACGCATAGCGCGATGGGCGCTAGAATTACAACAATACAATTTTGAAGTTCAATACCGACGAGGTAAACTCAACGTGGTAGCCGACGCACTATCTCGCCGCCCGTTAGAAGATCTACGCCAGACAGCTAGCAACATAGAAGTGACACCGCATTGCCCGTGGCTGGAGCGGCGAAAAATGGAGGTACGCGAAAACCCAACCAAATTTTCAGATTATATGGAAGAGGATGGCCAGCTGTACAGACACATCCCAAACCAAATCGGTGACGAGGAGGCCGCCCCCTGGAAATTGTGCGTCCCTACCCAGCTTCGACAACGGGTCATGAGGGAAAATCATGACCAACCCAGCGCCGGACACTTAGGTGTGCGCAAGACAATTGCACGAGTCACCAGCAAGTACTACTGGCCCGGACTTTTCCGAGACGTCAGCCGCTATGTACGGCGATGTGAAATCTGTCAACGGTACAAAGTGAGTCAACAGGCTCCGGCAGGCCAAATGCTGTCACGTATTGCCGAAGAACCATGGTCTGTCATATGCGCTGATTTCATTGGACCCTTACCGCGCTCGAAACATGGCAATACGACCATCCTGGTCCTCTACGATAAATTTAGCAAATGGACCGAAGTCGTAGCATTACGCAAAGCCACAAGTGATAACCTGAAGCTACTCAACTACATAAATTTTCAAACTCGTCCGCCACAAGCTCAGTCAAGCTACGCGCGATCAAGCACGTCACTATAACTTGCGCAGGCGCGATTGGAAACCAAACGTAGGCGACAGCGTGCTGATCAAACAACACCACCTTTCCAGCGCAGTCAACAGCTTCGCGGCCAAACTAGCGCCGAAGTTCGAAGGACCTTTCGTCGTCACTGGCTATGTCTCTCCCGTCATTATTCAGGTTCGCAAGAAAGGCGAAACACGCATACGGAATGTACATGTAAGCGAGCTAAAAGAGTATCACAGCGAGGCACCTGCGACCACATAAGTAAATAAAATTGTAAATTTTGAAAAAAAAGTGGCTGCAACCACGGTTAAAACTGCCAAAAGTGGCTGCAACCACGGTAAAAACTGCCAAAAGTGGCTGCAACCACGGTAAAAACTGCCAAAAGTGGCTGCAACCACGGTAAAAACTGCCAAAAGTGGCTGCAACCACTGTAAAAACTGCCAAAAGTGGCTGCAACCACGGCAAAATACTGCAAACCCGCGGCGGCGACCGCGTGAACAACAGCGGACGACAACATCCGCCAAACCAACGGTAGGCGCGTCAAGAGGAGAAACCATCGGATGCTCAGAGTAGTATCACTGAAAGAGAAGTAACCCATGACCCCACCCACCAACGCTGGCAGCAGTCACCAATTACAGCCAAATGCCATCGCAAAGCAGCGTATACAGAACGCAACAGCGACGAGAATTCGCACAAGCAAATCAATCAGACACCGCACAAGGCGGAATCTGCAGTTAAGATCACGGCCACAAGCCAAACCCAGTCAACATACCATACGCATGGAAAGGCCAAACAATATTCACGTCCCACCACTACTCACTAGGACGGTACTCTTCACCAAACGCATCACGGGCAAAATTACCAGGTAACCGCTCTCCTTTTAAAATAAAATATTTTAAATTGTAAATAAAAACTGCGTGGCATATAATTAAAAAAATCTTCAACCGAGAGCATATGTTGTTGTAATCGGCATGTAGGGTGTTTCGGCTCCCATTAGCGCCAGGGCTAATAGTATCCCCTTTAAGATGCGTAAATTACATAATTAGATCATCAAGTAAACGTTATGTCCACTCTTTCACAGTCGACTTCGACGAACCGTCGTCCAACATCACCCGAGCTGTCTATCAAACACGAGGTTTGGTCTATACAGAAAACCAAAGGTTAGTGTGAACCCACCATAGCCAAATATCTAGTTGCGAAAAATGCGCATTGCACAGATATAGCAACCCCATTTGATTCAAACTAACATCGTTAATTTTTCAAGCCAACTGAAAACTAGTGTTTTTACAGCGTGTGATAAAAGTTACGATTTTCAAGCGAAAACTATTTATAACGACGAAGCAAATTATGCAAGAAGACGAGGAGAGTGTTAATCTCGAAGAAGAGTGTCGTCGTGTCGAGCACCTGGAACCCTCCAGCTCCACGAAATATTCAGGCGGTCCGAGTAGCAAAGGAGTAAAGATAGCCAAGCCGGCGACGGCGGCGCAAATAAATCAGCGAGCAATGGTCCAGGAGAAGCACATTGCCATAGCGGCCCCTGAACTCGTCATCACGACCTACCCGGATGGCCCAGGCGGCGTCACCATTCGCATATGCGATTACATGTGTCTCGAGGTCGGCCTATTTGTCAACGATGTCGTCATCGAATTTTATCTAAAGTGGCTGCACGACCAGCAAACTACGCAGATGCGAGCCGACACGCATATTTTCAGTAGCCACTTCTACAGTCTACTGGCTCAGCCCGTACCCCCAGCAAACGTGCCCGAACGAAAACAAAGAATTCGTCGTTGGACGCGGAAGGTG
Organism: Dichetophora obliterata; assembly: GCA_963920525.1. Taxonomy (NCBI): domain Eukaryota; kingdom Metazoa; phylum Arthropoda; class Insecta; order Diptera; family Sciomyzidae; genus Dichetophora; species Dichetophora obliterata. Next base: position 2,865,564 of record OY986440.1, read on the forward strand.
CAGTTAGTACACAAGCGTTACATCGTAGTCCCCATAAACGAAGCGTTCCACTGGTATGTAGCCATAGTTTGCTTAAAGCAAAAACCAAGCTACACGAAACAACGTGGGTGTATCTGGATTCTTGACTCCTACGCCAATGCATCCCGAGCTCACGTGGCTCCGATACTACGACGCTACGTACAGGAGGAATGGCAAGCAGCATACGTCGAGGACGCACCAACGCCATGGGATGATGAAGACCTGCCCTGCTACGAGATAGCTATACCGCAGCAAACCAACAGCAGCGACTGTGGCGCATTCTTGCTGCACGTCGTTGAAACATTTTTCAAAGACCCTGCACGCGATCTTCGGGAAACAAGTCTACGCACGTGGTTCACACCCAGCAGCGCCTCGTACAAGCGTACCGAAGTGGCAAATTTAATTCAGCGGCATGCGAAGAAACAGCTGCAGGGCCTGCTACCAGAGCTATACTTGCCACCTCTCATCGATGAAGGACCAAGCGATGGGCAATACCATCACCCTGTGCCAAGTACCAGAACAAAGAAATCGCAAACAGCACCACGACGGCTACGGCGTGATAGCAGCAGCAGCGGCACATCCGACGATTCGGACAGCGACAGTAGCAGCAGTAGCAGCAGTAGCAGCAGCAGCAGCAGCAGCAACAGTACCAAGAGCGGTGAAAGCGGAAGTACGAACAGCATCGGCACCAAAAGTGGCAGCGCAGTAGCAACCAGCCCTATGAGCGTCAGCTTGGTGGTGAATCCACAGTCACCCAAGCGTCAGCAACCCACACCACCTCCGGCGGCATTACAGCCAGAGCATCAACAGCCGAAAACGCCCAGCATAGCTCAAATAAAAGAAGCAATCGGGGCCCGACTACAAAATGCGCAAGGAAGGCGCATGAGATTTTGGGTCGACATCTAACAGCACCGATATCGCGTAACCATCGCCCGCGACGGTGAGATCAGCATGGTTTCGCACCCCCCGAAGTGAGGAGGAGATGTAAGGAACCAAATTTCTACTAAATTTGACCTTACATATTTTGTCATACTATTCTACTTTTCTTTTTTTTAGTTCACGACTGGGTCGCTCTCTAGCGAATGACCAGCGATCTGTCCCAGTAGGGATCATATAGTCATCAGACCAACAACACCCCAAGTGTTTCCACAGGAAAGGGTCGACCGGGGCGCCTTCATAACAGCTTAGTGCTCGCCCAGCCAGACAAGACGTTGCGCCATCGAAGGCTTGAATACAACGTGGTGGTCTGGGCCCGCACGGCATACAAATGAAATCAATTCGTATTTTTAAATTAATAATGAAATCCAATTAAATGAAAGAAATGGAATAAAATATATACTTCGTTTAATTAAGTTGAATTCTATTTGATACACAGTTGGTTACCACGTCAGGCTACATTATTCAATCCGTGATTAAGAGAATAAACTCATTAATTCAGTATTACTCCCGTTAATTTAATTTTAACACTCAGGAAGTGAACTCATTCATGCATATATGCTGACGGGGTAAGCACCAACCAGAATACTTGCATAACCTGGGAAGTAGTTAATAGGATTAGTAGTTAATAATATTAAATAAATAAGGCGTCTATCCTAGGGGAAAAGTTTATGTAAAATTAAGCCGAAAGGCAAAGTAGGTTAATAAAGTTAGATAAGAATAATAACCTAAGTGAATAAAACCTAAGTGGTAGTAAGACCCCTTTTATATTGGTCAAGACTTGAAGTCAAGTTTCAGAGTTTGTAGGCAATTCGCCGCACATCGGAAGCGACGGAAGGGAAAAAGAAACTTGAAGCTGTACCGGCAATTTTTCGGGTTTTTTCGTGTTCCTTTTGCTATTTTCGCGTTGTTGACAGTGCTTTTTATTTTATTTTTCGCATATCAATGTGAGTTTGCTAGACTTCGGTTGCATTAAAATTGTTTTGCATTTAATATAATTTAATTTTGCATTAAATTTTTAAGCAAAAACGTTTTGTTAACTTCCATCGTGGTAAAAAATAAAATTCAGTTTGCAAATTTCTATAAACTATAATTCATTTGCTTGCTACCTATCTCGTTTTATTTTTAGAAAACAAGGAAAGAAGACAAGAACTTGAATTCAAGTCTTGAACAATGTGAAAGCTTTCGTCAAGTTCAAAAGAGAACGTCAAAAAAACTTGACTTCAAGTTTTGATCAATGTAAAAGGGGTCTAACTAAGTTTAGAAGGTAAGATTGCTAGTGATAGGCGTAGGTTAACCTGCAGTAGAATAACATTAAACATCAAGGTACAATTGATTAAAGAAAACTTGCCCAACACATTACCTTTCAGGAAGTCGACCTTATTTTCCCTACAGGGGTACTGCTCTCTTTAATAATATGTTTTTCTTTCATGTACTAATGGTTTTATGGCTTAACGGACAGACTTGGTGACAAACAACCAGCTGCCAAGCAACGGAGAAATCACGCGAGGTTCTAGACGAATCGAATACGTACAATGCCAGGAAGAAGCATATCGCCATACCAAGAGAGAGCGAGTATAAAAGGCGAGACTTAGAAGGAATCGGGGTCAGTTTGTTTTAGTGCGCGTGGAGATCGGACGTACGATTCTAAGTTTTCGTTGGTGGCAGGAAGTTAACTGCCCGCATCAACCAGCAAACGATTTAGCGTCAACGGAGACGGCGACAGCAACGACAACAGCAACGTCAACAGCGACGGCAACCACAGCGGAAATTTCAACGTTCACACCGACGTCAACAGCGACGTCGACAGCAACGTCAACTGCGACGCCAACCGCAGCGTCAACAGAGGCGGCTACAGCAACGTCAACAGCGACGTCGACAACCGAGCGTCGACAGCGATTGGTCAACGGAAAACGCCGACGACGACAACACATCGACCGAGTGTCGGACACCAAAAGTATCATTTGATTTCTTGCATTTAAACTTATAATTATATTTTTTTTTTTCTTAATTAACTATAAAGATATTTGACATTTGATTATTAGTTGTACTAAGTGATAATTCCATAATCGGGTTTAGGGCCGGTCAAGGGAACGTGACCTTAGTGGGTAGGAAAAGGCTTAATAGAGCGATAGCCAAGGAGTCATCTAGTGTTGCAGTGAGGGCGAGAATGGCCTAACAAATCGCGACGCGCTAACCTCTCATCCAAATAACATAAACTCGTAGAATATAACATCTAACGCGAATACGGCCGTGTCAGTGGCGTAAGCTTGGGGATCACCATACCCTGGCGCGACCGTCGCCATTCCTATAACCGACCGCGAATTGTAACATAACAGAAATCGGTAATACGAGTGAATAATTTAAAGGCTAGGCGCGAGTTGGGTCCAGGTAAAACCTTGGGATCACCATAACTGGGCTCAACGATAAAAACATCTAACGCGAATACGGCCGTGTCAGTGGCGTAAGCTTGGGGATCACCATACCCTGGCATGACCGTGCCCATTCCTATAACCGACCGCGAATTTTAACATAACAGAAATCGGTAATACGAGTGAATAATTTAAAGGCTTGGCGCGAGTTGGGTCCAGGCGAAACCTTGGGGATCACCATAACTGGGCTCATCGATAAAAACATCTAACGCGAATACGGCCGTGTCAGTGGCGTAAGCTTGGGGATTACCATACCCTGGCACGACCGTGCCCATTCCTATAACCGACCGTGAATTGTAACATAACAAAAATCGATAATACGAGTGAATAATTTAAAGGCTAGGCGCGAGTTGGGTCCAGGTAAAACCTTGGGGATCACCATAACTGGGCTCAACGATAAAAACATCTAACGCGAATACGGCCGTGTCAGTGGCGTAAGCTTGGGGATCACCATACCCTGGCACGACCGTGCCCTTTCCTATAACCAACCGCGACTGGTAATCTAACAGAAATCGGTAATACGGGCACGAACCAAACGTAGTAAGAATCGCGCCGAAGTACCTATCAGGTGGCGATCATATAGAGGGGGTCGGACCTAGATAGAAGGGTCAATAAGCCACACAGGCAAGGCGGGTCACAGAATTAGAAGCTTTAGGTTAAGTTTAGCCGTAGTTAACTAGGGTAATTTTAAGTTAGTCATAAGTCCAGTTGTGAATTGTTAAATAAAGAACACTACTGAAATCGGAGACTACCTGAGTTTGATTTGGCGTCGAAAATAGAAATAATTGTGGCGGACCTCGGATCCGGCGAGTGCATCCTCGGTAAAAATTTAGGTCCTTACAATGGATAGCAAGTATTATATAATATAGCAGGATTCCGCAAAAGCTCTATTCAAATAAAATAAAAAATGTTTTAGGTTCTGCTGAAACTTTTTGAGTTTTTAATCGAAGATTTTAGAAAAATGTGGATATTAACCAAAATGGTAGTTGAAAATTCGATTGGTGACTAAAAGCAATTCTTTAAAGTTATAACATTAAAAGTATTTCTCTAAAATAAAAATCGAACGACTAAACTACCAATTGTGTTTGCTTAATAAATGCATACAATTTGGTAGCAATTTTTACTTGACTTAAAATTTAAGAAATTTATTGACACACGAAAAATGTGAAAACATTTAATTTTTGTTCGTTGAAAAACTTAAATGGGCCCTTAAGTTTAACACACGTCTTTTCTATAATAACTAATACGAGTAATATATTGTTATGGAGTGGCAAGCCATTTTTTGTTGAGAAACGGAGTATAAGTTTAAGTACTAATATAAAAAAAAAATTATCAACCCTGCATTTATTGATGTTCGGCCAAATGCACAAATTGCTGTTTATACCGCCGGAACGTACAAGATGGCGGCGAATGTTTGTTTGCGATTGATGTTCGTGCGGTCTTAACAGTACTCCGAACGAAGTACGCGAATTGCAATAAATTGTTCGCGATAAATTTTTCGTTCGTTTAAGCGGTCTAAACCCACAGTAAGATCAGAAATAGAGCTAGAAATCGAGCTGGTTTTAATTTTTGTTTTTGTTTTGTGAATAAAATAGAGCCGCGCTCTAGATCAACGACCACGGGAATGCAGCTATTGAATGCAGCGAAACTATCTAGCTGATAGACCTCAGTTTGCGGTGAATGTCAAAAACAATAGCTCTCTGGAAACCTGCCGGTATGGAGTGCCTCAAGGAAGCGTCTTAGGACCAATGCTCTTCCTCATCTTCATCAATGATATGCAAAACATTAATCTTTATGGGAAGTTATTTTTGTTTGCTGATGACATCCCGTTGTTCTATCCATCTTACTCACGTCTTGCATTGAAGACACATATTGAACATGAAGTAACAATTCTAAATGAATTTTTTCGATTTAATCGCATCTCACTGAATGCTGATAAAACCCAATTTATCATATTCTCGCCACGACGCAAGACAATTAACAATTGTGTTCTCAACATAAATGTCGTAGACGTTGTAGAGGAAACCTGCGTAAAATTGTTAGGACTTACAATGACTAGTAATCTGAACTGGAATGAGCACATTTTCACGTTGCAGCGCAAGGTTTCATCCGGAAAATTCTCAGTCGACACGAAACTCACTATCTACATGTCTCTAGTTCACTCGCACCTAACATACATGCCTATGTGTTGTGCGTACAAAAACACAGCTGAACTCAATAAGCTGCAGCGCCTGCAGAACAAGTCCATAAAAGCCGTTTTTAATTTACATCCGCGATTCACCACTCGACAGCTGTACAGCCCGACATTTGGAGATATCTTGCCAGTCACGTCTCTCCATAAGTACCAACTCACTCTTCAGGTATTTAAAAACTTAAGGAACATCAACTACAATACTACGCAGCTGACAACGCGAACACATAGCTTCAATACCAGGAATAGATCCGATTTAGTAGCGGCGAGAAGCAAATTCGAGGTGACCAAGCAGCGATACCTGTACGCAGGCCCGACAGCCTATAATAGTTTACCATCCGTATGTAAGAACGCAACTTCTCTAGGCTTATTCAAACGCGAACTAAAGAGATACCTGATTGATTTAATTTAATCTAATTTAAAACTGTTCATATGTAAATATTGTATATATACTTAGTATTATAAATATAAAGTATTAACGTGAATTATAACATGCCAATGTAGCATGCTCCGTCAAAGCTCTTTACCTTAGCAATGGAGCTCAATGTAATAATTGTATGAATTCAAATCTAATAAATAAATACTACTTTTTTTTAAAAAAAAAAGAATGTTAATGTTTTTTTCAATCTATATGTCGACCTATATGTAGCTAAAATGAAATAAATTTGCAATTTTTCATATTTGTATTTTGTTGACTGGTCGTGAAGTTTCTTTTAATGCCTCCACTTGAGATCTTGCTACCAGGCAAACAAAAAACATAGCAAGCAAAGTGCTGTTTATTTTCCGCCACCAATTTGGTTCATCCCCTCTAACGTTGCGCAACCGATGTGATACTGCTCTTCTCTGCTCATCGTTGTAGTAAATTTGCTTGGTAATTGTTGTTGTAAATGTATTTTAGTTCAGCTACAGATATACATGTACATTGACAGAAAAACAGTAAATATCCTTCATGATTTCTTTATGAAGGAACGATTTGTCAGCAGATAAACTTATTGATGGTTGCTTGTTGCCATAGTTGAATTAGACAAGGTAGTGTAAGGGCTGAATGTGTTCTCTTTCTAAGTGACCATAACTGGCAAACTCATCCATTTTGATATATTTGCCAATTCTTGCTTTCATATTGCATTCTCATTGGTTGCAGATTTTGCATGAAATATCAACTTCGTTTTGACAGTTTCACAGGTCACCGGCTCTCCGCCCTAACACTACCTTGTTTAATTTTGCCATGCTTGCTGCATTTGCTGAGCGCCTGGTAGCCAATATCCAAGAGCGTGTATTTGAGTTTCATGACCCACATAAAAACATTTGTAGTTTTATAAATGTTGCCAGCATATTCTCTGACTGGGTCATGGGATATGGTATAATAAGTAATAGGTAGGAGTGACATTTCGTGTTTCGACCATCGAATGTCAAGCAAAAGAAAACAAAATAGAGAACGTGTGACACACGCATTGGCTCATTCAGAGGAGTCACCTGCTGTAATTTGATCATTTAATTGCAAAGGTTTCTCACTCAAATTTAAAAAAAAACAGTTGCCAACTATTGACTCCGCTGAAAGCTGCCAATGTGTGTGACACACGAACTTTATACTGTTTTCTTTTGTTTGAAATTGCAGCTCGTGAGAAAATAAGTAGTTGTCAAGGCTACCTAATAATAATTTTATCATGAATGGGACTGCATCGTCCAAAATGTTTTGTTTCTTATTTCAGCTACCATAAGCCTATAGTATCTTTTTTAAAAATACAATGCAATGATTAATGACGCAAACAGTGAAAATAATGTAAATTAAATTCAATGAAATATATGTAAATACAAATTTTATGAATGTGTGCATTATTATGAATTTTAAGTGTATATTAATTATTTCAATAAGTTTATTTATATTTGTGTTTATGTTTTACTTTGTTTTTTATATTAAAACCCATAATTTAAAATATAATGAAGTGATAAAAGATGAAAATAATGTGCATTAATGATAAACCGGATGTACGGATAAACCGAATCGGTGGCAGAAAATAAACTGCACTTTGCTTGCTATGTTTTCTGTTTTCCTTTGTGACGAATCTTTCCGGCCGAGGTATCACTCGCCGGTGTCCAGGGTTCGTGTCTCACAAAACAAAGCCCCGCTGTAGAAATCAAACAAAAGAAAAAAAAAAACTCACGCTTATGTTTTAGTCAAACATACAATGTGTTGTTTATTGTTCTTAGCGAAATTTCGTTTTATCTTAAAATTACGGTGTCTTAAAATTACTTTATGGTTTATTGTAGATATCAGAATAATCAAAAGAAACTTAAAAGGAAATCATTGATGTTTAACAAAACCAAATTGATCTTAAAACTATGGCTGCGAGAGCTAAAAAAAATTCACCTAAAGGCATCTCGCAGCACGGGGCTAACTAAAGCTATCGGGAATTGAAATAACCTAAATTAAAATGTAGCAAGTTACCGCGCGCGGCGTAGCCGAGATATAAAAAAAATAACCTAGAGACATCTCGGAAACGCATTCAACAGTGGGTGGATAACTATGTGGCGAGAACGCGTCGACGGGTTTGTTTGATGTAGCAAGTTACCGAGCGCGGCGCAGCCGAGATATAAAAAAAATAACCTAAAGACATCTCGGAAACGCATTCATCAGTGGGTGGACAGCTGCGTTATGGGAACGCGTCGACGGGCTTGTTTGTCTTGTTTCTCTTCCTCCAACCAAAGAAAACAACTCGGCACGTGCCAGGCGGTGTAGCGTTTATTTACTCAAGTCCCGTTCTGCTGATCGAGTGGCGTGATTTGACGAGCGCAACCTATGTTCTAGCGTGCCGACCACGCGGCGTAACGGTACCCGAAAGTCTCGAAGGGAAAAAGAGAATTCTCAATGTACTAGGTGACGGCCATGACGAAAGACTTAGAAATTTTTCTTAACTAAAAGACTTAGAAAAATATTCTTAAAAATAAGACTTAGAAAATTTTCATGTCGAAAAGACTTAGAAAAATTTTCTTAAAATAAGACTTAGAAAATTTTCATGTCGCAAAGGCTTAGAAAAATTTTATTAAAATAAGACTTAGAAAATTTTCATGTCGAACAGACTTAGAAAAATTTTCTTAAAAAAATGTCCCTGGCGTACTAGGCAACTGCCTTAGCGAAAGACTTCGAAAATTTTTGTGTCCAAAAGACTTAGAAAAATTTTACTTAAAAAAAAAGACTTAGAAAAATTTCGAGTCGAAAAGACTTAGAAAAATTTCGTAAAAAAAAAATGTTCCTGGCGTACTAGGCAACTGCCTTAGCGAAAGACTTAGAAAATTTTTGTGTCCAAAAGACTTAGAAAAATTTTACTTAAAAAAAGACTTAGAAAAATTTCGAGTCGAAAAGACTTAGAAAAATTGCGTAAAAAAAATGTTCCTGGCGTACTAGGCAACTGTCTTAGCGAAAGACTTAGAAAATTTTTGTGTCCAAAAGACTTAGAAAAATTTTATTAAAAAAAGACTTAGAAAAATTTCGAGTCGAAAAGACTTAGAAAAATTTCGTAAAAAAAATGTTCCTGGGGTACTAGGCAACTGCCCTAGCGAAAGACTTAGAAATTATTCGTATCCAAAAGACTTAGAAAAATTTTACTTAAAAAAAAGACTTAGAAAAATTCCGAGAGAAAAATGATCCTGGCGCACTAGGCAACGGCCTTAGCGCAAGAGTTAGAGTTAAACAAAGTTGATGACTTACCTAAGTGGCGGCCGCAGCAAGAATGAATTTTCTTGCACTGGTCGAACATGTAGCCAGCTAAGTTTTTAGTCACCGTGTCAGTGTGGTGGGTTTGGTGTAGGTAGGTTTTGCTATACATGATGGCGGTGGTACTCAACTTAGTGCAGTGTTGGTAGCCGATAAAAATCCTTTCACCTAGCGATCGTTTACTCGCTGCCTGTTTACTAAGCAATTTGGAATTTTCCCTAGCCTAAACTATCCTCAATAAGATACTATCGGTGTTTACAAATAATCATAGGGTACATATAACTAAAAAAAAATAACTTTAATTTTTTTTCACATCCTCCGCCTTCGGCTTACGTGTGGACGCAAACGAGTGTAAACGACTTACGTCCTCACACCTTGTAGCAATATCTTAAATGCAGGTATTAAAAGAGACTTAAAGACCCATCAAACAAAATATCATATAAAAAAAAATTAAATTTATTTTATTTTAGCTACGGCTCTACATATACATTGAAAGAAAAATTAAATATCCTTTTTGAGGATTATTTTTTATTCAATAGTGCTCCCTGTATTTTATTTTGATATCAACAATATTTAATTTAAATATAATAATATAGTTTGGTGTAGTTATACAATAAGAATGCTTTCTGAATAAAAAATATTTTGAAAGAAATAATCAAAGGTTGAGGGGGTGAAAATATAAAAATTTTTTCCGATTAGCATGAAAATTCTTATATAGCAGTAGGGCGGTCCACGTCAGGAAAAAGTCTTCCAGGGAATACTAATAGTTCACATATACGTTTTCGCTTCGGTCGGCAGTCCCCTCACTGCTATACATTTCTTTTATTTAAAAATACCGGGATCCTGTAAAGACAATCCCGAGATTTAAAGGGGCTCAAATTAGGCGGCAGCCCTATTATTTCAAAATTTTATAATTTTTAAATTCTGACAATAGATTCGGATTCAGCGACCCATTTTTATTCGCAAAAATAAAAAAACAGATGCGCCGCTGGACACACGAGAGAAGCGAAAGTTTTTCGTAGTTTTATACGTTTCATAATTTAATGGTTTTTTTAATAAAAAAAGTTTTTAAATTGAAAAATTTTAACCAGTAAATTTTATTACCTCACATTATTATTTTACATTGATTTTGAATTATTTTAGTAAATGTTAATGAAATTATTGGGTTTTAATATCTATTATATCAAACGTATAATATATAGAGGTAATGTCATCGATATTTCTAGCAAATATTACATCAATAGTTGTCCTAATCTTATTGTGCAAATATTAAGATCGCTAGTCATTCGCAAATTATATTTATCAAAACAGCATTGTTTAAGGCTTAGAATTTTTATGAAACTGGTTTTTTATATTTCAATAGTATAGTCTTTCTGACATTTATGTCCAATTACAATATAATAGAAGTAACGTAATGTGATCTAATATCAGTTGTGAAGTGCGTTCTTTCACTTAATGTTTGAAACAATGCTTTCTTATACAAGTGGTTTTAATAAACGTAACGTAACGTGACGGGACGTATAAACCGTGGATTTTAGATTTCTACGTTACTTTACATAACGTCTTGTCAAAAAACAACTGAACATTGTATTTTCACTTCTACAGCCGTTTTAGTAGGTGTCGAGCCACAGTGTTTCGTCTACATTAATTCTCTTTATACGTCTTTTTCTCGAAACTACTTTTTTCGGCATGGTGTTGTAGAAAAAACCAAAACTATTTAGCCGAATCATCTGAAATATAAAAATTGCTATTCATAACAACGGTGGCTATCGCTGGAACTAGAATCAAAGTTTAAATTAAAAAACATCGTATATTTTACACTTAATAACCGGTAGAAAACAAGCTGTTTTAAAAACTTAATTTTTAAAAGCGCGTCATTCTGTCAATTTTTCATTTTTTTATTCTAGACCACCATCCTTGCCTTAAGTCCCTATGAACATTCATTTCTGAATTCGCAATTAAAATCCACCCGATCAATAGAACCTTGCTACTTTTGATGTTTGGATAGCTAGTGCAAAATGCTTTTTACTACGTTTCCATGGCGAGTTGATCCTAGGTTGGGTTTGCTTCAAGTTGACATAATGGCGTTTCTAGCTCGATAGTGCTTCCATGCACAACATTGAGTCGAGTTGGACTTTTGCCATTCTATTCGCCATTTTTTCTTAGTATAAATGTGTGCATTCAGAAGGTGCAAAATTTACTAAACGTATTGAGTCTTTGATCAGTATAAGTTTCCACTACTTTGTGTGCCTGCTGAACGGTTTGTTACATTTTATGTCAACGCAGTGGCAGAAAAAAATTAAATAACAAATAATCAAGAAAACCCCACTCAACAGTTAAGCAACTATTTCATATTCCGAACGCATCCAATCTAACTCAGTTAAATCTAATAAGTTTCACGGAGTTTCGTGGATTTAACGAAATTCAACTCAACTCGCGTTTCCATGGGAAGTTAATCCCGAGTCAACCTCGATTTAACTCGCCATTAAAACGTAGTATTTGATCGATAATTGTGATCTGCTGCATTATAGCTTCACGCATTCACAATTTAATATGAAGGGCAGCTAACGAGCAATACCTTTAATAAATTCATCTACTGCAACATAGCTTCAGTTAATATTGAATGAACTGTGAACTGTGTGTTCACCGTTCGTCATATGAACTTAAAAAAGATATAATGAAAAACAAGAAAAAAGCAACGAAGAAGCTTAATTCGTCACTGTTTATTGATGGCGCGAAGAAAAATATATATATAAATGATTGTTTTACTGAGTATAACAAAGCATTGTTTATGTCTGCTAAACCAGCCCAAAAGCATAGGAATTTTAAGTATTTATGTTTTAGTAATTCTAAATTTTTTTATGAAAAAAGATGATGGTAGTAGGATTGTTGTTGTAAGATATTTTGAAGACCTCAATTATATTTAATTTACAGCAAAAAAACTTTTTAAATTAATATATGGATAACAATGAGAATGATCTTACAAACAACAACCCTACTATTTTCACCATTAATAATTTTGAAGATATTTCTATACTAAGCCATTAAAAATTATTAGTTTTACACCAAAATATAAGGAGCTTACGACAAAACTTCGATAATTTGATTTGTAATCTTCAAGCACTTAACTACTTGCCAGATATAATTTTTTTGTCTGAAATCTGGATTTTTTCGTTCGAAATCGATGACTATAATATTCCCGGATTCTCTTTTTTTGCTAACACCAATGACTCGTATACTGCAGGTGGAGTAGGTGTATTCGTGCGCGATTGTTTTAATTGTAATATAAATTGCTGGAATCTGACAAGCGCAGATGTAATAAAAATTTCCTTCTGCTTAAACAAAGACATCTTTAACTTTATTTGCTTATATAGATTTCATTCGCATCCCGTTTCATTGTTTTTGGATGAGTTTTCACAATTTTTAAGTAATGATCATTCGGCTAATCTTGTTTTACTGGGTGATTTTAATCTAGACCTACTACACACCAACCAACATTTAGATTCATATCTAACTCTCACGGCTGAAAATGGACTAATTTCCTTCGTTAATGAGCCTACCAGACCTGTGCCAGGTACTTGTCTTGACCATGTACTTGGTCGTTTTGCTAAAATACCTCTCAACTTCTGTTTTGGAATAAACGTAGATCTTCGTGTGACGGATCATTGTCTAACGGGTATTCTTTTAAACAGTCTTGGACAACAAGAAATTAATTATCATAAATCTCCCGTAAAAGTCAGGAAAATTAATTTTGTACAACTTAATAATGCTTTACGTTTCGAAGATTGGGAGCTTGTTTATGCCGAAAAAATGTATCTCATGCATATACCATATTCCTAATTATTTTGACAAATCTTATTAATTGTTTTAGTTCTGCAACTGTTCTTAGAAATTCAGAGCGTATGTTGAAACCATGGTTGACTCGTAGTCTACTTGAGAAAATTAAGCTAAAAAATAAACTAAAAAATAAATGCTGGAAACATCCGTTTAATGTCAGTTTAAAACAACGTTATACTAGTATTTGTAAAAATTTAAATATTGAAATAAAATCTTGTAGAAATCATTACTATCAATCCAGATTCTAATTGCACAAGGTAACCCAAAAAAAGAATGGAAAGTTGTTAATAACATTTTAAATCGTAATGTAGCCAATCATGCGGATTCGTTCGTTTTAAATAATGGATCTCATATCGTTACTGATATAAAGCAAATTTCAAATGATTTCAATAATCATTTTGCAACGTCTAGGCAGCTTCTATTTCCGGAGGAAGCATGCATAAGCTCTTCTTCCAATTTAGAACACTTTTCTAATGACAGTTTTTATTTTGAGCCGATTTCTGGTCTTGAGCTACTAATAATAATCAAATCCTTAAAAAGCTCGAACTCTGGTGGCATTGATGAGATTTCAAACAATATTCTGAAAAATATTGCACTAAATATAATTGATATTTTAAAACATATATTTAACTTAAGTGTCCTATCTGGAATATTTCCTGACCAACTCAAAGACGCAATTGTTATTCCGCTTTTTAAAACAGGTTGCAGGAGAGATACTAATAATTACAGACCTATTTGTTTGTTATCTTCAGTTTCAAAAATTTATGAAAAAGCCCTTAAGGCGAGGATTTTAGCTTTTCTGAACAGACAACATTTTTTCAGTTCTTGTCAGTACGGATTTAGAACTTGTCTCTCAACTGAAGACGCACTACTTGATTTCTGTACATCGATTTACAAAGGTCTTGATGATAAGAAAAATTGTGCTGGCCTCTTTGTTGATATAACAAAGGCTTTTGACATGGTTGACCACAATATTCTTCTTTTGCCGATGATCTAGCCATTGGGTATGCATCAGTCAACCCCCTTAACTTAATTGCAGATATAAATCATGACGTTTATTTACTGAGAGTTTGGTTTGCATAACATAAGTTACTTGTTAGCAGGAAGACTAAAGTAATGTATTTTAGCTTATGTAATATAGTATCGCCGGAAATTGATATAATTTTTCATGGTTATGATTGTTGTCGATTTAGATTAACATCGGATACGAGTCATGACATGGGTTCAACCTATAACAGTAGAATTCCTTGCAGTACTAATTGCTTTGTTGTCGAAAGGGTTCCTTGCTATAAATATTTAGGAGTAATGGTTGATGAACATCTTACCTGGACCGCACACATTTCATTGTTGAAGAAATAGCTTTTTTCTTCATTACGATGCTTTTATAAACTAAGATATTTTTGTTTTGAAAGTACATTAACTGAAATATACTACGGGATTTTTCATTCCAGATTACAATATGGTGTGAGTTGCTGGGGAGATGCTTATCTGAATAATATACGTCCCCTGTTAATAATCTGCCGAATAATCTGCCGAATAATCTGTAAAAGTCTGCCGAATAATCTGTAAAGTAAATCGCTTGACTGCATCTATTAATCTGTTTAGGCGTCTAAAGATCTTACCATTTAGGCATCTTTATTATTTTAAAGTTCTAAAAATATTTTTTAAAAGAAGTGGGTATATGCAGAATCCCTTATATGGTAATTACAACTTAAGAACGAACCAATATTCTACCGTGACTGTTCCAGTTTTTCGCACAACCCACTATCGTAATTTTTTTTCGATTTTATCTTATAGACTTTACAATAGACTCCCTGCAAGTATACGCCTTGAAAGAAATTTGAGTACTTTCTTAAGAAAAATAAAATTGTGGATCTTTGAGTTAGTCCACTCGGAAGTTGAATTTTTGTTGCGCTCCATTAGCTAATTTTTGTTTGTTCTTTATTTTTTAGACAGAAATAATTTTTTTCTCTTCTAATAATAATTGTTAATTTTTATAACTTTTTTTTAATTATATTGCTTGATTCAATTCACCCCACAAAACACTTTTTATATTAACACAATTAATTTAGTTTTATATATTTATTGAAGTGGCATTTAACACTATTTATTCTAATACTAAATGTCAATACTATTCTTATAAGTAATAATTGTTCTAGTGATTGTATTTTTAATAAACTTGTCAAAACTTTTTTTACTATGAGAATAAAGAATAATAATAATAATAAATGAATCGCATCATATCAGAAATGGTTGGTTTAGAGTAGTGGTTAGTGTGTAGAACTCTCGATCGGAAGGCGCGAGTTCGATCCTCACGCTTGCAAAGAAATATTTTTAATTTTATTTATATCCTCATGTTGTAATAGACGCAAGAAAAAAAACAACAACAATTCTAAGAAAAAGGTGTATGGAAAAAAGTGTCGTTTTCAGATTTCACTCAAGCAAATCACAAATATTTTTGTATAATTCTAAACTCTAAAAAATGAAATCTTCCTGCAAGACCAACAAGTCTCAAAAGAATAAATGCTAGTCTAACTAACTTCATATGAAATAGTTTGAGCAACTGCTCGTAATGCTCCTAATAAAGCATAATTAGAGTTAGTAGACCATCCTGCTGATATTCCAGAATAAACCCCCAGTCTTGTACAATATATAAAAAACAAGATACCTAAATTAAAAGAATATAAATTTACTAAAATTGGTGCACACAACCATAAAAAAGTGATACTGTAATGTTACGCGTAAACGATTTTAAACAAAATAACTCGCGTAAGTTAATAAAATTTTTAGGTCCTGCCTAATAATGTTGTGCCGGCGTATATTCGCCACTGGCTCTAAATTTGTTTTATATTTTTATTTTTTTAGCTGTTCACTATAAAGTGCAGAGGCTTTATATTTTAAAAGTTGGCAGCTTATAAAAAGCTCAAAGACTTTAAAAGAAATTTGAACTAGTTGGCAGCTTTGGAGGTCAAAAACTAATTGATCTATTTTCAAATATGTTCATTCTTTTATAATAAGCATAACGGTATTTTGTCTTAAAACTAGTTAACAATTGTTTGTGTAGTTTAGAATGTAAATGGAATCATATGTTCCTTAATTAGTGTAAAAGTAATAGTAGAATATTGTAATGCATATTTGTAATTTAGTATTAATAGTTTAATATGTGTGAGTGAGTAGAAAACGTAAATATAATCATATGTTAACATATTTGTGTAGGAGTAAAAAGTATAATATAATATAATTCATATATTTACAAGATTTAAATTTTTAAATAAAAAGATATAATTTTTACAAATATTTCTTTAACATATTGTTATGATATTCTTTAAGTGTTCCATTTAAATTTACTATTGAATTTACTCCTATTTTATTTACAATTATGTATGGACCAATATAAGGAGATTGATTTTTTTCTTCTATTCATCCTTTTTATCAAAACTTTATCTCCAATATTTAAATTTAACGGATTTATATATTTATCTTTTTTTATTCTATTCAGTTTTGCAATATTTATTAATTCGTTTGCTTTTTGTAAAGAATATTTTAATCTATGTTTCAGTTCTTGTGCGTAATTGTCTGTATTATATACTATTGATTCGAAACGATTATCATTTGGAAGATTTGCAAGTTTTCCAAAAATTAGCTCAAACGGTGTATAATTTGCATCAACATGAGGTGTTGTGTTATATGAAAAAGTGAAGTATGGGATTCATTGGTCCCATTCTTCATTTTTTCAAAAGTTTAACAAATATTCATTTAATACTCGATGGTTTCTTTCAATCGAGCCTAGAGTCTCATGGTTATATGGAGTGCTAAAAATTTGTTTAATATCTAATAAATTGCATATTTCTGACATTAATTCATTGAGGAATTCTGTACCTCTATCCGATTTTAAAATTTTAAAGTGACCGTATATTAAAATTACGTTTTCAACAAGTGTTTTAGCAACAGTTTTTGCGTGTTTTGTCTCCATTGGACATGCTATTACATACTTTGTTAAGTCGCACTGCATCGTTAATATATATCTGTAATTATTGGATAAGCGTAGGGGACCTACTGTGTCAATAGAAACTACTTCAAAGCTGGTACTTGGTGTGTCTGTCATTGTTAAATTTTCTTTTGTATGTTTAGTTACAATTGTATGTATGTTACAATTGAGAATGAACTTTTTTATCATTTTGCTCATATTTTTCCATATGTATTTTTGTTTTAGTTTCATTATTGTTTTTCTTATACCGAGATGACCTCCGTGTGCCGAATTGTGGTATTCTTCGATTAATTTGTTTTGTTTTATTTTATCGATTATTCTTTGTGGTTCATTATAAATTAAAATTTTTAAGTTTTCGTTTGTTCTTTTTATGTTATTAAAAATATCTTTGAACTTATCCATTTCAATGGTTTTAAATATATCATCATTCTTCTTTAGCGCTAATTCTTCTATTCCTACATTATACATTTTTGATGAAAGCTTCTCCAAAGTCAGTGGTGTGAACAGTGGATTATCACTACATCGTATAATTACTTCCTCATTATGTATTTCAATTTTGGTATTCTTAAACTTTCTTTCTGTAATGAACCTTAATTTTTTAATTTTTTTATATCTGTTATGGATGTACAATCCCAAACAAAAAGTTTTGCGGGCTTTTCGCTGACAGGACATTCTCTTTTGTTTAAATCAGTGTTTTTTGTATGTTTATCTGTGTTCATACTTCTTGTAATTGCTAGTATATTTTGTTTGCTATCTTCCATTCCGATTGGAATCATAGCTTTTAGGGAATCACTATTTAAAATTATTCTTGACAATGCGTCTGCATTGGTATTCATTTTACCCTTTTTATAAATAATATTGAAATCATAATCGCTAAGATCTAATCTTATGCGTGTCAGTTTAGAAGAAGGATTTTTATGAGAGAAAAGAGACACTAGCGGGCGGTGGTCTGTTAGAACCGAAAATTTTCAACCGTAGAGGTAGGGTCTGAAAAAATTGATTGCCCAATGTATAGCTAAGAGCTCTTTCTCAATAGTTGGCTTGTTTAGGTCATGTTTTGCAAGAGATTTGCTTGCGTACGAAATTGGTAAGTCTGAGCCTACTTCGCCTTGCGATAGGACTGCACCAAGAGCGTAATTAGAAGCATCTGTGGTGAGTATAAAGGGTTTATTGAAATCGGGATATTGCAGTATCGGTGGGTTTAAAAGTTTTGTTTTTAGCTCTTCAAAAGAGTTCTGGCAATTTTCATTCCAGTCAAATTTTGTGTTCTTCTTTAACAATGAGTTTAAATTTTTAGCAATATCTGCAAATCTTGGAATAAATCGACGGTAGTAGTTGCAGAAAGCAACAAATCTTCGTACTTCGTCCTCGTTTTTTGGTATTGGATATTCTTTTATAATTTTATTTTTAGACGGGTCAGTTTTTATACCATTGGCCGTTATAAGATGCGCAAGGTAAATTACTTCTGGCTTTAAAAAACAACATTTATGTGAATTCAATTTTATATTATATTTTCTTAATCTGTCAAAAACTTTTATTAAATTGTCGTTATGATGTCCTAAACTACAACCGAAAACAATTATATCGTCTACATAAATAAAAGCTTCTGTATCTAAACCACTTAATGCGATAGTCAGCATTCTTTGGAAGCTGTTGGATGATATCTTCAATCCAAATGGTAAACGTTTAAATTGGAAATGTCCATTTCCAGTTGAAAAAGAAGTTAACGGTCTTGAGTCTTTGTCTAAGTTAATTTGGTGGAAAGAGCTGGTCATATCCAAAGTCGAAAAGTATTTAGTTCTTTCCAGTCGGTCGAGAACGTCTTCTGTTTTTGTAAGTGGGAATTTATCGTTCACAATTTTTTCATTTAATTTGCGAAAGTCTACTACAAGTCGCCATTTTTTGCTGTCATCTGTTGACTTTTTGGGAACTACTAGTAATGGTGAGTTGTAGGGGCTTACTGAATGTTCGATTATGTTGTCTGATAAAAGTTGGTCAACCTGTTCATTTATCTCTGTTAACTGTGTTTGTGGAAATCTGTAATTTTTAATGTATACCGGGGTCGAATCTGTCGTTTGTATTGTCTGCGTGTAAAAATTATTTGTACTTAAGTGTTCTCCAGGGAGATGAAAAATGTCACTGTATTTTTGTATAATGTTTATTATTGATGTCTTGGCATCTGGGTCGTTACAACCAATGTCTAAAGTTTTTAGTAACTAGTTAGTTTTTAGTATCTAGTCTATTTTTGTCAGTCTTATTATTGATTTTACAGGCAAATATATTATAGTTTTTTAGTGGTTGAGTTTCAAAATCAAGATTTTTCAATACAACATTGTTACTATTCGTATTTAGAATCTTAACGTGAGCATTACCATTTGCTGGTATCAAGCTATTAAATAAAAATACTCCGTTTTCTATCTCTTTATTTAAAATAATACTATCTTCATTGACTTTAATATTTATTGGAACTATAGATTTTGAACGAGCTGGAATCACGATATTTGTTCTACTACAACTATTTAAAATTATTGGTAAAATTATTTCTTTATCATTTATTATTAATGTTAAAGTATATGTTTCAAAGTCAATTTTTGCCATATACTTCTCTAAAAAATCGCGTCCTATAATGCCATCCGTGGCAATTGGAAAATTGTTTTCTAGGATATAAAATTTATGTTGGATATCTTCATCGTCCGCTATTAAATTTAAATTTTTTGTACCAATGCATTCAATTTCTTCATTTGTAATACCCGTTATTGTCGAAATATTCTGTGTGTTTATGTGATCTATATTTATAATTTTACATATGGAGATATCCGCTCCAGTGTCAATGAGAAATTTCAAATCGTCGTTTGTATTTTCGCATTCTAATGTGATGTAAAATGAAAGATTTTTATTAAGTTTGCAAATTAATTTTGGCCCCTGTGGGTAACAATCTCTGCTACCCGGCCATAGCAGTTTCCCTGCGAGTTGTTGCTTCTGAAATTGTTATTATTAAAAGTTCTATTGATATTATTGGAATTTCTATTAAAATTTCTTAGAATTATTATGAATATTTACGAAGTTATGGTTTCCATTAATATTTCTATTGTTATTATTATTATTGTTTGCAAAATTGTTGTTTCTGTTAAAGTTTCTATTTGTATTATTTGTATAGTTTGTATTGTATCTTGTATTCATAAAATTGTTATTATTTCTATTATTGTTTTGTGGAATGTAGCTATTTCTAACGTCGTTGAATCTATTGTAATTTTCTCTGTAAGTATTTATGTTTCTAATTTGGAAAATATTTGATTTATTTGTCTTTAAACTTTGTTCTGCAGTGATGCATCGCTCTACCGCTTCATTGTATGTTTTAGGTGCATTTGCTAACAAAATAGTTTGGTATTCTAAATTAACACCTTTCATGAAAACATTCAATGCCATGCTTTCGTTAACCTTGTAAATTGCATCTTTTGCGGCTTGCGTGGGATTAGTTAAAGATTTAATTTCGAAGGTTATTAACTGTTCAGAAAGTTCTGAAATTTTTTCTCTGAATTCAGAAATACTTTTATTGTTTTGTTTAATTGTACCGATTTCACTTAAAACTTGGTGTAACGTTTTCGGATTGGGGTAAGTATTTTCCAATGAATTTTTTAAATCAGTAAATGTCGAAGGTCTATTAGTTCTACCTATTATACTACGCATTTAAGCAGTAAGTTTGAAATTATATACGTGTTTAATGAAAAGAGCTTTATCTTCATCTTTTAAAATATTGTGAAGCAATTCTGCTTGCGATATAAAATCTTCCAAATTGATAAACTGTCCTTTGAAAATTTGTAGGTTTTTTCCCACAACATTGATATCAAAACTAGCCATATTGTTTTCTTCCTTTATTTCTGGTTTTTGTTTAATTGGTAAATTTTTCAAAATTGTATTTAAATCTTGATAGAGGTTATTAAATGTTTCTTTTAAAATCTCATGATTTTCATCTATCGACTGTTCAATATTTACTTTGTTTTTTAGACAGTCTAAAGTTTTTAATTTTTCTTCAATATACTGTTCAGTATATTCTCTATTTTTACTTTTGTTTATATTTAGTTTAAATTTTTCTAAAAATTTTATGTTTTCTTGGAGATTTTCCATTTAATCTTGAATACCCGTATTATTTAGTACTTTATACCTAAAATTTTTAATATCTCTGAACACCTTGTGCTACATTCAGTTTTTCGTTACAAGTTGAACGTGCAGGTGGCGCAACAAGTGTTCGTCAAGTTTTAACGAAAGAAGAAATGTCAAAAAAAGAAAACAATATACATAGCTAAAGTAAAATGTCGGTCGGTTGTTTACGTTCGGTTACTAAGTTGTTTGTGAATAAATTGATGATTGTGTTAAATTAAATTATGTATATTCAGTGTATTTTAGTGTTATAGTGTATTTTAATTGTATTTAGTGTATTATAGTGTATTTTAAATGATAAGGAATTAGTATTGTATATTAGAATATAATGAAAGCTACGTTGCGAAAAGTTTTTGTTTTGATGCGTATTGATTTGTATGTATGTGTGTTTTAAAGTGAGACGAAAGTATAAATAGTGCATATGACTTTTATGCACTAGAAAAAGCAAAAAAGTATCATGGAGAAATAAATATTGCAATTCTTATTGCTTAAGAAATGTAACAATTTTAAAGTACTTATAGTGAAATTATCGAAAAATGGATGAATAAAAAAAATGTGTATTATTTTATTTTGATTTCATTATGTATAATTAAAATTATTAATTTAATAAAATTTTATTCATTTTGTATAATTAAAATTATTAATAAAAGTTTATAAAAATGACTTTGATTAAATCGAATTTATTACATGCATTTGTTGTTTTTTGTTGGTGCGGCCTTCTATTTGTCTCTCTAGCTTTTCTATTTGTAGCCATATTTCGGTGGCTACCTTCCAATGCGGTGGAGGGTCGTTGTTAACGATTTTTTTAGGCTCGCTAGACGTCTTCTTTCTCGCACCAAACGTCCTCCGCGTCGTGGTTTGGGCTTATCGACCTCCGGGATTCTTGTTCTCGTTTCGTCCTTATATTTTTGCTGGCGCCTTGCGTATTCTTCCAACGTAATTTTTTTTGGCCCAATTTTGGTTGGAATGTACGTTGGTATATTTAATGGTGCGCCTGACGGTGCGTACTCAGGCACGCTTACGGTTGCCGTTGGTATCTTGTCGCAATTTGGCAGGATCGCCATGTAATGTTACGCGTAAACGATTTTAAACAAAATAACTCGCGTAAGTTAATAAAATTTTTAGGTCCTGCCTAATAATGTTGTGCCGGAGTATATTCGCCACTGGCTCTAAATTTGTTTTATATTTTTATTTTTTTTAGCCGTTCACTATAAAGTGCAGAGACTTTATATTTTAAAAGTTGGCAGCTTATAAAAAGCTCAAAGACTTTAAAAGAAATTTGAACTAGTTGTCAGCTTTGGAGCTCAAAAACTAATTGATTTATTTTCAAATATGTTCATCCTTTTATAATAAGCATAACGGTATTTTGTCTTAAAACTAGTTAACAATTGTTTGTGTAGTTTAGAATGTAAATAGAATCATATGTTCTTTAATTAGTGTAAAAGTAATAGCAGAATATTGTAATGCATATTTGTAATTTAGTATTAATAGTTTAATATGTGTGAGTGAGTAGAAAACGTAAACATAATCATATGTTAACATATTTGTGTAGGAGTAAAAAGTATAATATAATATCATATGTTTTGTATTCAGCCATATGGGTACATGTGTGCGAATGAGATAGATAGTAGTGCTTAGAATGAACATATGTTCTTATTGTTTGAATATTATTGTGCATGTTCTTACAGTAGAGGTTTTTATATTATTACTTATTTTAAGAAAAGTATTTATAAAATGCTATAATATATAATGTATAGCTTTATAAAAAGCTATATATAATGAAATACATTGAGATAGATAGTAGTGCTTAGAATGAACATATGTTCTTATTGTTTGAATATTATTGTGCATGTTCTTACAGTAGAGGTTTTTATATTATTACTTATTTTAAGAAAAGTATTTATAAAAAGCTATAATATATAATGTATAGCTTTATAAAAAGCTATATATAATGAAATACATTGATGTAAATTAAATATTTAAGCAATATGTATAGGTTTACTACAATAAAAATAGAGAAAAGATTGGAGAAATATAATAAAATAAATAGTTTGATGTTATCGGATAAGCCTGTTCCGTCGTAAATAAATTAATTGCATCACTAAAAGGTTGAAGAATACCAATTAAACCAACCTTTTTTGGCCCCTTACGGATTTGGATAAATCCTAAAACCGTACGCTCTAATAATAAAAAGCTACTCTAACAAGTACACAAATTACTATAATTAATATGCCTACATAGAATAAAAGAATATTTTAGAAGAAAAGCTTCGCTTCAACAAGAAATTAGGTGGCAACTCTGTCCGCCATCTTAATTTTTAAAATTCTGACACCAGTGGCGACATGTTGTAACTTCACTATCGAAGCGAACATCGAAGCGAAGTTTTTGCTCTGGCAGTTTAGCGGGGTTCACATGATCCTACATGTTGTCACGCCTGGCGTGGCGGCATTGAATTTTAAATATTTCAAATTCAAGATAACATGTCAGTCGACTGCATCGAGCGTTCGAACGGTCAAATACGAGGCTTGTCCTACTAGGCGTGACAACATGTAGGACCATGTGAACCCCCCTTATGTTGTGATACTTTCGTTCGACAGGCGATTTGGTTTTGTTTTGAAGTTATGTTCGAACATTTAACAGCTGCACGCAAGCTTTTTTTCTAATACTTGGCATGCTAAAGAACGTGAATCAATATTTTTAACAATGGGTTTTATTAATAAACTAGTAAGGAATTATCTTCGAATAGGCCGAAGTAAAAATACCCCCACGGCCGAATTAGAGTATATATAAAGTCTTAAGCAAACTGTTAAATATTTTTAAAGAGATTTTCCCGTTTTGGTTAAGTCACTTTGTATGGGAGGTAGGCGTGGTTTTCAACCGATTTTTACAAATTTAATACTCAAAATAAATTTTCAATATTTAATCACTGTGCGAAATTTGAAGTCATTAAATTGATTTTTGTGGAATTTAAAGAGATTTTCCCGTTTTGGTTAAGTCACTCTGTATGGGAGGTAGGCGTGGTTTTCATCCGGTTTTGCTCAGATTCGAACTTGACCTCCATTTTTGTATAAAAAGCTTATATTTTGAATATCGTTATGATAGCTCAAAAATGACACAGACGGACAGACGGACATGGCTAAATCGACTCAGGAGGTGATGCTGATCAGGAATATATATACTTTTCTATACCGGCCACGCCTCCTTATCGGCGTTACAAACGAAGTGACAAAATTAATATACCGCCATTACGTTTTTTAAAAGTGGGGGTATAAAAATGTAATTTAAACTAAAAATTATAAATTGGTTATTTTCAACAAATAACATTGTTTGGCAAAACTAAGGGTAACTTAATTTAAACAAACAGTTCTAAGGTAACCATATATATACTTTTATTAAAACCAATACTTTTATTATTCCACTAACTTAAAATCATTATTTAACTCTTATATGTTAAATAAATAATATATAATAAATAAAACCATGCTTTTTTGCTTTTTTTTTTTTTTTGTATTCGCCCGGAGGCATTGGCGTCGGAAGCGGGGGGGCAAGGTGGGCAGTTGCCCCCCCACTTTTTTAGCTAGATAAACAATTTAAAAGGAAAAGTTATTCAAAATATCAGTTTTTTTACAACGATAATATTTTTGTATTATATATTTTCCTCTTCTTTCTCTCTTCTTCATGTTTCATGTGAAGAAATTTTGGTGAACTTTTTTTGCACCACCATTTGTACTGCCCCCCCATTTGTACTGCCCCCCCAGATGAAATTCGCTTCCGACGCGATTGCCCGGAGGTTTGAAATCTTCCAAAGATACGTATACCCGTCCTATACGTATGCACGATTTACATTCTGGATCCTGCCCGAATCAGCCGGGACAGACAGAATGTACCTTCGTACTAAAACATACCCCCTATTGGCAATTAGGATTTTCCACTAAGCACATTAATTGGCTTTTCAGCGGAATTTAAAAATTGAATATATATAAAACGCGTATTTAAATAAACTTGATTCTATATAAATAAGCAACATCAAATTAAATAATAGTCATTATCAATTTAAGGTACCCGAAAAACAATCCTGATTTCAAAAACAATCCAAAACACTAAACTCATTTTAACTGGTTTGCAGCCATTGTCCAACCCAAGGACCTACGTGGAAATGAGATAAATCTCATATCCGCCAAATCAAAATTCCAATTAGTTGGATATGCATTTGCGCCAACACAGGCTAAAACTTGTGTGGAAAAGAGATATACTCTGGCACACCAATCCAGTGATTGATAGTGTGAGTTCAGTCTAATTTCAAATCAGGAAACCACGTGAGCACGTAAATCACAATTCGATTTAAAATCTAAATATTGAATAATTAAAAAGTAAGTTTTAAAAACGATTCATATTTGATGGTGCTTACTTAATAAAACATAATATCAAGAAACGTTGTCATAAAACTGCGTTAGGTATAATAGGATGAAATTAAATTGATTTAATTATTTAAATGTAATATATTGGGGGTTGGAATTAGTTTTAAAGGTTTTCTAAGAGATGGCGTAACTATCAATAGATCGCATCGGGCACACCTGTGACTATATTCATTTCAAAGCACATTGTCTAAGCTTCATTTTTCAGTATGTGTCATTCCACTGAAGTGCAAACAACATATATTTTTTTCTCTGTGAACATGTCGACTTTCGTTCCAACAAAACGCAATTTGCGGGAAGGTTTACTTTTGTGCTTCCATTTGAAGAAAAAAGCGGTTGAAGCACAACGCACACTTACTGAGGCTTACGGGGACTATGCTCCATCGATTTCTACTTGTGAGTACTGGTTCCGTCGGTTTAAAAGTGGTGATTTTGATACGGAAGACAAAGAGCGTCCGGGCCAGCCGAAAAAGTTTGAAGATGAGGAATTGGAGGCTTTGCTCGATGAAGACCCGTGTCAAACCCTTCAAGAATTGTCAGAATCATTGGGAGTCGACTTATCAACGGTCGGCAAACGCTTGAAGGCCATGGGAATGTACTATGAGCTGCTAAAACCTAACGAAACCATCACTGGGGAACGCTACCAACAACAATTGATGCAATTGAGCCGAGCATTAAAGGCTAAACGGCCGGAATATGCCAAAAGACACGACAAAGTGGTTTTTCAACATGACAACGCACGGCCACATGTTGCAAGAACCGTCAAGGAAACGTTGGAGGCGCTGAATTGGGATGTGCTACCCCACCCGCTTTATAGCCCAGACATAGCCCCTTCCGACTACCACCTATTCAGATCGATGACGCATGGCTTGGCTGAGCAGCGCTTCACTTCTTACGAGGATACCAAAAAATGGGTCGATTCGTGGATTGCCTCAAAAGACGAATCGTTCTTCCGGCGCGGAATCCATATGCTGCCAGAAAGATGGGAAAATGTTGTAGCTAACGATGGACAATACTTTGAATAATATACATTGTACCGTTGTTTCTAAATAAATGCTCAAAAACCGAAAAAAAACCTTTAAAATTAATTCCAACCCCCAATTATTTTCCGTTTTAAGACGTCTACCGAATCAGAAAAATTAATCATGTTGAAGTTATCATTGAAATCACTGCACATACATCGTAAAGGTTCATGAAGAGCGTAATTAGAATTGCACTGACTCAACTTGAAAAACAGAATATGTCTAGTTCCTCTCCTTGGGATGTTAAAATTTAGAGCTGAGATGAGATATTCCGAATTAATCTCGCCACGAAATAATTTATACAGAAACATGACATTAAGCATCATTCTTCTGCTTCTTAGGGAAGGTAGTAAAATAATTTTAAGGCGTATTTCATACGATGGAAGCATAATATTGGGGTTCCAACGACTATGACGTAAAGCAAAAAGTAAAAACTGTTTTTGAACGGATTTTATGGCGTCGATGTAGACATTATATTGTGGGTTCCATATAACTGATACATATTCAAGAAATGGTCTTCCGAGAGAGGTATATAATAATTTAGTAGTAAAGGGAACACTGATTTCTTTAGCCCATCTTTTAATGAAACCAAGGTCTCCTCTTGCCTTATTTATCACCATATTAACGTGGAGATTGAAGCAAAGTTTTGAATCCATAATAACACCAAGATCGAGAAAACTGGAAACTATTTCTAAGCTAGTGTTATTTATAGTGTAATTTATGTTATTAGCAGATCTTCGCGAGAGTGTCATTTGCTTACATTTGTTTAAGTTGAGATTTAATATATTTAAGCTACACCAGTCCACAAGTCTATTTAGATCAGATTGTAAAAGATGTCGTTCTTCGGGTGATTTGTAACAAAGAAAAAGTTTCACGTCGTCAGCGTACATTAAGAAGTTACAGTGTTTTATTAAGGAAGGAAGATCATTAATGAATAGTAAAAACAAAACCGGTCCAAGATGACTGCCCTGAGGAACGCCAGAAGTGACCGAAATACTTTTTGAAAGAGAATTCTTATATAAACCTTTTGAGTACGTCTAGATAAATACGAATTTATCCATTTTAATAATGTGACAGGAAACCCAATAAGGTGGAGTTTTTTCAAAAGAAGATTATGATGAACACTGTCGAAAGCTTTGCTTAAGTCTGTATAAATAACATCAGTCTGCAGTCCCAAAGTAAAACCCGTTATAACACGCGTAGTAAACTATAAGAGGTTTGTTGTAGTGGATTTACCCTTCAGAAAACCGTGCTGAAAGACAGAAATGGTGGAAGACACGGAGTGGGTTAATTGATAAGTTATGATTTTCTCAAATAACTTAGGGATTGCACTTAATTTTGCAATTTCTCGAGAGTTAAAAACATCTATCTTGGAGCCAAATTTATGAAGGGGTATAATATAAGAATCCTTCCATATAATAGGAAAATAACCACTATGCAAGCAAATATAAAAAAATGTTGGCTAGAGGAGTACACAGATTTGTAGCACATTGCTTTAAAATACAGCTTGGAATTTTATCAGGGACGGTCGTAAAAGAGGATTTTACTTGTCAACGACAACACATAACAATATTTGGGTCTATTACTTACTTTCTTACTTACTTAGTTGGCGCTACAACCGTATGTCGGTCTTAGCCTCATCTAAGAATTTGCGCCAGCCATTTCTGTCTTTCGCTTGCTGGCGCCAGTTAGAAATTCCAAGCTTCGTCAGGTTGTCCTCTACTTGGTCTTTCCAACGGGCCTACTAAGCCCAAAGTAACACCTGTTGGCAAGAGTTATTCTTCGTTTGATCTCAATGCTGATGTCGTTGGTTGAATTAATGCTGAATCCCAGATAAACGAAGTTCTTCACAACCTCGAAGGAGGTATTGTCAACGGTAACGTGGGTTCCAAGACGCTGGAACTGTTTGTTTGTTGACACTAAGTATTTCGTCTTATCTGCATTCACTGACAGACCCATTCGACTTGACTCTCTTTCTAATCTGGAAAATGCTGCACTGACTTCGCGCGTATTATGGCCAATGATATCTATGTCATCAGCATACGCAAGCAGCATAACACTCTTGTAGAATATTGTGCCACTACGTCTCAGATCCGCAGTTCGGATGATCTTTTCCATCATAAGGTTGAAAAAGTCGCACGATAAGGAATCACCTTGTCTGAAACCTCGTTTGGTAATAAATGGTGGGGAGAGGTCCTTCCCGATTTTAACTAAGCTGCTGGTGTTGCTCAGTGTCATCCTGCAAAGTCATATTAGTTTTGCAGGAATACCAAATTCAGACATGGTGGAGTACAGGTGCTTCCTTATTGGGCTGTCGAAGGCAGCTTTGTAGTCGACAAAAAGATGGTGGGTGTCGACTTGTTTTTCTTGAGTCTTCTCCAAGATTTGTCGTAGCGTGAAAATCTGGTCGATGGTGGACTTTCCAGGTCTGAAGCCACACTGATAAGGTCCGATCAGTTTGTTTACAATGGGCTTCAATCTTTCACATAAAACGCTCGACAGGACCTTATATGCGATGTTAAGAAGGCTTATCCCACGGTAATTGGCACAGATAGTGGGATCGCCTTTCTTGTGGATTGGGCAGAGCACACTGAGATTCCAATCGTTCGGAATGCATTCTTCCGACCATATTCTGCATAGAAGCTCATGAATGCATTTAAGTAGAGCTTCGCCTCTGTTCTTAAACAGCTCAGCAGGTAAGCCATCAGCTCCCGCGGCTTTGTTATTTTTAAGCCGAGCTATAGCTGTCAGAACTTCATCATAGTCGGGCAGCGGAACCTCAACTCTGTCATCCAAAATTGGGGTTTCCGGAATATCATCTCTATTGGCGGGATTGTTGTCAGCGTCGCCATTTAGAAGCTTAGAGAAGTGTTCCCTCCATACTGTCAGTGTACTCTGGACATCTTTTACTAGATTCGAGTTTTCATCCTTGCAGGAAGAGGCCCCTGTTTTAAAACCATCGGCAAGGCATCTTATTTTTTCAAAAAATTTTCGGGCCTCATTCCTGTCACCAAACATCTCAATCTTCTCTTGTTCGCGCTTTTCTACCTCTCTTTTTTCCGCCTGAAAATATGTCTCTCTTCCCTCCTCTTTTCTTTGTATCGCTCCTTAGCAGCGCGCGTTACAACCGACTGCAGGGTGGCTTTGTAGGCGGCGTCTTTCTCTGCAGTGGAGTCGCGACACTCCTGGTCGTACCACTGGTTTCGGCAGCCGCACGCATGGAGTTGGAAATGTGTGTCCACTGCGCGCATATATTATCGATTGGAGGAGTGCTTTAGTGAGAGTCGAGTGGCGAAAGCATAGGCTGTCTGTTTTGATTGCAGCTTGTCGTGGATAGCAGTGATATCAGCTTTGTATCTTTCCAAGACATCAGTCAGTTGGATAGAGGCACCTTCCCAATTAAGGGTTCGGACATTCCAGGTGCATATCCATAAATAATTATCAGTTTTTCGTTTGCGGTAGTCGTCATCAGATTTGGGGATCATTTTTCTTCTTTTCTTATTTGTTTTCATTTGGGTCTATTACAGGAGTTTCAAAAGAGTTAACTGGCGGGAGAAAAGGATACACCGTGCTAGTGTTAAATGGTATATCGAAGTAAGATGATTTAAGGAAGTTTGCAAACATATAAGAAATCACATTGTCACAAGATGATTCTTTCTGATTGAATTTCATAAGGGGTGGAAAGCTGGAGGCTTTACGTTTTGAGTTAACAAAACTATAGAAAAGTTTTGGATCATCTTTAAATTGAGATTTTATGTTTATTATATAAGCAGAATAGCATTGTTTATTTAATAGTTGATATCTATAACGACAAAAAGAATAGGAAGCAAAGTTTAAGCTATAACCAGATATTTTATATTTTTTAAATAAACGATTTTTTAAATTTTTAAGTGCCTATAGATCATTTGTTAGCCAGGGTGGAGTTAAAGGATTGGAGATACACTTTTTTTGGGACGGACAATAAGAAACACCTTTGCAGAGTATCACTGAAAAACTGTACAGAAGATTCGACATCATAATATGAATATAATGTTCCGCTACTTAAAATTGGAGACCAATCAGTCTGCGAAAGTAAGGAATTAAGTTTTACATAGTCCGTTTTTTTAAAATTATAAACTTTTTTATTTCGCGCATCAGCAGTTACTTTATCTTCTTTTTCGTGGGAGAGTAAAACTGTTATTTCAAGAGTTGGACGATGTACATCTTCTGGAAGAGATACGGGATTCGAACAATGGAGTTTAACAGTAGTGCATCTATCTACAAATACAAGGTCTAGGGTTCTGTGGCTTATATTTAAAATATCATTGACTTGTTGAAGACACAGATCAGACAGCTTATCTAAGAAATCATTTATCCAATCACTATTGGAAACAGGAGTAAGAAATGAAAAATCGTCAGACGATCTCCAAGTCAAAAAAAGTAGGTTAAAATCACCCAGCACAATAAGAACGTCTTTATTTTTTAACAAATTGTGAACTTTTTCGATGGCGTGTAAGTGTTTTAAATACATTATTAAGTCACATTTAGGAGAAATATTATTATTTAATTTAACTGCAACACAAATGAACTCAATGTCACTGGTGTCAAGAATTGTCAATTCTTCAGATACAAGCGAGTTTTGAACAGCTATCAAAACACCACCACCGATCTTATCATGACGATCTTTACGAAAAATTTGATATTTATTGCACATTATTTCAGAATTTAAGATATTAGAGCGAAGCCAAGTCTCTGTAAAAATTATAATGTTATATTCAAAATCAGAACTGTTTATGAAAATATCGGAAAGTTTGGAGTTAAGACCCCTGACATTTTAGTACACAAGCTCTAATTTAGACTTGCGGTTTATTAATCGTTTTTTGGATGAGATTCAGGGCTATTTCGGGGACGCGGCAAATGTCCAACATTTACCGGTCTTGGATTGCTTTTAAATTCAAATTCGCGTACAATTGTGTTAGGCGGCCAAAAGTTTACATCAACTATAGAATTAAATAAAGTTTCAGGAACTGTTAATCTAAAAGAAGTAATTGATCGTACATTTGAATATTTGAATTTATGAACCGAAAGATGCAAGGAACAATTCGACTTTGATTTAATGAAAAAATCTATATCAACCTCTGTTGTATCCGCTGCTAAGCGAGAAACAAAGATTGATTTAGTTGGTGGAATTGCAATGATTGGCTTAGGTGGAACAGAAACCTGAGAAGTAAGAGGAACAACCTGGGAATCGACCAAAGTTGGTGAAAGAGAAACAGTTTGGGCATAAGACATGACTGGCAATGAAGGTGGAGGTGCCAGCACTGGCAAAGGAGCAGAAATCGATATGTTTGCTGTATTCGAAGTAGAAGTTAAAATAGGTGGAGGGGCTGTTATACCACCAATGTCCATGTCATCAGCAATGTCATGTACAGAAGAATGTAGAGTTGGAGTTGAATCCGTTTTTTGCTAACTACGCAAAGACATGTGGTTTTCTTTCTTTTGGGTGAAGGAATTCACTCTTCAATATATTTAAAATCAACGAAAAGAGACTGGTATTTAAAAAATTTAGCAGAAAGCGAAGAAAGTTCCTTACTTATTTCAGAGAAGCCTTGCTTTGTCTGCTTGTAAAGCTTGCAGAAGTTGATGTCAGCCAATCTACATTTCTCGCAAGACCAACGCAACCCTTTACCTTCCTCAATACAATCCGCAACTCGGCCTGTCACGCCTGCACATTTGGTATGAACAGCATTATCACATAACCA
This sequence comes from Dichetophora obliterata, assembly GCA_963920525.1. Taxonomy (NCBI): domain Eukaryota; kingdom Metazoa; phylum Arthropoda; class Insecta; order Diptera; family Sciomyzidae; genus Dichetophora; species Dichetophora obliterata. Next base: position 2,898,014 of record OY986440.1, read on the forward strand.
GCATGATAAAAACCACTCAGTTTCACCCCTTACAGAGCAGCCAGGCTTAGCACAAATCATATTAAAATAATGCAGATAAAAGGACGAAAATAAAGCAAAAAAAAAACACTGCACTTAAATGACAAGCAACAATTTTAACAAATTTTATCAATAAGAATAAAAAGAATAAAAAAAGAAAAATTAGCTTTGTAACCACCCTGTACTAAAAGTTCCTAAAAGTATACAGCGATTAACAAAAGTATGTAGCAAAAATTTAAAATACCATTAATGCACAACTGCTAATGTAAAAATGAGACAAATAATCAAACAACAGAAACAAGCGAATATGAATGTAAACACAAAACTCAAAAACTTAGCTTCCACAGCTCATGAAAAAAAAAAATTTGTCAGAAACAAATTTTATTTTTCTTCTTTAATAGAATTAAGTGGAAAAATAAACAAAAATTATAAAAACCTGACTGGAGAACGTCCTCAAATGTAAATGCTTAAATAGATAAATATTTCCGTTTATATTTACTTCGCTTTACACTGCCAGCAAAATAAAGTGATATTTTATCGAAAATATTGCCTGTCGAAAGCGTTTCAACACACCGACTTTCGATAATTTCGACAACTTTGAAACTTTTGAAGTTATAACATGTTGCCACAGATTCGAAAGAAGTAACCCCCATTACTGTTTCTTCATGTTTAAGATTCTTAGTTTTAAATGTTTATGTGTAGAAAAATTTTAGAATTTTGAAATTCTGACATCAGATTTAAAATCAGCGACCCATTTTTACTTAGTGTTCACTCCATCCCCCAAATTCGCAAAAATAAACCAGAAATTAGGTAGCAATCCCATCCGACATCTTGAATTTTGAAATTCTGACACTAAAATCGTAATCAGCAAGCCCCAATACTGTTATTCCTGGCAACCCAATTTCACAATAATATGCACTATAACTTATAGAAGATAAGCCAAACAAGAAGAACAACAAATATTATGCAGTTGTTATAGTGTGTTCTGCTGTTGTCATATAACATTCAAGCCATTTTGTTATGGTGCATTCTTCTCAACCAAACATAACTGAACATTGTTTTGCTACACGTTTGATTTTGTTATGTTGCGTTCTGTTGTCTTTCCCGAAGTGTTACGCTTGTTTTGATTGCTCTGCATCGAACCTAACAAGCGCTTGTTTAATAGAGGTGTGTTTTGATTATCGTTTCAAGCATGCTTGTGCAGAGGTTTACTGCCTACAAGAAAGCAATTGGGAAATTTCCTCTCGAAGAGAATCGAAATCTCAAACAGAAAATGATAAGATTAACTTTAGCTGCAAGAAAGCAAAGAGAATCATCCGTTAAGCATTTGCAGATATTTTAAGTCATTGTCAGCAAACGACAGAATGAAATATGTATTTTCCAATAAGTTCTGTGTGAATTGTCTATCACCCGATGCAATAAAAGGCATCATACGATGTTACATCTTGACACCAATAATAGGAATAGAAAGAGAGAAAGCACGTCTCGACCTCAGCTGCATGATAATGAGATGCCAGCGGTGTCCGGCACCCAAAATGAAACAAATTCGTCAACCATTCAATTAGATCGACCCACCAGTTCCAGTGCAAACGCAATAGATGCCATTCAGACTTATTCTGCTCAACATAGAGGAACTACTATTTTGCCTACAGCTCTGGTTTATGTGGAATATTTAGGCGATAGTTTTGTCGTTAGAGCTTTGCTAGATTCCGGGTCAGAAAAAAGCTTTGTGTCTAGACGTATTCAACAAAGTCTCTCCCTTTCGTGTGAAGCTCACCATTCTCAAATGTCTGGACTTGGGGAGCATTAGTCGGAAAATCCCAGGGGGTATGCTGCCTAACTATTAAAACAAGAGAATCAGATTTTAAAATTAAAATCAACGCTTTTTTGATGTCGAAATTAACGCATTTAAAGAATTAAATCTTGCCGACCCCTACTTCTACAAGCCAGCTTCTATTGGCATGGTTCTCAGTAGTGACTACTTGCCCTTTATAAATTTACCTGGAGTGAATCTGGGGTGATATCTAATATAGGAAATTGCATTGAAGCTCGAGAGTCCCATTTTGAATGGTACTTGTCTGGGCCCGAGCCTGCGAGTGAGGTCAACTCCTTCTCGATTATAGTTTCTACTGTTGATTATTCTAAACTACACGAACAACTTAACAAATTTTGGGAGTAGAAGAGGCTGAAAAAAGCGATTTTTCGCCCGAGAGCGACATGTTTTGTGAAGAGTTTTGACGTAGAATTACGTCATACAGGTTTTTATGGGGGTCATTTTCACAAATTTTTTCAAGCATATTTAAAAGTGATATTTGAAACTTAGGGGTATACCTACAGCCTTTAACATTCATCGTACAAAGAAAAAAAAAATATGCCAAAATAACAGTTGGAGTGCGAATAAAACAAATATCTAATAAAATAGCAAAATCTAAGTAGAAAAAAAAAATGCATATATTCGTATGATAAATGCACAAGCTGCTTCAGTAGCTGCTTATGCTGTAGTTAGGGCTACCAGGTCCCGATCTCCACGCGGGTTGTCCCGATTTTTAGCCTAAAAATGTGCCAAATTTCCCGATTTCTTGAAAAACAATTTTATTTTGTAATATTTTCACTATTTTTTAAAAATACTTCCAACGTTTTTATTTCTTCATGACTAAATTTCATCAGTAGCTGCTTATGCTATAGTTAGGGCTACCAGGTCCCGATCTCCACGCGGGTTGTCCCGATTTTCAGCCTAAAAATGTGCCAAATTTCCCGATTTCTTGAAAAACAATTTTATTTTGTAATATTTTCACAATTTTTTAAAAATACTTCCAACGTTTTTATTTCTTCATGACTAAATTTGTACAGATTTTTTTGTACGCCACTAATTAATTGCACCGAATCGCATACTTTTCAAGCAACCGAACAGTGCGTGAAATAAAGAAAAAGGGAGCGAAAAAAACAATAACATCATTCTTTGTGGATATTGTTAATTTTGCTTTGCTCATTTTCACCCACAATGTTCGTTAATTTCAACATATCGCATCATTTTCTAGAAATCAAACACAGCATGAACAAAAGAAAACAAAACGAAAAAAACAATAAGTGCATTATGCAAAATACATTATAAAATAAAAATTTTAAATTTTCAGATATTAATATGGGTTAGTAAAAATATAAGTTTATTTTGTTTCTATATTCATTTATTTGAGTTCTCTGTCACTGACTTTTGTTTAAAATATAAAATTTCTTTTTTGAAGTTACATGGTTAGGTTAGGTTAGGTTGAGGCGGCAGCCGCTGTACGTGCTTAAAACCAAAACGCACGTACCACAGCTCACTTAGACCAGTGAGGTCCGTTGTGATACCGCTGCACACTTGGCCTTCAGTCCGAGTGGAACCACATTGAGCTCTTAATAAAGCTTGTTAGACGTTTGACGCTTGTCTCCGACAGGTCGTCAAGCTCCGAAAAGAAGAATGACCCCAAATGTTTATGCCTTCTTCTCGCAAGCGCGGGACAGGAACATAGAAGGTGGGAGATAGTTTCCTCCTCCTCCTCGTCCCTGCAGCTTCTGCAGAAGTCATTAGTGATGACTCCCAATCTGGAGGCATGTCTGCCTATTAGGCAGTGCCCTGTGGTAACAGCCACTAACGTAGCCACCTCTGATCTTCCCAACGAGAGAAGGACTCTCGATCGCTTTGGGTTTAGAGTCGGCCAGATAAGCCTTGTTGTTCTGCATGTTGAGAGTTCAGCCCATCTTGAGTTGGCTTTAGATGTGGTGTACTCATTAAGTAGCATTTTGACAGTTGCCATCGGGATGCTCGGCGAGTTTCGACCCATTAGAGTCCCCGATGTACCTTTCCTAGCAAGCTCGTCTGCTTTTTCATTTCCACGTATGCCCTTATGCCCAGGTACCCAGATTAAGCTGATGTCAAAGAACTTTGACATTTCGCCTAATGCAGCACGGCATTCTCTTGCTACTTTAGAGTTGATGGATACCTGCTCAATCGATTTGATCGCTGCTTGGCTGTCCGAGAAAATATGTATTTCTCGTTTAGAGATGACGTTCTCTGAGAGCCAGGTTGCAACTTCTTTAATCGCCATCATTTCGGCTTGGTAAACACTACAGTGATCCGGCAGCCTACGAACTAAGGATACCCCTAATTCTTTTGAGTAGACCCCATACCCGACCTTGCCATTTAATTTTGACCCATCTGTATAGAAATAAAGACACCCCGGTTTCCACGGCGCACCTTTATTCCAGTATGTTCTAGGCGGAATAAGCGTACCGTAGTTTCCATCAAAGGAAAGCAGTGGTTTACAATAATCAGTCCTTGGTGGAATGAAGTTGAATTTGTAGAGTATAGATGCGTGTCCTGAACCCAGGCTTTTCCATACTCCAGTTTCCCTAAGTCTGACCGCCGAACAAGCTGCCTGTTGCCTAGCAACCAAGTCAAGCGGTAGAAGGTGTAATAAGGTCTCTAAAGCCGCAGTCGGTGTTGTTCTCAGAGCACCACTGATGCAAATAGATGCCATTCTTTGGACTTTTTGGAGCTGGTTGAAATATGTGACCTTGTCCAAAGCAGGCCACCATATCGATGCTCCATATAGAAGTATAGGTCTAATGACCCCTTTATACAGCCAGTGAACGATATTTGGGGAAAACCCCCATCTTTTCCCTATAGCTTTTTTGCAAGTGTACAGCGCAACTGTCGCTTTCTTCGTACGCTCAAGAATATTAAGTTTCCAGCTAAGTTTCCTATCAAGAATGAGTCCTAGATATTTTGCATTTTCCGATACGGACAATGCAGACCCATTAAGCATGATTGGTGTGAGAGACGGAATTCTATGTTTCCTTGTGAAAAGGACCAAGTCTGTTTTGGCCGGATTTACTCCAAGACCACAGGATTTGGCCCATTGCTCGAGTTTGCAAAGAGCTCTTTGCATGACGTCGCGTATGGTAGTGGGAAATTTGCCTCTGACTGCGATTGCTAGGTCATCGGCGTATGCTGCCACAACACAGCCCTCCCTCTCTAGAGACAGCAGTACATTGTTCACTACCAGATTCCAGAGGAGTGGAGATAGCACACCACCCTGTGGCGTACCTCTTGTCACCGATCTTACAGCGCTGTACGCACCTTTGAAGTTACATACAACTCGAAAAAATCGATTTTCAGTAAACGTATTTAAAGTTTTTTTTTTGTCATTCTAAGCGTACTGGACGACTGAGTCTCTGTCCCAATTCTTTTGCTTATGTCCCGATTTTTTTTTTGTAAAATCCCGATTTTTTAAAAAAAAACTGGCAGCCCTAGCTGTGGTTGTTTATGGTTGTTGTTGTGTTTGTTTGTTTGGTTCGTAATCATGTCGTTCGTTGTTGTGCTTTTGTTCTTGTTGTTGGTGTTGTTGTTTTTATTAATATACTAGCTGATATACCCGGTGTTACTCGAGAGTCATTTATATAAACATTTTAACATACACTTCTCGATTAAATGTTTTTTAAAATCTGGAATAATGAAAAACATGTTGAATTTTATTTGTAAGCTACCGTTAGAAAAGTAATTGAACGAACATTAATACTAAAAAGTTTTGGAAAATTTTGGTTTTTGGTGGTTCCATCTCTTGCGGTGAGCTAATTGAATTCAAAGAAGGGGTAAGAAAAACATATTTTAAAAATTAAAAAGAATTTTTATATATACTTTTTCTTAAAGGAAGCACAACTACCTTTTCAACAAAATAAAAATTATGGTGGGACTCAATGCGTCCTTGAGATATGGACATTTTAACGTCTAAACAAACATTTATATTAAAAAATATATTGAACTTTTTAACAAACAAAAATTTTCATGAAATATATTAAAAACAGCGGAGTTATTGGCATTAAAAGTAAGAACTTTGATTTTCATATAATTTTTTCTCATTATTAGCTATCAATGTTTTATGAAAATTCGTTGTACTAAAAATGATTGTACCTACTAAAATTTCTATTAGCTGCGTTTTTTCATTGGGGATCAGGATCATATAATCGCATTTGCAAGCAAAGCAAAACAACAAAAAATCTAGCAAGTGAGCTGGACATTTAAACTGATCCAATTCTATGTTTTTCAGTGTTGATGACGCTAAGTAGATGACGCTGCGACTGAAAAAACTGGCAGTACTGCATTATATTACTTTTTAAAAGTTTGGTAGCAATAGCATTTTCGCAAAACTTATCTGCTTGCTGCATAAGAACATCAGAAATTCTTCTGTAAGCAGAAAATAGCACCACCTATCTGCAATCCTAAACGTGTGGGGTTAAATTTGAAGAAACTTTTCAAAAAACATTCAGTTATTCACCGCAAGGTTTTTAGTTTGTACACACAGTTCTTACAAATGTGGCGCCATCTATCAGTGAATTTAACGCACAGATCAAAACTAATGAAATCATTGTGCTGACCAGCTGCGCATATGTTTTATTATATCGCCATATATAACACTGATTACATGAAAATATTAACTTTTACAGCATTCTTATTCACAGTCATCTTTTCGATAAAATTGTGATATATAAACAACATGTAAAGTATTGGGGGTTGGAATTAATTTTAAAAGTTTTTTTCGGTTTTTGAGCATTTATTTAGAAACAACGGTACAATGTATATTATTCAAAGTATTGTCCATCGTTAGCTACAACATTTTCCCATCTTTCTGGCAGCATATGGATTCCGCGCCGGAAGAACGATTCGTCTTTTGAGGCAATCCACGAATCGACCCATTTTTTGGTATCCTCGTAAGAAGTGAAGCGCTGCTCAGCCAAGCCATGCGTCATCGAGCTGAATAGGTGGTAGTCGGAAGGGGCTATGTCTGGGCTATAAGGCGGGTGGGGTAGCACATCCCAATTCAGCGCCTCCAACGTTTCCTTGACGGTTCTTGCAACATGTGGCCGTGCGTTGTCATGTTGAAAAACCACTTTGTCGTGTCTTTTGGCATATTCCGGCCGTTTAACCTTTAATGCTCGGCTCACTTGCATCAATTGTTGTTGGCAGCGTTCCCCAGTGATGGTTTCGTTAGGTTTTAGCAGCTCATAGTACACGACACCCTTCTGATCCCACCAAATACACAGCATAAGCTTGGCGCCATGAATATTCGGCTTGGCCCTCGATGTTGATGCATGGCCGCCGGGAGGTCCCCACGATTTTTTTCGCTTAGGATTATCGTAATGGATCCACTTTTCATCGCCAGTGACAATACGATGCAAAAAGCTCTTCCTTTTATGCCCTTGAAGCAGTTGTTCCCACATGCAAAATCGCCGTTCAACGTCTCTCGGCTTCAACTGGTACGGCACCCCATTTCCCTGCTTTTGAATCATTCCCATGGCCTTCAAGCGTTTGCCGACCGTTGATAAGTCGACTCCAAATGATTCTGACAATTCTTGAAGGGTTTGACACGGGTCTTCATCGAGCAAAGCCTCCAATTCCTCATCTTCAAACTTTTTCGGCTGGCCCGGACGCTCTTTGTCTTCCGTATCAAAATCACCACTTTTAAACCGACGGAACCAGTACTCACAAGTAGAAATCGATGGAGCATAGTCCCCGTAAGCCTCAGTAAGCGTGCGTTGTGCTTCAACCGCTTTTTTCTTCAAATGGAAGCACAAAAGTAAACCTTCCCGCAAATTGCGTTTTGTTGGAACGAAAGTTGACATGTTCACAGAGAAAAAAATATATATTGTTTACACTTCAGTGGAATGACACATACTAAAAAATGAAGCTTAGACAATGTGCTTTGAAATGAATATAGTCACAGGTGTGCCCGATGCGATCTATTGATAGTTACGCCATCTCTTAGAAAACCTTTAAAACTAATTCCTGTGAAAAAACTTAGTGACAACGGTGACACAATAGAGAAAAAATAGAGCCATCACAACAAAACAAATTCACCAGGAGGGGGGCGGGGGGTGGGGAGGAAAAAAACTAAGTAGATTTTACTATAAGGAAGATTTTATATAATCCAAAATGTTCGTAATTACTTTAGACACACAACAGCATTCTTAGAGATTAATGGGGACGTTCAAACTATACAGAGAATTTTAACACAAAAACTAAATTTTACTAATCGTCTGGAATGAAAAATAGATTTTTAGCCATAACTTTTGATTGGATAGAGATATTGGGGTAATTTTTTCACAGGAATTATTTTTGAGACTTGACTTTTTTGTACAAAATATAAAAACAACATTTTGGAAAAAATAAATTTCGCGAAAAAAATCAAAGGGGGTACCCTTGTTTTGATGACAAAAACAGTAAAATAATTTTTGCGCTTAGCTGGAAGAATTTTTGCAAATAAATGCTATGTCATATGACCTTTTGGACCTTTTTTGACATAATCATAAAACATATATACACTGACATAACGGTACAGTTCAACCTATTTTTGTGAAGTGATTTTATTGAACTTTTGAACAAAAAAAATTTGAATGAAATATATTAATGGACAGCGGAGATATTTGCATCGAAAGACCAAACTTTGATTTTCATGTCGTTTTTTTCTCATTCTTAGGCAACGATGTTTTATGAAAAAGTCGTTGTACTGAAAATTTCTCCAATTTTGAAGATATGTAAATGTTTTTGATGCCAAAATAACAAAAATTTTTTAGGATTAAATACACAAAAATCTCCGATACTAAAAAGTTTTAAAATAACAAAATTACCGTTAGTTGAAAAATTTCAGAGGGGGCGTGGCAAAAACTAAGTATATAACATTTTAAGATGGGATAAATTTAATATGTGCACCTAGTTTGAGCAAAATCCGTTGAGCCGTTTAGATTTGTATAAAGGCCAAACAAACAAACAGAAAATGAGTTTTATTACTATAGATATGAAAAATACACATCAGCTGCTTTAATTTTTTTCGTTTCCCAGATAGTCAATCGGCTTGGTTGAAAACGGTGTGCACTTTTAAAAGCACTGAAGCGGACCGTTTCGTTGTCAGCAAACTATGCATTGTGTGTTTCATATAAGCGTACCATTTATTAAGTTGTACAGGGTAGCCCTTATTCGAAGCGCCCATCTGGCAACACTATAACTTTCCGCAGTGATGCCAAATCGACTAATGACATACCGCGTTTGAAGTGTCATTCCAAGCAAATGTTTACAATGGAACAGTACACGCCACGCGAACGCTCTAAAATTGTTGAAATTTACATTCAACAAAACAAGTCAATAGTGAAAACTCAACGTGCTTTCAAAAAAATAAATAAAGTGAAAAGTGCGCCTTCCAAGAAAACAATTTATCGTTTGTATGAAAGATTTACAACTGGTAATACTCTTGGTAACCCAAAGAGGCCAAATAAAAAGCGACCAAGGCGATCGGATGAGAATATTGCAGCCGTACGAGCCAGTATTGAGCAGTCACCAACAACATCCCAAAATCGCCGTTCTCAGCAGCTCGGCATTCCCCGATCCACTTTAAAACGCATTTTACGTGTTGATTTGAATTTGTTTCCGTACAAAATTCAATTGGTAAACAAATTGTTGCCTACCGATAAGCCACGTCGATTGGAATGGGCCCAAAGAGTCATCGAAATGGCTGAAGAAGACGAGCAATTTTGGCATAAAATTATCATGAGCGATGAAGCTCATTTTCAGTTGAACGGAACGGTAAACAAACAAAATTGCCGTATTTATGCCACTGAAAATCCACAAGAGATTCAAGAGGTACCTCTTCACGATGCAAAAGTCACTGTTTGGTGCGGCGTTTGTGCTAAAATGCTCATTGGGCCGTTCTTTTTCGAAGATGATAATGGCCACAGAGTTACTGTCAATCAGGAGCGTTATCGCGATATGATAAACAATTTTTTCATGCCAATCGTTCGTCGAAAGCGTATCAGGCACTACTGGTTTCAACAAGACGGCGCGCCACCACACACAAGCCGCACTACAATCGATTTTTTGTAGCAATTGTTCCCTGGCCGTTTGATGTCAAAAAATGGTGATTTCGATTGGCCGCCAAGATCACCAGATTTAACGCCTCCAGACTTCTTTTTGTGGGGTTATTTGAAATCAAAGGTTTACGTCAACAAGCCAAAGACCCTAGCAGAGCTGAAAACCAACATCCGTCAAGAAATAACCGCCATTCCCATCGAAATGTTGAAGAAAACCATGGAAAATGCTGCAAAACGGGCACAATATGTCGTAGAGGCCAATGGCGACCATTTACGAGATATCATATTCAAAAAATAATGTAAGCAAATCTACTTGAACCCAATTAAATGATATTCATGACGAACAGACAAAAAATTGTGGTTTCTTTGATTTATTTAAAAATAAAATATGGGCAACCCTATATATTAATGGGCAACCCTATTCGAATATGGGCAACCCTATTATATTAATGTTGATTTTCTATGATTTAAATACAAATTCTAAAGGTTTGATAGTTAAAATCATTCTTGATTTTATATACAAATTCTAGTTGTTTGATACATTAAAATCGTTTATTGAGCTTTAGGTCAGGTTAGAATAATTAATTGCTCTAACGAATTCTTTTCAAAGAAACAGCAACAACAACATTTTCAATATGAAAAGGAAAACAGCACTAGCTGATTTATTAGTTAACTGATTGATTTACTAGTTAGACCAATTAATTGTTCTAACCTAATCTTAAGCTTAATAAACGATTTTAAACTATCAAACAACTAGAATTTGTATTTAAAATGAAGAATGATTTAAACTATCAAACATTTAGAATTTGTATTTAAATCAAGGAAAATCAACATAATAAATAACAAAGTCATATAGAAAATTTTAATTTGTATATTAATTTTATTTGTTGTTAAACAATGGTAACATTTTCTTAAAATAGTTTTTATGTAGCTGCAACAATAAACTAAACAATAAACGGCAACTCAACTGCACTACCATGATTTCAATACATGATCCAATGCATATTTTAGAGTTTTTTGGCCAACGGGTAAAAAAGAGAGGGGAAAAAGACAAGAACAAACGACGCATCAAGCAAATATGACATAAATTTCAATTCGATTCTTGATAAGTACAAAAAGGACTTTACAATTATATAGAGAACGGTTTATAGGAACAAAAACATGTCGTTTTCACACCAGCAAATCAGATGCTGCCGTTTTAAGTACCGTTTAGCTGGAACATTGACATTCATGGCTTGTTGGGTTGGAATACAATAGAGAATACAGATGCATGTAGCTAGAGAGCCAGCATGTGGCTACAAAAAAATTGTACTACTACTAGCCACGCAAGTTCGCAGGTAGAACCTCGAGGATAACTGCCTATGCAGATGACATAAGCATAATTATAGTAGGGAAATGTCTATCAACAGTAAGCTCCATAATGGAGAGCACACTCAAAGATGTACTTAGATGGTCAAATTCAGTCGGTCATAGTATTAACACAGAGAAAACGGATCTGGTTCTGTTCACGAAAAGGTACAAGATACCACAGTGGATACCACCGAAATTGAACGATATACGTCTCATACCGAAAACTCACACAAAATATCTAGGAGTCCTCCTGGACAGCAAGCTGTCATGGAAAACCAACGTGGAAGAAAGGGTGAAGAAATCCACCATTGCGCTATACACATCCAAGAAGATGCTAGGCAGTACTTGGGGTCTCTCACCCTTTCTGATTCACTGGATCTATGTAACGGTAGTGCGCCCTATTCTACTCTATGGGATTATTGTCTGGTGGCCGGCTGTGAACAAATCAACATTCCTCAGGCACTTGGAGAAAACTCAGTGGCAGGCAGCGCTATGCATCACGGGGGCACTGAAGTCAACTCCAACTAAAGTTGGACATACACGCAAAACTAAAAGCCGGGAAAACGGCACAACGCCTTATGGCGGCAGGCAACATGCACTTTCAAAATTTTGGACATTGTACAATCGGAAAGGATCTACTTAGTAGCACGGACTACATGGTGCCTCGCACGATAGTCAATTCCAAAGCACGAACTCTTCTGGGACCAAATGACTGGTGCAAAGGTATAGAACAAGCACAGCAGGCGGTCAACATATCTACCGACAGCTCCAAAATGCCTACGGGGGTAGGTGTATTGCGCAGAGCCTAATATAAGGCAGCCATATAAACTGCCGAACCACTGCAGTATCTTCCAAGCGGAAATATTTGCCATAAGGAAGGCTGCTGAGATAGCCCTCAGCATGGACTCACAACACTCTTACATCAACATTTTCGTTGACAGTCAAGCGGCGATCAAATCCATGCGCTTTGCTAGCATCAAGTCCAAAAGTGTCTTGGCTGGCAGAGATGCACTAGATGCACTATGCGCTTCGAAAAGAGTGCGCATCTACTGGGTCTCTAGCCACCAGGGCATTGAGAGAAACGAGATGGCAGATGGTTTAGCAAAAGAAGGCGCCGGGCTGGAATCAGAACTCGCAGAACATGTACTTACTCAGCTAAAAGAGTTGTACAGGAACCTCGAAAGAAGAGCCACACAAGCAGTGAATCGTAGATGGAGCGATACGACATCGTGCAAAATCTCGAAAATCATGTGCAATGCACAATGCGAAAAACGAACTCTGTTCATCTTGGCACGCCCGCGCAAAGATTGCAGGACACTAGTGGGCATGCTCACTGGTCACTGCATGACGGCAGCCCACGCAAGGAAGCTTGGCATCACCACGGATGACAACTGCAGGAAGTGCAAGGAACCGGGCTCAGTGGAGACCCTGGAGCACCTACTATGCACATGCCCCGCCCTACTTAGATCGAGACTAAAATACCTAGGCTCATCGACATTCCCGTCGCTTAAAGATGTAGCCAAGGTGTCTCTGGAATCCCTCCTAAGGTTTGCGAATTCAACGCAAATCTTTAAAGACTTCAAATAAACATAAAGGTTCCTTTTGTTCGCTACCGGTACAACTAAGGACCTGAATTGGTCTATGTGAGTCTTCACGAAGGCATCCGGTTTTACCTTACCTAACCTAGCCAAGGTTACCAGTTAAATTTTAAAACAATTCCGACAAAAAGTTACTTTTTTCATAGTAACATAAATTAAATGCTACAAAAATTACCATGGTAAAGATAAACAAAAAAGTTTCTACCGCAACAAAAAAATATTAAAAAAAATCCCACGATCATTAAAAATTACCACAAAATACCACGCGTTTTAAAAATACCACCACAAATTCCATATGCATTTAAAATTGCCACAAAAATCTCATTCGCATTAAGAAATACCACAATAAGTCCCATATGCACAAACAATTTTAAAAGACATTTAGAAATACCACAAAGAAATTTTGCTTACTAAAAAGAAAAAAATTTTAAGAAGAATATTACCAAACTCTTACGGAAATTAAAAAAATACCCCTCTGCATTCCCACGCCAATTAAACAATACCACGCTGAATTAAAAAATTGAATAGGAATTCCCAAAAACAAAAATTCCTAAGGGCAATTAAAAATTACCACGGATGAGGTTTTTCCAATATAACTGGCAACGTTGCTACTAGCTGCTGATATTATTGTTTTGGTTCTGGATGCGCTGCAAAGGGCCGTTCTTAGCTCGGCAATTCTATGAGCAATTGCTTTCGCCGCAAGTAGTTTGTTGACTACTCGGGTTTAAAGGGGACTTTCGTAAGCCCCCTCATGCAGACGAATAATATACAAACTGCTTGCGGCAAACGCAATTATTGCCGAGTGAAAAGCGGGACAAAGAGATCTTTGAGCGAGGACTCGGTTCATCCTCTCTAACGCTGCTAAACCGCTGTGATCTTGTTCTTCTCTGTGCGTCGTTCTTTTAGACAAGAATGATAGAATACAAAGATTGCGCTGAAGACAAGAAAAAGATTACAACAAAATTGCCGTTCTGCGCATGTACGTCATAATATCAATGCTGTTTTGGAGAGCGTTCACTTTGCATACATTTAAGTGTGTATAATTAAAATGAAATAAGTAAGAAGCAATTTATTGAAATGAGAGGAAGGTAAATTTATTTAGTACTCCTTAGCAAACATTTTTTTTACTATTACTTTATTGTAGCCAGTTAGCACCTTAGTCAAACAAAAAAAAATTATCTGAGAAACCAACATCAGTTCATTATTTTTCGAGTTGGATTTTATAAAAATATTTATTATTTTATATTATAAAATATTTGTCAAGTTATTTAATAATGAAACAAATTTTGTTAAGTTAATATAGTTTTGTATTTTCGTTTGTGTGCGTTTTCTACAATTTCTTGGTTTAATTTTTGGTATTATTGCAAACAACAGGCTTCTGAAAAATATTTGTTAGCTACTGTTAACACAATTAGCAGCTGCACAATTCATTTTTTAAATTGTAAGTAAAAAACTCGCAAACATTCTTCGATATATACACAATTAAAAAAAAACACAACCGATCGCAATACGTTTCTCAAAGAAATAAAGTTGTGTGACGTAGTCAACTGAACAGCTGGTTGTCAAACTCGATTAGCAGAAGTAACGGACCTGCGCAAAGCTTAATTTCTTATTCTATCATTCTTGTCTTTTAGATTTGTTTATTAATTGTTGTTGAACCAGTTATCTGAAATTTTTTTAGATAATAAGGTTATGATTATGATTATTATGATTATTTTTACTCGACATGAACAGCTGATTTTGACATCTAGCACGCTCTTCTCTGTTTTCTACTTCATTCCTCTCCGAGTCAGCCCTACCTGGTTATTCTGCCACGAGTTGGAGTACGAATAAAACGAATGTTTATTTTCAGCAAGATAAATGCAATAGAGAATACAGATGCGTGTAGCTACAGAGGCAGTATGTATGTTTGTTACTACGCAAATATGCGCATGCGTTACTTAGCATGCGTTGTGCTTTAAAAACTCCATTTATTTTTTAAATACCATAATGAATTCGAATTATTTATAGTTTGCATTATATTTTTCCATATTAAAAATTTATTTTGTTAACTAAAATTTTAATTTAAATTACTTTTAAAATAAACATATATGTATGTGCTCTTTACTACAGGAAAAATAAATAATTCAAATTTACCCATATTTATTTCCATTAATTAAACATAACTTTATATTACATTTAGTTTTAACTAACAAAACAAATGAACAAGAACAAAAAATTCATTACCAAAAATATCAAACGAAAACTTTTTATAAAACAAAAACAAATTTTTACATGAATTTAATTGTGAGCTTTTTAGATCAGGTAAATTTGAAGAAGGACAACAACAACAAACTTTTTTTTTGAATAATTTTTATTTAGAAGATGAAATGATTTAAAATAGTTTTGAAAAAATATAAATAAAAAAAACCAGAATTTTTCTCTATTACTGTATAAAAAGGAATTCTACGTCTATACTTACGATACTATCGAAACTGTGTCTTTTTACAACGAAGCGACAACCAAGTGGACGTTACATGGTGCGACTTCCTTTTAAAAACCAATTTCCGAATAATATTTTCTTGAGTCCTTCTAGGAATGTGGTTTAGTGCAGTATAACAAAATGGGGAGGACTCTTAATAAGACCCTAGAAATCGTAATATACGAAGGTTCTACAAGAATATTTAGATTTGGAGCACATGGAACCTGCAACGCACGGCGAGCCCAAAGCCGAGAAACTTTCTTTGTGTTTTTTCCCACATCACGCAATTATAAAGCCGGAGAGAACATCCACAAAGTTACGAATTGTATTTAACGCCTCACAAAGAACTGGAAGTGGATTTTCTCTGAATGATGTGCTGCACCAAGTTCCATCCCTTCAAACAGGTCTGATGCAGACTTTGCTGCGTTGGTGAAACTTTAAGTACGTTTTCAATGGAGGCATCCAAATAATGTATCGAAAGATTTTGGTGCATGAGGCAGATCGTTTACCAACCTTACCAACAGGTTTTATTCCGCAATAAAGTTTTGGGACCTGTAAATTCATTTCAACTAGAAACTGTGACGTTTGGAATGAATTGGCAATTAGGACTCTACTAGAATTGAGTAAAGATTGTAAGGATCAATTTGCAAAGGCGTCTATGATTTTGAAAGAAGAAATCTACGTAGATGATGTATTGTCTGGTGGACATACTTTTAATGAAGCAAAGCTCAAGGAAAACGAGCTTATCAAGGTTTTAAAATCTGCGAGATTTCCCCTAAAAAACTAACAGCAAATGATCGATGTCTACTTAAAGATTTGCCCCGGGAGGCCCTTCTAGATGAAGGTTTTTTAAATTTTGATAATGCATGCAGAATAAAAACTTTGGAAATCCGCTGGAATGCGATATCAGATTATTTTTATTATGTTGTTGAACCAATTGAAATTACATCTTTCATTACAAAAAGACGAATTTTGTTAGTGAAGGCTGTTTGACCCACTAGGTTTGTTAGGCCCGTCGTAGTAGTTGCAAAAGTTTTAATGCAAGAATTATGAAAACAAAAAGCTGATTGGGATGAAGCCTTTCTTATTGTTAAACTGGAGTAACTTTGTTGAGAACTTTCTATACATTTCTAATATTAAAATACCTAGATGGGTGGACTTCTCACCGCAGTATCATATACAAATACACGGGTTTCGCAACGCCTCAGAAAAGGCATATTGTGGAGCAATTTATATTTGAACTGAGGGTTCAGAAAGCAAAATAAATAGCCATCTGCTAGTTGCAAAGACGAAGGTAGCCCCGATCAAAAGGACTACCATTCTTAAACTCGAATTGTGTGGAGCTTTCCTGCTTGCTAAGTTAGTATGAAACCTAGCAGCGAACTGCCAGTTCACCTACGATTTAAACTTGTGGTGATCATTGGAAACTCTTTAAAACCGAAGATAATCCTGCCGATATGGGTACGCGTAGCTGTTCGTTGCAGAAACTTAGTGAGAGCGCACTCTGGCGGTACGGACCCAAACGGCTAAAAAAAGGAAAATCTCTTTGGCCCATACCACGTTTCTTTGATCCTATTGATCTGGAAACTAATACATCGTTTAACTTTCACTTACAATCAGATTGTGTGGATCAAAATCTCCCTCCTTTGAGCACGCATTATAAGTTCTCTGCTACAGATTTTGATTTATTCAGCGTATCCTTAAAAAGCCTTTTTGCATCGAAAAGTCCATAGCTGCTTAAGAGATAACCTTTATGAAAAATCGACTCATATCTATTGCTCAAAAGAAATATTTTTATCGGGAGTACGAATGTCTAAAAGAAAAGAAATCTGTTTGACCCACTAGGATGGTTAGGCCCGTCGAAGTAGTTGCAAAAGTTTTAATACAAGAATTATGAGAAGAAAAATCTGATTGGGATGAAGCCTTTCTAATTGTGAAACTGGAGTAACTTTGTTGAGAACTTTCCATACATTTCTAATATTAAAATATCTAGATGGGTGGACTTCTCACCGCAGTATCACATACAAATACACGGGTTTCGCAACGCTTTAGAAAAGGCATATTGTGGAGCAATTTATATTAGAACTGAAGGTTCAGAAAGCAAAATAAATAGCCATATGCTAGTTGCAAAGACGAATGTAGCCCCGATCAAAAAGACTACCATTTCTAAACTCGAATTGTGTGGAGCTTTCCTGCTTGCTAAGTTAATATGAAACCTAGCAGCGAACTGCCAGTTCACCTACGATTTAAACTTGTGGCGATCATTGGAAACTCTTTAAAACCGAAGATAATCCTGCCGATATGGGTACGCGTGGCTGTTCGTTGTAGAATCCTAGTGAGAGCGCACTCTGGTGGCACGCACCCAAACGGCTAAAAAAAGGAAAATCTCTTTGGTCCATACCACGTTCCTTTGATCCAATTGATCTGGAAACTAATACTTCGTTAAGCTTTCACTTACAATCAGATTGTGTGGATCAAAATCTGCCTCCTTTGAGTACGCATTATGAGTTCTCTGCCACAGATTTGGATTTATCCTCGAAAAGCCTTTTTGCATCGAAAAGTCCATAGCTGCTTAAGAGATAACCTTTATGAAAAATCGACTCATATCTATTGCTCAAAATAAATATTTTTATCGGGAGTACGAATGTCTCAAGGAAAAGATATCACTAAATAGAAAAAGCAGATTGCTTAATTTGGACCCTTTCATCGATAAATGTGATTTTCTTGGAGTTGGTGGCAGACCTAGCAATTCGTGTTTAAGTTGTGATGAAAGTCTGGAAACTATAATAATTCCAGGCGGGTCTCAATTTGCAAAATTATTTGTGAATTTTACGCACCGCATCTTTCTTCACTCCGAGCATTATAATAGGGGTATTCACGGGTTGATGCGAAACGCAGTTGCGACGATGCAAAAATGCATGATTGCGAACTTTCGCATCATTCCAACAACAAACACATTGGAAGCAATTTTGCAACTCTTCTTGAACTACGCACTGCTCAAACCAATTGCGAGAACACACAAGTAGTGATGCTAAACAGATGATTCATGTTTTGGCTCTTTTCGAACGTAGTTGCCACCTGGGTAATCTTTAAATAGGTTATGTTTGTACGTAGATTTTAATAACTTTTTATGATTTTGAAATAGGGTGGCAATATATTTACTGATCATTCGACATTTAATTTTATTGCATAATTAAGATGCAATATTGATGTTCACGCGTTAGTGTGCAAAATATCTTGCACTTTCACACTCTTGCAATTCGCAACAACCCGTGAATACCCCTATTATGTTGCGAGCGATTAGACAAGGTTTCTATATACCTAGATTGAAAAACATCATATGAAATTGTATTCGTGAATGCAAGGAATGTACGATACATAAACACAAGTTCCAACATCAAATGAACGCCCTCCCAGCGGAACGAGTTAATTTCTCCCTACCCTTTACGTATACTGGAGTCGACTTTGCTGGCTCATTCAACATAAAATCGTCTACTCTGAAAAATGCTAAAATCATAAAAGGATACGCCGCTGTGTTTGTTTGCTTCTCTACAAGAGCAGTGTATTTAGAAGTTTTTTCGGACCTCTCCACCGATGCTTTTTTTGGTTGTTTTGCTAGATTTACTATGCGTAGAGCCTTCCCAAGACTATGTTTTCCGACACACTACTCAAGATTTACTATGCTTTTTTTAAATCATCGGACAAGGCTTTAATTGAAAAATAAGTACATTAAGTTTTAATTGGTCATTTATACCACCATATGCACCGCACATGGGTGGCCTCTGTGAAGCAGCCGTGAAAAGTATGAAATCGCATCTGAAAAAGGTGACTAATAACTTATCTTTTACATTCGAAGAGTTCACTACACTCTTAGTGAGAATGGAAGCAGTGTTAAATTCACGACCACTCTCGACCATAACCGAAAATCCGAATGAAATATTGCCTTTGACACCGGGTCATCTGCTTCGAGGCGCTCCGATCACAGGATCAGATCAGAAGCTCCTACGGAACTCACTCTTGAAGAAGTGTTTTTTTTTAAACGCTGGGAACGTTTAAAAGTAATACAACAGACCTTTGCTCAACGGCGGAAATATGAATATATAACCGAGCTCAACGTCGATATAAATGGAAAAAGAAAAATGATATTGTTATAGTCAAAGATGATCTTTTACCACCCACCGAATGGCGCCTTGGTCGCGTCACCAACGTAATTAATAGCGAGGATAACAAGGTACGAGTTGCTGAAATACTTACACAAAACGGTACCATCTTACGCCCGATAGTAAAAATCTGCGTATTACCAAGCAACGGTTGCAGTCAATGCAATAACGCACAGCATAATCCGCTAACTTTATAAATAGAGAAAGAAAAGAGATCTCGATCGCACGTAGTATTTTTTGGCACTGTATGTATTTATCTCTTTTGTTTCTTTTTCTGGTTCCTTTATAGATGGAGAATCAACTGCGATGTCACCACTGCAGAAATAATCACCAATTTAAGTTTTTACCTTAATTGTTTGGGTCATAGCCATCAATGATGTTGGTGCACCTCGCGCCATCTAGAGAAATTTGCAATCAACGATCCGCATAGCCCGAAAGTGCTGAATTCGCAGTCAAAATCTTAATGTCAACTTACCAATTTGCCGAACACTTCAACATCTACTTTGAAATTAGGTCATTTCACCGTCTGCAGAGATTCTAAATGCCATCTTTTCGCTGGGAGAATGTTGAACTCATTTAAACCATGATTGATTTTGTTTTATTCATTTTATATATACACACCAAGAACAATATATAGAAGATCCCGCCATAAGCGCGCAGAAATGGCAATCTACTGCGCAGGTCGCGCAGGTCTACGTCATAAGTGAAGAACTCATACAAAACGAAATGTCAAAAAAGAATATTAAAGAATTTATAAGCATTCAACAAAGCATTCAATGTTGGTAGAAAAATATAAAATTTCAATTTATTTTATGGATTGTGATTTAAAAGTAAACTGTGGCAAAAGTTGGCACTCTCCAGGTTGGCTTCTTCTAATATTAGCTGGACAGATTGAAAATCAGCATTTTATCTTTCAGAAATGATAGTTCAATTGAGATATGGGACATGCAGCATTCGCCGTTCTTGGTTCACAGTCGCTACACATGCACACTTCACTTCCGACTCCAGGCAGCTGTTTAATGGCTTGACCAAACAAATTGCTATCTCCACCTTGCTGCCAAATGGCAGCACGGATGTGCATTTCAGTGAATCCATAGAAGCAGGAAAGTATATCAAAGATGTCATTAACATGCTACACGTGTCCAAATGCGGCAATTATGTGGTGGCGGTAGGTACCTGCCGTTCCATAGCGGTGTGGTGCATCTTTAAGGGCAAACACTTTAAGCATCATTTAAATCTGCCTCGCTTTACAGCGCCAACTACGGCTTTAACGTTACACCCAGAGTTGCCACGTTTGGTGGCTGCCTTTTCGGATGGAATGGTTTTTGAAAGAACGATCTGGAAGAAATGTGTTTCGTCTGCTCCGACAAGGACTATTTTGTCAGCAGCGCTGAGGCTGAGAAAAACATAGTGCTTGGCCAACGTAATCCTGCGATATTAATATAACATAATGACGCCAATATTTTGGTGCTGTAAAAGTGTTCGCTAGAGAGTATTGTGGATGACGAAACTATAGCCGATGAAGAGAGTAGAAATAACATTAGAAAGCACGAAACTGCAAAGAAACTAAAACGTGTTGTCAGTGATACAAAAATCGCCTGTCTAAAGCTGAAGTTAGAGAAAACATGCGAGATGGTTTAATTAATATCGTTTAATTTGTCCTATAATAAGGTCAACATTATTCTATTTTTTTTAGCACTTGATTCACTTATCAGTTTTGAGCACACAGGAACTGGTTCTGTTAGCGTGAATTCCATATTGCTAATAGAACAATTACCGGATGCGTTAAAACAGAAAAAGTTTGAAGCATCGTCTGAATATATCGTGCGTTTATTTTTGTTACTATGTTTAAAAAACCTTAAACTAATATAAATGAATAAAAAATATTTCGATAAGAAAAAAAGGAAGTTAGATTTTTGAGCCACATATATGAATCCATAAAATAATCAAAGTAAGTTATTTTTATGTAATTATTTTATTTAATTTCCTTTTTTTGTTATAACTTTTTTCTATTATTTCTTTGTTAAGCTTTCTTATTCTAAAAAACATTCTTGCTCTAAAAAACAATTTCTTTACATTTATGTCGCAGTCAATGTTTTCCGAGAGATCGTAATGTTTTTTTAAGAACTCTTTTGAAATTAACAAACCATCTTTGTTGACATCATCAAAAATTTTTTGCATTAACTGCATATGTTGCAAAAGCTCCACAGTAGGTTTAGAAAGGCCTCCTTCCGATAAATGGTCCACTCAAGTAAAAGTCTAGTTTTTGTTGGCGCCGATGCGAATATTTGGTACTTTTTGGTGCAGTTTATGGCATATGTAGCCAGCAAAATTTTCCAGACAGAGCATCGAGCTCCTTTTCTTGAAGTGTCTCATTTAATTCCGGTTGGAACTTAATACTTTTAAAAATGGAACCTGAAATAAAAGTATTAAGTTACTTTATATATTGCTCATTTTCTTGAAAAAGTGAAGTTTTAATTATTCATGTGAGTTCAAATCTTAAAATGCTACTCCTGAAAATTTTGATTTTTTGAGCTATTACATTATTGAAGAAAACGAAGGGTATATTATTATTATTGGCATAAATTACCTGTAAGAAGTTTTTCTTGTAGGTCGGGCGTATCATCGACCTCAACGTTTGCGCTGTCAGATAAGACGCCTTCGTTATATCCAAGAATATAAGACCGCAAGCGATATTTAAATTCTTGCTGGTCTGGATGGTCGTGTAGGCCTCCTTTAGCTCGAATTATACCAAAAAAAATTTTCTAGCACGTCCTGATTTAGTCTATGTGTTAAAACATATTCCAACTGAAACCTGTCCTTCAATTCGGCAAGAAGCATTTTGAGTGCGTTGGTGCTTTGTAAAATACCTGTTAAGAAAACCAGTTTCAATGTGAATTAAAGCATGTAACCTTTTAATTCAACCTTTTTGAAATGGCATTAAATTCTTCTTGCCAATCACTCGCATGCTGGACACCATTTCGGTCATTTCCTCTTAAATTTTATTTTGTTCGTCAAGAGCGAGACCGTAAGCATGTGTTCTTATCCTTGTGTCACGTCGTGTCACATCGAACCAGTCATTTGCCTAAATTAAAGAATTGATTGAATCAGTAATAAATAAAGCGTACTCTGAAATCATTATTAAAATTTTAAATAATCGAGAGCATTCGTCCCAATTGTGTCCATTTAAAAAGCCTAGACTAGCTGCTCTGCTGATCGCCATTGCATTCGTATGCGACAAAAGTTTTGTAGCCATTTTTACTTTTTGGCGCTTAGCTCCAGCTACACTCAAGAGCTTTGGCAATATCTTGTGTGTTATAGATAACTCTGAAGATGTAGCTGAAAGAAGGTCAACAAGAATTTTCTTCTGTACAGTGCGACCATTTATATCCTTCGTCAAGAAAATGATTCCTTAATAACTTGAACAAATGTGGCACATCAGCAAATACAAAAATTTTTTCGTTGTTATTTATAAACCTAAAATTAACGTTCAATAATAATTCATATTAATTATTGCTTTCATTTCCTTAAATGTTACCATGGTTTTTCTATATCAACTTTCAGCTCAGCTTTCTATACCAACGTTCGCTTACAACAGCAACAATATTATAGCCGCACTCCTTTACTTTATTTATAATGTTGAAAAAGATGTCTGTGGTCATTTTACAATCGAAGTCATAAAATATGGGTTGCTTCCAATTTGAAAGTAGTCCTATATGAAAAAGTAAAGATATGAAAGAGCATTGTTAAACATTTTTAGGATAACAATTAATTACCTCTTCACATGGCAACCTGGACATAGTTAGCAGGACATAAGGTTGTATCAGAACTTCTGTCGTAGCAATAAGTTTTGCGAATCTTCATCTCATCAAATCTCAACACGCATATTTTTTGTGTTTCTTCCATTTGAGTAGTGGCTGCAAGAATTTTAAGAACTGGCTCTAAAATTCCACGTGAAATGTTCACTTTTGCAGACCATCTTTGCAGAGTGCGGATAGCAGGAAGAGGAAAATTTTTTTCCGCAAAAGTCTGTACGTTTTCGCGCTTGTGGAGTACAATGTTATTGACCAGTATAGGAGTATATAGGACCAATTATGCAAATAACGAGCCTATAGCAAGATGCATACACCTATGCAACAGTTTTTCACATATTCTTAACTTTAATGTTTCAGAAAGTCAGTTTAGATTAAACTTATTTATTCTTTTTACCTAGTTTGTAAGATAGGGAAATAAAGTCTGTAAGATTGTAAATCGGTAGACGAAATAAATAAATAAATAAATGTCTTCTTCATTACATTTTTGCCTCTTGAGTCCTTTTTTCAATTTATAGATCTGTCCTTTGGTAAAAATAGTGTTTAGCTTTTCTTCAATATTTTTTTGTTCAAACTCTGCTTGTTGGAGTCGAATTTTGAGTGCCTTCATCTCTTTGCATATTCCTTTTTTGTCTTTTTTAAAGATGAAATTTTCCAACTTTAGTTTTGATCTATTAATTCATATGAGTTTATATATTTAATAAAGAAAATATAAAAAATTGCATCATACTTGTTTTGAAAACATACATTTTTTCTTCCAAACATTTTATTTTATCTGCAATGTTGTCGTTGGATTGACCATGAATGACCATGGAGTTGGTGTAGATTAGTTTCGCCGATTTTTCGTTGGAACTTATTCCTTGTCTATTAGCTGCAAGAGAAGAGTTTTCTGAGCATCGGCTGAGCAGGGCGTTAAATCAACTTCATGAGATTCCTCCAGTAGTACATCAATTATTTGCTTTCGAACCGCTGCATCCATTGGCCTGGGAACCTTTTCATCATTACTTTGATTAGCATTTGAATTCGATTGAACCGATGGAACAGTTCCTAGCTTTATTTTGAACCCGTTCTTTGTGCTCAATCCTAGAATATTAAAAGCATGCAATATTACTCCGTTCTTAAATTTGGTATTTATATTTGCATACCCATTTCAAACTGCATATTTTTTCGGATATCCTCCGGAATGAAGTGGTCACAACAAATGCGTTCATTTTCCGTATTGATGATTCTTTTTTGGTTACAGAAAGCAACCCACTTTTGGAGCAATTTTCTGTCCTTCGGAAAATTATAGAACCGCATTTGCCTTAGACAATTTGTGTTCTTGCAACTATATACTACGCACTTCATTTTTCACAAAAATTCACAAAAATATTAAATATTGTACAATAAACGAAATATATTGTTCTTGAGCGAAATGATAGTAAAAAAAAGTCAAACTGTTGTCAAAAAAAAATCTAGCAACGTAGCTGGTTTTTGTGTCAAGGGGTAAAAACGGAAATAAGGTCCCCCATATGATATATGAAATGTTTATCAAAGATTAAACTAAAAAATATTTATATATTTTCTGCACAAGCATTATATATTAATATATATTTATTTCATTTCAAAAAACCAAAATTGCGTACGAAAATGAGTAGATTTAAAAATCAAATCCCCATATAAAAAAATTTGTCTACGTGTTAATTTTGACCATTTGACATTCTCTTCTTTTTCACTTCTGACGTCACAGCAATCTGCTTACAAAGATGGCGCATATGCGCAAGGCGGGATCTTCTATATATTGTTCTTGTATACACACATTTTTATATTTCTCTCCTACTTATATACACATTTTTTGTTATTTACTGACATAAGCAATATACTTGTCTTTAGTTAAAAGATCAGAATTACTTTAGCTCTCAAGACGGCAAGATTAAGTTATCGATTAAGACAACAAGAAGAAATAAATTGAAGTTTAATTAATTTAAACAAGTTTATCTTTATTTTTTCATCCAACTTTAATTGACAAGGAATTATCCAAGTCAACAAATTGTCTTTTATAGCTTCGTTATTGTTGTTGATGTTTTTCACAGCCTTGAATCCGGGTTCGGGCATGGTTCTTATCACTTTCTTTGTTCTTTCCTACATTTAAGAATTATGGAAAACTAAAAATCCACAGCTAAAATTGTGGGAAATGTGAAATTAAAGGACAGGAACAACTAAGGGCGAAAAATGCTTGCGAGGTTAAGGCATAACACTAGCCTCAGTTAAAAGCAATTCAAATTGTCTTTCACGGTTGTTTCGCTTAATCAATAATTCACGTATGGTTTCAATCAAATCCTCTAAATAGATCTATCCTTTTCCTTTCATTTCAAAGATCAAACCATGTTTGTATAAGGCGCATGCCTTGGTTCTTTGATCTTTAAAAAAAAAGTATAGTAGTGAGGGGACTGCCGACCGAAGCGAAAACATATATGTAAACTATTAGTATTTCCTGGAAGACTTTGTCCTGCCACGGACCGCTTTACTGCTATTTAAGAATTTTCATGCTAATCGGAAAAACATTTTATATTTTCACCCAATCAACCTTTGATTATTTCTTTCAAAATATTTTTTATTCAGATAACATTTTTATTTTATAATTACACCAAACTTTATTATTACATTAAAATTGAATATTGTTGATATAAAAATAAAATACAGGGAGCACTATTGATTGAAAAATAATCCTCAAAAAGGATATTTAATTTTTTTTTTCAATATATATGTGGAGCTGTAGCTAAAATAAAATAAATGTACTTTTTTTTATAAATGATATTTTGTTTGATGGGTCTTGAAGTCTCTTTTAATGCCTGCATTTAGTCTCGCTACAAGATAAAACAGAAAACATAGCAAGCCAAGTGCAGTTTATTTTCTGTCCCCGATTCGGTTTGTCCGTACATCCGGTTCATTTAAATGCATATTATTTTTATCTTTTATCACTTCATTATATTTTAAATTATGGGTTTTAATATAAAAAACAAAGTAAAACATAAACAAAAATATAAATGAAACTTATTGAAATAATTAATATGCACTTAAAATATATAAAAATACACACATACAAAAAATTGTTATTAACATACATTTTATAGAATTTCATTTAAAATATTTCACTGTTTGCGTCATAAATCATTGCATTCTATTTTTAAAAAAGGTAGCAGAAAAAAGAAACAAAAAAATTTTGGACGATGCAGTCCCACTCATGATAAAATTATTAATAGGTAGCCTTGACAACTACTTATTTTCTCACGAGCTGCAATTTCAAACAAAAGAAAACAATATAAAATTCGTGTGTCACACACATTGGCAGCTTTCAGCGGAGCCAATAGTTGGCAACTGTTTTTTTTTTAAATTTGAGTGAGAAACCTTTGCAATTAAATGATCCATTCACAGCAGGTGACTCCTCTGAATGCGGCCAATGTGTGTGACACACGTTCTCTATTTTGCTTTCTTTTTTTTTGCTTGACATTCGATGGTCGAAACACGAAATGTCACTTCGACCTATTACTTATTATACCATGTCCCATGTCCCAGCCAGAGAATATGCTGGCGACATTTATAAAACTACAAATGTTTTTATGTTGGTTGGTCATGAAACTCAAATACACGCTCTTGGATATTGGCTACCAGGCGCTCAGCAAATGCAGCAAGCATGGCAAAATTAAACAAGGTAGTGTTAGGGCGGAGAGCCGGTGAAGTAAACATTTCATACAAAATCTGCAACCAATGAGAATGCAATATGAAAGCAAGAATTGGCAAATATATCAATATGGATGAGTTTGACAGTTATGGTTACTTAGAAAGAGAACACATTCAGCCCTAAAACTACTTCGTCTAATTCTACTATGGCAACAAGCAACCATCAATATGTTTATCTGCTGACAAATAGTTCCTTCATAAAGAAATCGTGAAGGATATTTACTGTTTTTCTGTCAATGCATATGTAGAAATGTAGCTGAACTAAAATACATTTACAACAACAATTACCTACAGCTAGCTCTACATATACATTGACAAAAACAATAACATTCAATAGCTGCATTCCCGTGGTCGTTGATCTAGAGCGCAGCTCTATTTTATTCACAAAACAAAAACAAAAATTAAAACCAGCTCGATTTCTAGCTCTATTTCTGATCTTAAAATGCTGCCAAGTTTCAAGCATTTTTTATCGAAACGAACATAGTTGGCAAATCTAAATAACTTTTTTGCCGTTTCACCGCTTAATGGGCGTTTTGGTATTGCTGTTTTCTTTTGTTATTGCTCTTTAAACAGCTGTTTCAAGACTCTGATGACAAATTGATGTATAGTTGTTTTAATGAGATTTGATCTGATCTAGTGCCATGGGAATGCAGCTAATGTTTCGCAGCGGAGCAAAGGGAGGGGAAAGAGGGATGCGTCAGCAGAGGAACTTATTGATGGTTGCTTGCTTATGGTTTCTAAGTTTCCTATCTTGTTATCTTTGATGTCTGTATTGATGACGAGAGTTACTCGGAAAAAAACAATGACGCAAACCAAAGATTTACCCTCTACCAAAATCGTTCAACGCGCCTAAAGAAGTTTTCACTTCAAAAAAGTTTAGCAGTGAGGGGACTGCCGACTGAAGCGAAAAACTATATATTACATATTAGTATTCCCTGGAAGACTTTGTCCTGCCGCGGACCGCTTTACTGCTTTATAAAAACTTTCATGCTATTTGGAAAAACTTTTTATATTTTCACTCCCTCAGACTTTGATTATATCTTTCAAAAAATTTTTTATGCAGATAGCATTTTATTTTATAATAACACCAAACTTTATTATTACATTTAAATTAAATATTGTTGATACAAAAATAAAATACAGGGAGCACTTTTAAATGAAAAATAATCCTCATAAAATAAAATAAATTTTCTATTTTTTATATACGATATTTTGTTTGATTCGTTTTGAAGTCTCTTTTAATGCCTGCATTTGAGATCTTGCTACAAGGAAAACAGAAAACATAGCAGCAAAGTCCAGTTTATTTTCTGCCTCCGATTCGGTTCATGCGTACATCCGGTTCATCAATTATCCACATTATTTTCGTCTTTTATCATTTCATTATATTGTAATGTTGGACGCGCGTATTTTAAGCAATGTGTTGCTTACGTGGTTTACGCGGTTTAAAGTTTTACGCTTTTGAAAAATACTTTAATATGTATTTAATTGTCAGCGCTTAAGAGCGCTACTGGCCAGTTTAAAAAAATATTTCTATGCGCCGTCACTCGAAAGTGCATTCAGGCGCTTAGAAATAAAATTAAGGAGCAAGCAGTTTAAAGCTCAAAATTTAAGTGACTTTATTTTAAAATTTTCTTCGGCTTATAAAGCTAAATAACAGTATTATTTTAGACTTAAAATAAAAACAAAATTAAATATATATCTAACTTAATATAATCTTAAATAAGTAAAACATTAGTTTATGTAGTCATTGTAATGTAGTTATGTAGTGTAGTTATGTAAACATAAGGTGCACTGACCTTATTGATGTGCAAGCGAGAAAGAATGTAAATAATAGTTATGTGTTTGTTTTGTTTGTTTGCTAACATAAATGTGTTTAGGCTACATTTATAAAAATGTTTAGTTAGTAGAATAGATCTTTATGTATTAAATGTTTATAAATAATAAGTGCATGAAATAAATGTGTTTAAGTTGCAGTTATAGCAATGTTTAGATTAGAGTGCACTACACCCCAATCCTTAAGATAAAATTATTTGGCTTAAAAAAATAATTTGTAAAATTATACAATGCAAATGTTTTTTTGACGTAGAATTACGTCTTATAGCGCGGTTTGTATGGGGGTCATTTTCACAAATTTCTTCAAAGTGATATTTGACACTTTGGGGTATACCTACAGTTCATCGTACAAAGAAAAAAAATAAAATATCAGTTTTAGTGGGAATAAAACAAATATCTAATAAAAAAGCAAAATCTAAGAAGATAAAAAATTCATATATTCGCATGAGAAATGCACAAGTTGCTTAGCTGCAGTAGCTGCTTATGCTGTTTTTAAGGTTGTTGTTGTTGTGTTTGCTTGTTTAGTTTGTAATCACGTTGTTCGTTGTTGTGCTACTTTTGTTGTTGTTGTTGTTGTTGTTGCTTTCATTTTTTTCGTTTCCCAGATAGTCAATCGGCTCGGTTGAAAACGGTGTGCACTTTTAAAAGCACTGAAGCGGACCGTTTCGTTGTCAGAAAACTCAGCTTCCTGTGTTTCATATAAGCGTACCATTTATTAAATTGTATATTAATGTTGATTTTCTATGATTTAAATACAAATTCTAAATGTTTGATAGTTTAAATCATTTTTGATTTTAAATACAAATTCTAGTTGTTTGATAGTTTAAAATAGTTTATTGAGCTTTAGGTCAGGTTAGAACAATTAATTGCTCTAACGAATTTTTTTAAAAGAAACAACAGCAACAACATTTTCAATATGAAAAGAAAAAAACATCACTAGCTGATTAATTAGTTAGCTGATTAATTAACTAGTTAGAGCAATTTATTGTTCTTACCTGACCTAAAACTCAATAAACGATTTTCAACTATGAAACAACTAAAATTTGTAATTAAAATCAAGAATGATTTAAACTATCAAACACTTAGAATTTGTATTTAAATCATAGAAAATCAACACATTAAATAACAAGGTCATATAGAAAACTTGAAGTTGTATATTAATTAAAGTTTTTCTAAATGACCTCTATATTTATTATGTTGACTTTATATGATTTAAATACAAATTCTAAATGTCAAGTATGATTCAAACTATCAAACATTTAGAATTTGTATTTAAATCATATAAAGTTGTATATTAATTTTATTTGTTATTAAACAATTGTAACCTTTTCTTGAAATAGTTTTTATTAAGTTGCAACAATAAACTAAACAATAAACGGCAACTCAACTGCACTACCTTGATTTCATCACAAGATTCAATGCATATTTTAGAGTTTTTTGGCGAACGGGTGAAAAAGAGATGGAAAAAAGACAAGAACAGACGACACATCAAGCGAATATGACATAAATTTCAATTCGATTCTTGATAAACATAAAAAAGGACTTTACAATTATATAGAGAACGGTTTAAAGGAACAAAAATATGTCGTTTTCATACCAGCAAATCAGACGCTGCCGTTTTAAGTACCGTTTAGCTGGAACAGTGACATTCATGGCTTGTTGGGTTGTAATACAATAGAGAATACAGATGCATGTAGCTAGAGAGCCAGCATGTGGATACAAAAAAATGTACTACTACTAGCCAAGGTTGCCAGTTAAAATTTAAAACATTTCCGACAAAAAATTCCTGTTTTGACAGCAATTTAAATTAAATACAACAAAAATTACCATTGTAAAGATAAACAAAAAAGTGTCTACTGCAATAAAAAATGTCAAAAAAAATCTCAAGATCATTAAAAATTACCACAATAATACCACGCCTTTTAAAAATACTACCACAAATTCCATATGCATTTAAAATTTCCACGAAAATCTCATTCGCATTAAAAAAATATCTCAATAAGTCCTACATGCACAAACAATTTAAAAAACATTTAGAAATACCACTAAGAAACTCTGCTTACTAAAAAAGAATATATCCAAACTCACACGGAAATTTAAACAATACCCCGCTGAATTTCCTAGCCAATTAAAAAATACCACGCTGAATTAAAAAATTTAATTGGAATTCCCAGAAACAAAAATTCCTAAGGGAAACTAAAAACTACCACGAATGGGATTTTTCCAACATAACTAGCGACGTTGCTACTAGCTGCTGATATTGTTGTTTTGGTCCTGCATGTGCTGCAAAGGGCCGTTTTTCACTCTACAATTCTATGAGCAATAATTGCTTTCGCCGCAAGTATTTTGTGGACTACTCGCGTTTAAAGGGGACTTTCGTAAACCCCCTCATACGGGTGAGTAATCCACAAACTGCTTGCGGCAAAGGCAATTATTGCCGAGTGTATTATTATGCATTATATTCTTTCCATATTAAAAATTTATTATGTTAACTAAAGTTTTAATATTAAATTACTTTTAAAATATACATATATGTTCATGCTCTGTACTACAGGAAAAATAAATAATTCAATTTTACCCATATTTATTTCCCTTAATTAAACATAACTTTAAATTACATTTAGTTTTAACCAACAAAACAAATGAAAAAGAACAACAAATTCATCACCATAAATATCAAACGAAAACTTTTTATAAAACAAAACAAATTTTTACATGAATTTAATTATGAGCTTTTTAGATCAGGTAAGTTTAAGGAACGACAGCAGCAACAAATTTGTTTTTGAATAATTTTTATTTACAAGATGAAACAATTTAAAAAAGTTTTGAAGAATATACATGAAAAAAACCAGAATTTTTCTCTATTACTGTATAAAAAGGAATTCCACGTCTATACTTAAGATACTGTCGAAACTGTGTTTTTATTTTCTATAATATTTTAACATTAGCAAAATTGTCAATTATTTTTTAATCAGTAAGGAATCTCTGTTCCATTAATGATAAATAAATAAACAAAATATATAAATAAAAATCCGATAGGGAGAATATGGTAAATTTAAGCTCTGTTGACACAGTTTATGAATTCAATTTTAAAAAAGCTGACTTTTTGACGTTGAATCATTTACTTTATAATAAATAAAATATAATTAAAGAATACATAAATAATAATAGTCTTAATAGTTCAATCAATTTTTTTCTTTTCGGAGCTCTTTGCCATGTTTTTTCAGTCTGTACCATTGAAGGTTCCATTACGCGTACCAAATTACGCGTAAATTGACTATACGTTTCCGCGCGTTTATGCGTTTTATTAGCTTTGCGCGGTTAATTTTTGAAATTCATATTTTAAAAGCGGTTTATAAAAATATTACTTTTATACGTTTATTTCTATTTTAAATGCCAGCGCCTAAGAAAGCTTTTGTTCTTTGTAAAAAAAAGATTTCCTATGCGTCGCCACTCTATTCAGGCGCTAGGAAATGGAAAAAATAAGGAGCTGTTTTTTAAAGCTCAATACTTAATTGACTTTATCTTAAAATTTGTTCTGCTTATAAGGTCAAATACAATATATATAAAATTAAATATATATCTTACTTAATATAATCTTAAATAGGTAGAATAACATAATTTTATGTAGTCATTAATGTAGTCATGTAAAAATAAGTGCACTGACCTTATTGTTGTACCAGCGAGTAAGAATGTAAATAATAGTTATGCGTTTGTTTGTTTGCTAACATAAATGTGTTAAGGCTACGCTTATAGAACTATTTAGTTGGTAGAATAGATCATCATGTGCTAAATGTTTATATATAATAAGTGCATGAAAGAAATGTGTTTAAGTTGTAATTATAGGGATGTTTAGTTAGAGTTCACTTCTCCCCCATCCTTAAGATAAAATTATTCGATTTAAAAAAATAATTTTATTTTGAAATTATACAATGCAAATGTTTTTTTCCTTTTTTTATAATTTGTACAATTCAAATATTTTAATAAATATTAATTGGTAATTATATAATTTAAATATTTTAATTTTTTATATTTTAATAAATTTCAATTTATTTATAACTAGTAATTATACAATTCAAATATGTTTATCTTCATATTTCAATATATATTTTGTACAATATATGTAGTAAAATTTCATTTAAATCCATTTTTTTCAATAAATTATTGTGGTATTCTTTTAATTTTCCATTTACATCTATTATTGTATGTACTCCATTTTTCTTCATTACAGAGTATGGACCCATGATATGGGGATTGATACTTTCTTCTACTCATTCTTTTTACAATTATTTTGCCACCAATATTTATATTTAGTGGGTTTGGAATTTCATTATCCTCTTTTTGCTTCTCTTTAGCTATGCTTATCAATTCATGTGTCTTTTTTAAAGAATAAGCAAATCTAATTTTTAGTTCTTGTGCATAATTTTCAGTATACACCTAATCCTGTTTTTGCACGGTACATACGTTCCAGAAAATATCGTGTAAAAAAAAATCAAAACGTGAAAATAACGTGTAAAAACAGGATAAGTTTATTTCTGTCGACCGTGTTATTTCAAAATCGTGTAAAAAAAGACCGTGCAAAAACAGGATTAGGTGTAGTAAGTTTGAAATGTTTATTTATTTATTTATTTATTTATTTATTTATTTATTTAATTCATCTTCATCAAACAGAGTATAAATATCTCTTACTGATTACTTAAATGCACTAAATCACTAAAGTGAATTTATCAATTAGATACAAATTAAAGTTATTCTCTAGAGTTATAATATATACTGTTAAAATATAAAAGCAAAGAATTTTTAAACACACCTCTACTTAAACCAAGATTAAAATCTATATCTTGGCACACAGAGTTTGCCAGTCTTAAGCAACGCGTTAAAGGTTCATTCATGCAGTAATTCACTCTATGAAAAGGTTAATAAAATAAATTTTGAGCCCTTAGAACACGAGAAGGTATGTGAAAAGAAATTTGATAAAGTAGAAACGAACAATTAATATCAAAGCAAATTATATCTCTCACAAACATAATAGCAAAATATTTACGCCGGATGACTAAAGATTGTATTCCCAGAAGGAACCTTCTAGCTCTATATTCAGGCATATCAATATTCCATCTCAAGCGACTTATTGCAAATCTCGTAAAACGTCTCTGAATTTTCTCGATTCTGTTAGAAGCACATGCATAAAAAGGATCCCATATTATGCAACAATATTCTAAAATAGACCTTACAAAGGCAAAATATAAAGCTTTAAGAGAAAAAGGATCACAAAGGTCTTTAGAGTTCCTGATTATAAAACCTAACATACCATTGGCCTTTGCAACAATATAGTCAATGTGACTTGAAAATGTGAGTTTGATATCAAAAATTACTCCAAGATCTTTTTTCTCGGTTATTCTTAACAAAGTCGTATTTCCCAGCTTATAAGGGTAAAATGCAGGAGAATTACTTCGGCAAAATGTCATGCTTTGGCATTTAGATAAATTGAGGGCCAATAAATTGCTACTGCACCAAGAAGATAGTTGGGACAGATCCCTCTCCATATTTATACTATCATTTGTATCTTTAATAACAGAAAAAATTTTTATGTCATCGGCGTACATTAAACATTGAGAAAAAGTCAACATTTTGGGAATATCGTTTATAAATAATAAAAACAGAAGTGGTCCTAGGTGGCTACCCTGCGGGACACCAGAAGAGACCATTATCGCATTAGATTGGAAATTATTAATACGAACAAATTGAGTACGACCAATAAGGTATGATTTGAACCACTTAAGTAAATTAGAGTGAAATCCAATGAATTTGAGTTTTTTTAACAGTAAGTCATGATGAACACTGTCAAATGCTTTTGAAAAGTCCGTGAATATAACGTCACATTGATATCCATTCTCAAAACAGTTTAAAATATATTTTGTAAATATTGCTAAATTTGTAGTTTTAGACCTTCCCTGAAAGAAGCCATGCTGAAACGGTGATATTAACTCCTTCACTAAGAAAGTAAGTCTGTTGTAGACTAATTTTTCAAAAAGTTTCGGAATGGTAGATAATTTACAAATTGGGCGATAGTTAGTAACCTCATTCTTTGAACCAGATTTATGAATCGGTATAATAAAGGTGGTTTTCCAACTATCTAAAAATTTGCCTTCCTTAAGTGACTGATTGAAGATCATCATAAGAGGTAAAGCTAACGAGTCAGCGCAATTTTTTAAGAGTATGGGTGGAAAACCGTCTATCCCAGACTGTTTATCCTGATTCAATTGTTTTAAGCCTTCGGAAACTTCTAGTAAGCTAAGATTTAGGCTACCTATTAATAAAGGTGAATTTACAGATGAGTAAGCGTAAGTATCTGAGATAATATCAGACGAAATATAAACTGATTTGAAAAATTCTGCGAAAAGATTGCATATAGAAAGGGGGTTGGATGTTGTATTATCCTTATAATTTATGGTATTTGGAATACCCGTTGACTTTTTTTTGCTGTTAATAAAATGCCAAAAACTTTTGCTGTTATTTTTGAGCTGGCGTTCAATCTGATAGATATAACTTTTGTATAAGAATTTATTTAAAAAATCAAATTTTCTTTGAAGAGATCGATAGTTATTTAGAAGAATTGAATTGTTATCAGATTTCCTATAGAGTTTATATGCTTAATTCTTCTTATTATTTAAATTAATTAGTTCTTTATTGAACCATATTGGTTTAGAAGAATTCCTTAATGAAACTTTAGGAATATATAGATGGATAGCTTCATTAAGCTTGTTCAAAAAAAAATAATAATTAACTAAAAGATTATTATTATTGCTTAAGACTGACAACCAATCGACTGCGCTCAAGAGATTTGAAATCCTAAGAAAATCGCCTTTAGCAAAATCAAAACTAAGACTATTTTCATTTACTGGTTTCATAAAATTATAGAACTTAGCACTAAGGCGTAATGCATTGTGATGATTTGAGTTATGCAAGGATGGAGAGCTTAGGCAGTTGACATCCGCATTCAATTCACTGTCAACGAAAACCAGATCCAGAGTGCGATTTAAACTATTTTGAATACCATTTATTTGGCGAAGATTAAATTCTGCCAGATTATCAACTACCTCGCTCTCACATGTGCTAGTAACATTGTAAGGTAGCCAATAATGCAAATCGTCATCATAAATCCAGTTTATATCGGGGAGATTGAAATCACCCATAATAATAACATGCTGATTATCTTTAAGATTATTTAAAATACTAATACAGTTATCTAAATGTGTTTTGTACAAATCAAGAGCACTGCTAGGTGGTATATAACTTAATATAAAGAAAATTTCATGATAATTATGTAAGTTTAATTTTACAATTAACTGATCCAAACTATGATGTGTACTCGAAAAAGGCAAATCAATCTGCGTACAGGAAATCGCAGAGCGGACAGCCATTAAAACCCCACCTCCTCTTCTAAGTCCAGATGAGAGGGGGCATCGATCTTTTCTAAAGACATTGTACTAATTTAAATTGAAGTATTCAGCGTTGTAGAACTTATCTGATAGCCACGTTTCGGTGAGCGCAATAACGTCATGCTGAAGCGAAGAAGAAAATAATAAAAAATTTGTAGCTTTCGTTCGTAAGCCACCAATATTGTGATAACAAGTAAGAAGATTAGAAGTAGGTGAAATCATGTTGTTGTCATTTGGTTTTGCGTCATTTGATCTAGGGAGCCGATTTTGATTTCTGAGTTTTTTGGCAATGGTTTATTTACAATATAAAATTTTTTACTCTGACATTATAAGGCCATGCCGAGGCATCCATGATTCGGTCGATATATTGAGCCGGATAACCAAGTTTAAAATTAACATAGGATCTATTACTCATGTCGGCATCTTTTTTGATGAGAGGAAAACATTTAAATTGAGACGCTGTTATGTTTAATTTATTTGATATGTGGTTAACAATATAATCCGAATTTGTATCTGGGAGAAATCTTGATAGGTGCACCCGTTTTAGATTTGGAACCACATTCAAGTTAGTGGTTGAATCCGATCCGAAAATTTGCATCGTTTGTGATGAGTTCGTTTTTGTTTTAGAGTGATTTTTCTTCCTTCTATTTTTAACAACAGAAAAACCAAAATCAGCTTGACTGCTATTAGTTAGAACAGAAGCATCATCTTGTGTATGAATCATATTAGTTTGAGTTTCGACGGCAGCAGCATCAGCAGCAACAGCAGCATTAGTTTGAGCAAGTTGGCAATGATTTAGAGAAGTAGAGCTTCTTATTGTATCGTGAGCATAAGTAGATTTAACAGCAGCAGCAAAAGAAAGAGAAGCATTCGGGAAATTGTGTGACAAAACCGGTTTAGCACTAGACGCAACCTCCGATAAGTCAGTAGAAGCAGAAGAAACAGCAATATTGCTTGGTGAAGCGAGGGCACGAGCCCGAGAACGAGTGAGTCTAATCTTGTCATGACTCGCAGGCGATGTGCGGGGTGCATTAGATTTTTCGAAGTTTTGCTTTGATTGATAGTTTTGCAGATTTAAATGCAGTTTTGCAGATTTAAATGCATTAAATGAGTTTAATGCACTTTGAAGCTTAGCAAAATTTTCGCTGAGTTGAGTCACTTTAATTTTTAACTCGATTATATTTGATTCCAAAACAGAATTTTGCGAAGTTTTTGGCACAGCACTATTAGTTTCAATGCAATTATAACACTTGAACACAATGCTTTTAGAATTTAGAAGATAGTCTAATAAAGTATCATTGTCAATATCAATGCAGGTTTTGTGAAAATATTTGGCACAAAAGCCACAAGTTATCATGCAGTCTTCTATGCTATTCTTTTTACACTTGCAGCAATTAGTCACCGGGTTCGACATTGCACACATCTAAGTTAGAGCGCGGTCAGATGACGACTGACCATGATATGGGGATTGATACTTTCTTCTACTCATTCTTTTTACAATTATTTTGCCACCAATATTTATATTTAGTGGGTTTGAAATTTCATTATCCTCTTTTTGCTTCTCTTTAGCTATGCTTATCAATTCATGTGTCTTTTTTAAAGAATAAGCTAATCTAATTTTTAGTTCTTGTGCATAATTTTCAGTATAGTAAGTTTTAAATGTTTCTAATTGTTCATTTGGTAGGTTTGCCAATTTGCCAAAAATTAGTTCAAAAGGACTATAGTTGGTATCGATATGATGTATCGTATTGTACGCAAACGTGAAGTATGCGATCCAATGGTCCGATTCGTCATCTTTTCAAAAATTTAGTAAAAATTCGTTTAACACTCTGTAGTTCCCTTCTATAGGACCAAGAGTTTCGTGATGATACGGTGTGCTAAATACTTGTTTTATGTTCAAGTGGCTGCATATTTGCGACAACAACTCATTGGTAAACTCTGTACCCCTATCCGACTTTATTGTTTTAAAATGCCCATAAATCAAAATTAAGTTTTCTATTAAAGTTTTGGCTACTGTTTTGGCGTCTTTCGTCTCCATAGGACATGCTATAACATATTTTGTTAATTTGCACTGCATTGTCAGTATGTACCGGTTGTTATTTGTTAATCGTAGAGGAACTACAGTATCTATTGAAACTACTTCAAAATTAGTTCCTGGTGGGTCTGTTACAGTTAGTTGTTCTTTTGTATGTCTGGTTTGTTTATTAATTTTACATGTTTTGCAATTATTTATAAAATTTTTAATCATTCTACTCATGTTTTCCATATATACCTCTGCTTTATTTTTAAAATCGTTTTTCTAATTCCCATATGACCTCCATGGGTCGATTTATGGTACTCTTCAATTATTCTTTTCTGGTTTTTCGTAAAAAAACCTGATTGTCTTCTATGTCTATCTGTTACTGGTTGAGTTTTTTGTAGGCTTATTTTTATCCATATTTCTCGTTATGGCTAGTTTTTTTGTATTTTCGTTTTCTAAAACTGTTGTAATCATCGCTTTTATTCGTGCAGGTACCGTAACATTATAAAAATCCTTTAAAATTATCGGTAATATTACTACTTTTTCATTTATCATAATTGTACATGTCTCGTAGTCTGTTTTCTCATCATGTCTCGCCCTATTATTCCATCTGTTGCTATAGGAAAATCATTTTCAACTATTTGAAAATTATGTTCAAATTCTTCATTCTCAATATAAAATTTTAAATTTGATGTGCCAATGCATTCTATAGTTTCGTTCGTTATGCCTGTTATCTTTGTAATATATCGTGTGTTTAAATTGTTAGTATTTTCGACTTTGCAAACGGAAATATCAGCTTCCGAATCTATAAGGAATTTTTCGTTCAATTTGAATTTTTACATTTTAAAATGATGAAATTAGGTAAATTTTTTGAAAGTTCTAATATTAATTTTGGCCTCTGCGGGTAACAGCTCCTGCTATCCGGCCATTGCCGTTTCCCTGCACATTGTAATTAAAATTATTATTATTATTATTCCTGCTAAAATTTCTATTTGTGTTATTATTGTATCGAAAACTATTGTTATTTTGGAAGTTATTATTGCTTGGAAAGTTTTTGTTTCTGTTAAAGTCTTGATTTGAATTATTATTATTATTGACTCTAAAATTGTTGCTATTGTAATTATACCTGTATTTGCTGTTTGAGTAGCTATTTGGATAATTTCTCTGATTATTATTAAAATTATTGTTATATCTCTGTTCTCTAAAATTGTTTCTAATTTGGTGAATATTATTTCCATTATATTCATTGGCCTTTAAATTTTCTTCTACCGCCATACACCTCTCAACAGTTTCACCAAAAGTTTTAGGTGGATTTGCTAGTAATATATTTCTATATTCTGAATCAACACGTTTTGAGAAAATATTGAGTGTCATGCTCTCATTTATTTTGTATACCGCATCTTTCGCGTCCTTACTAGGATTATCTAGACTTTTTATTTCATAAGAACACAGCTGTTCTGAAAGTTCTACCAATATTTCTCTGAATGCTGCTATTGGCATATTATTTTGTTTTAGTGAACTAAATTCATTAAATATTTGTTGTAAATTTTTGGATTTGGGTACGATTTTTTCAATAAAGTTTTTAATTCCGCCAATGTAGAAGGCCGGTTTGAATGTCCAAGTATGCTGCGTACTTGGGTAGTTAATTTAAAATTATAAATAAATATATTTAACAAAAATTTCCTTATCATCATCCTTCACTAAATCATGCAATAATTCTGATTGTACAATAAAATCTTCTAATCCATTATAGTTTCTTTTAAAAACTTGTAGGTTTTTACCTACCACATTAATGTCGAAATTTTACATTTTAGGCAAAATTTTCTCTTCCTTCCAAATGTTTGATAAATCTTAATCTATAGAAACAATTTATTTTAAACTTTTTGTATTTACTTTTATAATTAAACTAGCTGAAACCCGTCGAGTTGCTGCCACGCTCCCTTGCATGTGTAAATTGAGGTCGAATACTGAATTTCGATGCTGTACGACCTATAAATCCAACGCTGCTAGATATCCCAAATTTGGGTTGTATGGGAGGTGCAACGCCCCTTGACCAACGCCCATTATATGTGATCAATGAAACTGAATGTGTAAATTAAGGTCGAATACGGAACTCCGACGCTGTGCGTTCTATAACTCCAAATTAATTCGATATCGCAAATTTGGGTCAAATAAGCGGTCCCATAAAATTTAATCAATGAAATGGCATGTGTACATTTAGGTCGAATACTGAGTTCCGACGCTGTGCGACAAATAATTCAGAAGCTATTCGATATCGCAAATTTGGGTTGTAAGGGAGGTGTCACTCTTCCTTGTTGAATGCCCAAAAAATGTTACCAATGAAAGTGCATGTGTAAATTCGGATCGAATACTAAATTCCGACGCTGTGCAACCTATAATTCCAAAGCTATTCGATAGCACAAATCTGGGTTGTATGGGAGATACTTGTCCCACTTTTCCTACGCCCATAAAATCTTATTAATGAAACTGCATGAATTGAGGTCGAATACTGAATTCTGACGCTGTGTTACCCATAACTTTAAAGCTATTCGATTTTGCACGTTTGGGCTTTACTTTTCCAACGCCATAAAAGGTTTTCAGTAAAACTGCATGTGTAAATTTAGGTCGATTACTGAATTTCGATGCTGTGCGACCTATAACTTCAAAGCAATTTTATATCGCGAATTTTATATATATTTGTGGGTGGTAAAAGGCGGTGTGGCAATTTTTTCTTAAACCATCTCGTACTCGAAACAAATCCACTGCCAAAATTTTAGCTCGATCGGACCAGTAATTTTGAAGTCTCTTTATCTTTTCTTAAAAGTAGGCGTAGCTATAGAAGGACCACGCCCATTTTAAGTATAGTTACCGATAGTTATCATACAAACTTAATTACCAAATTTTAGTTATATAAGACAAAAACTGTCTTAAATGTAGCATTTTTATTTTAATATATATAGCAAATTTTAAATATGCCTATATTGTTTAGTAAAAATTGCCATGTAAAGCTTCTTGAGAACATAAGCCGTTCGGAGTCGGCATAAAACACGTAATTCCAGTTCTCGGTCATTTGTGATCAAACATTTAATAACACGCATAACACAACTGATCAATAGAAGCTTGGTCAAAGTCCTGCCAAGGGCTGAAATGGCCAGTTTATTTTATATTTTTTTTTATATTGTTTACGTAAGTGCAAGCAATAAGTTGAAAAAGTTTTGTAGCAATCGAATGAACCGTCTTGCAGCGCATAGCGAACGAACAAACGAATAAACAAACAAACAAGCATTCATTTCTACATATTAGATTATTTATTATTTTCACAACTTCATAATAAATAGTGTTGAATTTTACTTTTAAAATTCGACGATCTTCATTGTCTTCAATATTCTCTATTTCAACTTTTATATTTTTAAAAAATTCAACTTACTTTTTACGTATTCACTACTGTATTTTCTGTTTTTACTCTTTTTAAAGTTTCAATTATTTCCATATACATTTTTTTTTG
This sequence comes from Dichetophora obliterata, assembly GCA_963920525.1. NCBI lineage: Eukaryota > Metazoa > Arthropoda > Insecta > Diptera > Sciomyzidae > Dichetophora > Dichetophora obliterata. Next base: position 2,939,827 of record OY986440.1, read on the forward strand.
TAAAAAATTAATTTATCTATATTTTAATTCGTATGGAACACACTGTGGTTGTACCAACATGTAGAAAAAGTGTTACTATAAGAAAGTAAACAAATGAAAACGAAGAACTAAATGACGTTTTCGATCGATTTTTTCGATCGATTTTCGTTCGATTGCAGCTTGTCGACGTTTAGCTTTCTCTGTGTAGGGTTGCGTGTATTCTTAGCTGCGCACAGACGTGTACGGATCTTAGCTGCAACAAGATAGTGATCCGCCTATCTTTACATTTGTATATGATTTGTATTTACATTTTCAAGGCGCTCGTAGAAAATTTCCTTGATCTCATCGTCCTTGTCTTCTGTCGGAGTGTGCGCACATATAAGGCTTATATTAACAAAGTTAACCTTGATGCGGATTATGGCAAGTCGTTCGTTCACAGGTGTGAATCGCAGGACGTGGGGCCGTAGTCTCTTGCCAACTACAAATCCGCATCCAAACTCGTGCTTCTCCGCATGGCCGCTGAAGTAGATATCACAGGGTGCATGCCGAATGCAACCCATCGCATTTCTTGGATAGCAGTGATGTCGGCTTTGTATCTTTCCAAGACATCAGTCAGTTGGATAGAGGCACCTTCCCAATTAAGGGTTTGGACATTCCAGGTGCATATCCGTAAATCATTATCAGTTTTTCGTTTGCGGAAGTCATCAGTTTTGGGGATCAGTTTTCTTCTTTTCTTAGCTGTTTTCATTGAAATGGGTTTTTACGGGTGGGCTTCAAACCCGACGCACAACCTATTTTAAGCCTAGGGGGGCCCGCTGCTCAGATTAGCCGCCAAACTAACGGTTGTCAGTTTTGACGTTGCCCAGGAAACACCACGTGGCGGTTTGAGTCGACTTGAGGCGATTTCACAAAGATTATGCTGGCCTCGCCAGGTTGAGACAGTCAGGCATGTTACATTGAAAAGGTTCGCACCGAATATTATTTTAGACTTAAAATATATACAAATTTAAATATATATCTAACTTAATATTATCTTCAATAAGTAGAACATTAGTTTATGTAGTTATGTAGTGTAGTTATGTAAACAGAAGGTGCACTGACCTTATTGATGTGCAACCGAGTAAGAATGTAAATAATAGTTATGTGTTTGTTTTGTTTGTTTGCTAACATAAATGTGTCTAGGCTACGTTTATAGAAATGTTTAGTTTGTAGAATAGGTATTTATGTGTTAAATGTTTATAAATAATAAGTGAATGAAATAAATGTGTTTAATTTGCAGTTATAGCAATGTTTATATTTGAGTGCACTACAATATTTTAAATTATGGGTTTTAGTATAAAAAACAAAGTAAAACATAAAACATAATAATTAATTTACACTTAAAATACGTATACATAGAATTTGTATTTACCTAAATTTCATTGAATTTCATTTACATTATTTTCACTGTTTGCGTCATTAATCATTGCATTATATTTTTAAAAAAGATACTATAGGCTTATGGTAGCTGAAATAAGAAACAAAAAATTTTTGGACGATGCAATCCCAGTCATGATAAAATGATTATTAGGTAGCCTTGACAACTACTTATTTTCTCACGAGCTGCGACCACCGAATTTCACACAAAAGAAAACAATATAAAGTGCCTGTGTCACACACATTGGCAGCTTTCACAATAGGTGACTCCTCTGAATGCGGCAGCAAGCAATCATCTATAAGTTTATCTGCTGACAAATCGGTCTGTCATAAAATAATCTTGAAGGATATTGACTGTTTTTCTTTCAATGTATAAGTAGATCTGTAGCTGAACTAAAATACATTAACAACAACAAATTCAAAGCACATCTACTACAACGGCGAACAGAGAAGAGCAGTTTCACATCGGTTGCGCAACGTTAGAGAGGATGAAACGAATTGGCGGCGAAAAATAAACAACACTTTGCTTGCTATGTTTTTTGTTTGCCTGGTAGCAAGATCTCAAGTGGAGACATTAAAAGAGACTTCACGACTTCACAATTAATGTGTGAACACTCATCAAATCGCCATCAAATCCATACAAATCTTGTTGGTCAAATCATTTGATGAGCGATTTGAAATGTGAACAGCCCTATTGATGACGAGAGTTACTCGCAAAATGACGATGACGCAAACCATAGATTTACTCTCTACCAAAATCGTTAAATGCGCCTAAATATGTTTTCACTTCAATAAAGAAGTTTTCACTTCAAAAACTTGTTGTTTATGAAAAAATTTTTTAATAAAACAATGCTATTTGACAACTCTGACAATAAAATGCCACAGTGGTGAAAATAAAGAGCCACTAACAAATACAACAAGTGTGCAAATTGTCAAACTTTGTTTGACGATATATAGTTAAATAAGAGCATGCATGTAATTATTTCAATGTTCAACTTATTCCTTTATCACAACTTAAAGATTAAAATGTTAAAACACTCAATCCATATATTAATTTTCTTGTTTGCATACGAAGCTCCAACAGAAAAAAGCAGAAAAAGAAGAAGATCGTTTCATTTTTAAATCTCACCATGAATAGCGGGGGTTTGAGTAGAAGCAAATTTTTCTATACTTAAGTATAGGGTACGATTTCATCGTCAAAATTTATTTTTGTTCTTAAAGATTCACAGAATGTTACATAAAAATTTTTACAAATTTTCTTAAATTCGATAACAGTTTCCTTATCAATAGATTGTTTGTTAATATAAAAATCTACCTCGGTTCCACAAAAAAGTCTTTCAATGGTAAATTATTATCATTTAAATTAAGTTTTGGTACATCAATATTTTTTAAACTATCGCTTGCGATAAAATTCCTAGTCATTTGCCGAAACAAAAAAGTTAAGCGTGGTAAAAAAACATGCATGCGAGCGTCTTCTGACTGCATTTCTAAATTTATATCATTTATAAGTTTTAATACAAATGAAAGAAACATAAAAATAATTTTATAAATAGGATTCACTAATCCCTCAGCAATAAATTCTAGCCTCTCATTTTTACTACTTACTTCAAAATTGCTTAAAGTAAAATAATACTGTAAATGCTCCCATTGTTCTAGAATTTGATCTACTACTTCCTGCCGTGATATCCATCTCATGGTTGCGTATTTTAAAATAACATGTAATTTCGTTCCAAAATATTCTTGAAATTTCAAAACATCTAATTTTCAAGGTGCCCATCATAACAGAACGATTATCTGATGTAAAGGCTATCATGTTCTATAATGGGATGCAGTTATCGTCCAATACTTTTAAAATAGCTTCGTGTATAGCTTGTGCTGTAGATTGCTCCAAAGATACCAACTTCAAAAATCTATGCTTGCACTTTCCATCAAAAATTCTTATAATAATCGCCAAGTTTTTTGACACAGTGCAATCGGTGCTTTCATCGATGATGAGTGAGAAGTAATGTAGACGACAAAACATAGAAATTTTTTTAGTATTCTCCGGTCCACTAATGGTTGTAACAATTCTTTGGGCTTTCATTCGATTTATCGTTAATTGTTTTACCACATCCGAGTCAGGAATAATTCGCTTTAATAATGTGCTAAGATGATCCATAACCGAAAATGGGGTGTTATGTTCTGCTACAAACAAACTTAGCATCACTTCTAGTGTCCGTGCTGATGATGATTTAGCAGTTTGCTTGGACACAAAATCACAGCTGCATGCCGTTGGATGTGCGTTAGGCCTCCAACGATAGACACACTGCACACCGTGCATCTTTTTTCCATTCTATTTGTCGCGTACCATCCACGGAAACTCATTTAGCCATTCCGTTTGGAAGGCAGTCACGAACTCCTTGCGTTTAGGCTTCGATGCCTCATCATCACCTAATAGAAATGTATTTCATCAATAAAAGCTTATTCAATAAAATCGCTGCTCGAATCTGATTCCATTTTATGCAATGTTTGTATATTTTTGGCGGCTGAAATTTATAGCTATTACAAAATGAAGTTGGTTGTGGTTGGTTGCAATTAAAATTATTGATGTACAATTTTTAAGTAGCTTGCAAACGAATAGATCAGAGATCGAAAATTATTAAATAAGTAAAACAAGTGCAAACAAATTTTTTTTTAAGACAATACTTTAAGAAAGTACTGAAATCATTGCGGAAGTACTGCGGTACTTTTGAAAAGTGAAAAGTACTGAATTCAGTACTTTAGTACTGAATTTATCATGCCTGGCACACAGTATTTCTGAAATTGTAATTATTTTTTGACAGTAAAGTCATTTTACAAGACACACTGTTCTCAAAAATGTTCAGCCTGAAAGTATGCACAGAAAATACATTTGACACTTATCACTGACAATATTGGGTTTTACAATAGTACGTTTTTTATCTAACTACCTCTTTTTTTCATCCTTTTTTAAAAAAGTTTTGACGAATTTAATGAAATTCTTTTGAGTTGATTTGAGTCGATTGTACCAACAAATATAATTGTAGCAGCCGCAAAACGACACCTGAGTTGCTACGGATTGAAGATTGCAAGTCCAGTTTGTAAAGTTGTGTATGAATATGATTGTCATCAATCTCGGCAAAAGGCTCCAAAAAGGAAGTGTGCGAAGGACCTGTCGTAGGACAGGCTTTTATACTAGTTAATAAATAATATCTGTTCGCGTCACGATCCGTTTGCTTCCGTTTAGTCATATTTATCAATTGTACTGAACGCACTGAAGGCGACGCGGTTTTACACCATTTTTATTATTTCTTTGCTTTTTTTATTACTAAACACAGCCTACCGCTGTGGCTCCAGCCAAGCTCCATTTTAAGGAGGCGACCTTCCGGTCTCTTCTCTTGGACCCATCAAGAACAACAGGTGTCAGCAATTTCGCATCTCATTAAATTTTCGATTATATTAAAAAACAAAAATACTTTTTGAAACAATATACTTTTTAAATTTATATTATATTATATACTTATATTATATACTTTTTAAGTTTATTTATATATATCATAACATTTTAAAATCAAAATTGGAAAGCGGCCACAATAAAGGCAATGTTTGAATTCTCAAAATCCAAGCGTTTACATTCAAACAGAGAGCTTACTATTCGCCATCAAACCATTGGTCCTTCGAATCTACAAAGAATTGGCTAAGGAACAGTCCGGAGCGTTCCGTGCAGAATAATAATTTTCATCTGTAGTGTGTACATAGTGACAGTAATATCAAGCTTTCGTCCGAACAGTACCATGCGAAGCAACGAAAAATCAAGAAGGTAACTCGCTGTAACAGACGGTAAGATTTGTGCGTGGCGAAAAACGGCATTTTTCTAAAAACTAAAGCCAGTGTTTTTTATTATACTTAGTGTGTGCTTGAAAAACTAAAAAAAAAAAAATAGAAAAGTAAAGAAATAAAATTATATTGAAATTAAGACTAAGAAAAGGAAAGGAAAGAAAAGTGCATAAAGTAACTCAAGTGCGAAAAAGTGTGAGGAAAAGTGTGTGAAAAGTTTGCACAGTCAGTGGCAAGAGGTGTTAAAATTACACTGCTGCGCTAAAGCTGGATGGAAGCAGAATCCAGAATCCATTTGGAAGGAAGTCTGGAGCACTGACGAATAAAGAAAGCTGCGTTCTTTAAAACCTTGTGCAGTCCCAAGGTCAAAGGTAGTTTTGGATTTCACTTAAATATAACACAAAAACACACACACACACACACTAAATACACATTAGTTGCACTCGTCACATTTTTCGTGATTGTCACTTACAGTAGTGGCGCAAAAAATTAGCACTCATTTCCAAAAAATTACACACTTTAAATATGTTGTCACTAAGTTGACAAAAACAAATAAAAAACTAATAAATAACTCATAAAAATCAGCACATTAATTCTACCCGTGCTACAAAAAATATTTGTCCACTTGTAAAAAATAGTAACATAATTTTTACAAAATAAATGCACTTGCTGCAAAAGTAAAACTCACACTTAAAAATGTAATTAAAGCAATAAAAGCTCAAATACACACACACTAACATTCACGCAGGCAAATCACACAACTGTTCTATTTGTTTCAGCATATATTAAATTACATATATTTGATTAAAATTTTTTCCCTAAAATACAGGTACCATATATGATTATATTCACATACATATACATATACATATATATATACACATATCTCTTTACAGCATATAACACATACCGTGTATCAAAAAGGAAAAATTATAATTTACAGATCAAGCAGTCCATCTTGTATATCTGATATATACATTGATGGAGGCAATACAATAAGCGTGCAAAGATTTGCAAAAAAAGTATTGCCAGCTTGTGGACAATCTGCACAATTACAAATACTAATATTGTACGTGATTAAAATATATAATATAATTGTGTTTTAGTTTCTCAAAAAAAAAAAAACAATTTATTTCTCAAAATTCAGTGCTTGGGCACCAGAATAATATTTTGTTTAAAATTTGTTCTCTCGAAAATCAGTGCTCATACTCTTGGGTACCTGATTTAATTTTCTTCAAAAAATTTTCTCGCGAATTCAGAGTTGCTCTCGTCAAGAAGAAATTGCTCAAGTCAGCACTCACTTTTCTGCCAATGAGGAGAAAATTATATTACCCACAGCACTTATCCTCATATTGCATTTGGGAGAAACTTTTACGCTAATAGCTCTAATTGATCAGGGCTCTCAAAAAACTTTCATCTCTGAAAGAGTTAAAAACCTTCTCGCACTTCCAACCCAAAAAATTCTCATAAATATCTCTGGCATAGGAGGTCAGATCGTTGGCAGCTCAAACCAAGTTTGCACTCTTAAAATTGTAACAAAAGATCTCAGCTTTCAACTATACGTGCAAGCAATTGTCTTACCCAGACTTACAATCTTATTGCCATCTAGCACCTTCTCGAAACCTAATTTTAAAGAACTGGAAGGCATAAAACTCGCCGATCCTAACTTCTATTTGCCAGGTCAAATTGAAATGCTAATTGGAAGTGATGTTCTTCCAAGTCTTCTACTCGAAGGCTTGCGTACAAATGTTTTCGGTGGACTTCTAGCCCAAAACACTGTTTTTGGATGGATTATAAGTGGTCCTCTCTCTGTCGAAAGTTGCTCATTCTCCACTTAAGTTTCATGCGTCACCGAACCCTCTCTAAGTGACTTAGTTCGTCAGTTTTGGGAGCTAGAAGAGGTACCAACTTGCAAAGCTGTCTCAGCTGAAGATGCGTATTGCGAGAGTTTGTATAAACGCACCACATTTCGTCAAACCGATGGTCGATATGTGGTCAAACTCCCTTTCAAAAAAACTTTTCCTTCTCAGGTGACATTAGGTGCTTCTCGTTTCGTTGCCCTGCAACAATACAAACGCATCGAACTCAATTTGAACAAAAACACCCAATTAAAACCTCAATATAACCAAGTTCTATTGGAATATTTGACTCTTAGTCACATGCAAGAAGTTGTCTCTAACGAAATTGTACGTGATGGAAAATACTTCTCATTTTATCTCCCGCATCATGCGGTAATCAAACCAGCCAGTACCACAACAAAAGTTCGAGTGGTTTTTTTTGCGTCAAAAGCTTCACAAAGTGGTCACTCTCTCAATGACGCACTTTGTACTGGCCCTACTCTCCAAGTGGACATAATGACCATTATTCTCAATTGGCGGTTTTATCCCTTTGTATTTAATGGCGACATTGAAAAAATTTATCGTCAAATAACGGTGCATGAATATGATCAAGACTTTCAACGGATACTCTTCCGTCCCGACCCGTCTCAATCTAAAAAAGTTTTTTGTCTCAAAACAATAACTTTTGGTGTTAATTGTGCCCCGTACTTGGCCATTCGAACTTTGCATCAGTTAGCTGAAGATTGCAAAGAGGAATTTCTATTAGCTTATCACATACTCAAACGTGAAACCTACGTCGACGATATTTTGTCCGGTGGTCACGAGATGCATTCTGCTCTGAATGCCCAGACCCAAGTAATAAATGCGTTAAAGTCGGCTGGCTTACCACTTAGAAAAATCATCGCGAATCAGGCTGATCTCTTACAGCATCTTCCTACTCAAGATTTGCTAGATGACAATTTTTTAAAATTCTATGACACAAGCTCCACAAAAACTCTCGGTATTAAATGGAATGCGATCAGTGATTCATTCTGCTGCTCTATTAAACCCGTCACATTCACGGGATCTGC